>BJBW01001475.1:293-211123 GCA_004320125.1 Scolopax mira | reverse complement strand
AATGTTGTCTGTCCAACAGATATCGAGGTGGTTGAAGTCACCCATGAGGACCAGGCTGTGGGAGCATGATGCTGCTCCTGTCTGTAGCGGACCCCAACTGTGAGATCTGCTTGCCCCTGTGGTCCCTTTAATCCTGACCCATAAGCTCTCCTTCAGGTCTTCATTCATCCACAGGTGAAGCGCCACACAGTCCAGCTGGTTGTTGACATAGAGGGCAACACCCCTTCCCTATCTTCCCATCCTGTCTTTCATGAAGAGTCTGTAACTCTCCATTCCACCACTCCAGTCATAAGAGCCATCCCACCATGTCTCATGGTGGCATAGCCCTGGAGGCATGCGCACATCTCTAACTCCTCTTGCTTGTTGCCCATGCTGTGTGCATTTGTGTAAAGGCACTTCAGCTGGGTGCCTAGTGGGGCTGATTTACTGGCTGGAATGGCTCCCTTTCCTTCATGTTGCTTTTCAGGTGGCCTTCCTTTATGGTGTTTTTTCTGTGATTCTTGTATTCCCTTCGCCTCAGCAGCGTCAAGGACAGGTCTGATGTTGTAATCCCCCTCCCCCTTCACATATAGTTTAGTGTCCTGTCAATCAACCCTGCCATCTCTTGGGCCAGAACAGTCTTCCTCTTATGAGAGGCATCTTGCACTTCCTGTTAACAAGCCCAATGCCATACGGAACAACCCATTATCAAAGTATCCGAAGTTATGATGGTGACACCTGCCACGGAGCCATGTATTGATTGATTTAATCCGTTTGCTCCTCTCAGCATCATTGCCTGCCACTGAAGAGAGTGATGAAAAAATCACCTGCATAATTTGCATAAAAGCTTAGCGTCCTCTCACTTTCCTACTACAGGTATACAACTGTTAAGGACATTATAATTCCTTCTTTCATTCACTCAATTCACACCAGATTCCAAATAACCACTTAAAGGTTGCCCTTTCCCATCTTTGCCCATACTTTGTTGCAAGTATCCATGGAGCTGTCAGGACTGTATTGAAAATCCTTATTTATTTTCTGAAATTTAGAAATTTAAGTTTACTTGAAGTTTCACTAAAGACACAGAGACACTCCTGAGTTAAATGTCAATATACCACCATGTTCACATTGTCTTGCTTTTTTTTTCCTCCTGCCTCTTTTCTTATTTGTGTATTTCTAACCCTTCTTCATAGCACTCCTCTAGTTCTTTATTTCTTAGCTTTCTCTGCAAAATAATGAATGATGCCATCTAAAGTTATTCTGTGCTCAACTTAAAGAATTTGAAAGTATAAAGACCAGATGCAGCCCTGAAATGAATGGGGAAAGAGTACAATGTTAAGTGGCTATATCTATATCATGTAACATTTTTGCTTGTACTGTCATGGCTAATTCTAATGATCAGGAAAAATGTCCCCTTGGATATCCCTATTTCCCAGACACTGGAGGTTTTCTACCCCTCCATTTTTCTGTGTCTGTTTCTTCTACCCTATTTTCCTTTCCACCTCCTGTTCTACTTCTTCCATTTGGCACCATGATCCCTATCAGTCCATTATAAAGCCCATTTTACTGGATTTTGCATTTAACAAAGCTTTGAAGAATAACTTCAATATATTAGCAGCTTCTAAGACAAAGGAGCCAGGGCAAAATTCTGCCCTGTAAAATGTCCTTTTTTGTTGTGAAAAAATGATGGCAAACATTTCTCTGCCCAACATTATGCATTTAGACATTCTATATGAGTCTTGTTTTCCTGAGAGACTGGCAAATATAAAGCATAGTGTGGAATAATAATAAGGCCTTCACCCTATTCTTCAGCTGCAAGTCACCTTCTCTAGTCTCAGCTGTAAATGGCTGTTACCAAAAAAAAAGTTTCAGAAGCCTATTTTGCTTTGTATTTTCTCTTTTTTAAGCCATTAAGATAGTTTGCAAAGGGAAAATGACTGCATAAGATCCATTTTTCCTTTAAGGCCTAAAAATAAAATTTATATTGAATTCAATTTAGTCAGTGAGAGCAGTTAGTCTCTCAGGTTACAGGCTGAGAGAAACTCATGCTAGAGAGCTATACAATAAAGTAGAGGACATGGGCTTTATTCTTCAACAGAAGAATCTAAATTTAGTTTAAGAATTTAAGATTAAACTTGGAATACTGTATTGACTATCTTTAGTACTTTTTTTTCCTAAAATAAAATTTGTCAACTAAGAACCTGCTTTCTATTAATGTGTTAGTGAGACAATATTTTCTCAGATCTCTAACTGACATAGACTTAAGTCATCATAAAATCTAACTTCTAAGTACATGGGTGTTGTAGGTAACTCCATATCCATGAAAAATGTATACAATTTTCCCCTGCAATTCATAGGAGGAGACAGGTACATCTCCTGTCTCTACCTGAGGAGACAGGTAAACTCCCAAAACCAAGGCTAACAAGAGCTACATGCATGTAGGTAATGTTAGTAACAGGATGATTTTCTGGAGCTTAAGGCTTCATACTGGGTATAGAATCATTTAGGTTGGCAGGATTTCTTGAGATCATTTGGTCCAACAGTTGCTTTGTAGCAGTAGCTTGATCTTGTGTCCACAGTAGCTGTCTTCAGTCATTCTCAGAAGTTTAGAGAGGGAGCTCACTTTTCACTTCAAAACTAGAAAGAAGATGTCTTTTCTCCCCATGTCTTTTCTATTTCATTTCTGTTGTTTTCTAATAACTTAACCTAGGCTTTTGAAAATACACTTTTTTCTAATGTGTTTGAAAATATATTTTTTACACTTTTAAAAAATGCAGAGACTCCTAGAACTGATACATCTGAAGAATCGAGAAGATCCCTGTCTAGCAATTTAATTTCATTGGCTGGAGGAGACTAGTAGGTTGAGAAAGGAGATACAAGAAGGAATGGTGGTATCTAAGCACTTAAGGCACTCATCATAGAAGGATAAAACCTGCCTTCCACTTTGTGTGGACTATACACGTACCAAATGACTGGGAAATGTAAAATATATAGAAATTAGAGAACAACTTCTAAGCTAAGGAATCATGCTTTCTGTTTAACCTTTCTGTCTCTCTTTCTGTGCAAAACAACCTAATCTGAAAATGTCTTCTTCCCCTCCTCTTGTCTTTCCCTACCAGGGAGTTCAAATAGTTCCCTCTAAAAGCATCGATTCCTCCATAAGAAAGGAAAATACATTAAACACAGGTTTCTCAAATCCTGAGGTAGATTCCTCATCATTTGTGGTGGTCAAAGGGTGGTAATATCACTACCAATACTTCTATTGTCATGTTTTGAAAGAAAACAGAACAGATTACTATAATTTTAACAAAGCCTGATGTGTTTAGAGTACCCTTATCAGAGTGATTCCCTTTCACAATGTAACCAAGAGAACATCTAATTTGCAAATCTTGCATGGAGTTGATCACTAGCTGAGTATCAAGTTGCTTAGTGCTGCAAAGCTGGAAGTACCTCTGGTTTGCCCAGAAGCTTACTTTTTGGCATTTCAGATGTCATAAGGCTATCAATGAATAGAACATCAGAATTCATGTGCACATCTATAGGTAGGCAAATGGTGGGTTTAAGTACAGCAATTTTGGACTTCCATGGCTTACACCCTGTTAAAGTCCCCTTGTAGAAAGTAAATCTTTTTTGCAGGCTTCAAAATCTCTTAAGTGCTAGCACCAATTTTATCTGCATTCCCAGTTTTATAATCATACCCAACTTGAATAAAACATGAAGGGAAACATTTCTTGGCTTTAGACAACAAGCATGAACTCCTGTAACTACCCAGCTTGTGAAAAGCAATTGACAAATATGAAGAGGTATAGTACTCTTACTTCACAGTTTCATAACAGAGACTGAGTACATCACAAGTTCCTTCTAAATATTCCCTACAGAAATACTTCTTTCTCTAGGATCATTGTAAAGATTTGGAGGTCTGTTTTTAACACGAATTTCTGTATCTTGTACTTGTTCTTGAGCTTTTTCTTCACCTGCTTTATTATGGCTCACTCCTGGGTCTTTTTTATTTTTTCTTGCATGTGAATAAGGAAAAATGAATATGAATTTCTTTCTGTAAAGTCTCGTAATGATGGCTTAGTGTTTAAGTTCCCAGCTCTATTAGTGAGCAGTAAAGTGGCCTTTCTATCAAATACTAAATCCTAAAACTGTACCACAAGACACACCTGTATCTTTCGAAATCTGCAACATCGAGGGAATTTGAAGAAGGAAGTACTTATTATTTGTATTTTGAGAAACCTGCCTGTTGTCACATTATGTTTAATCAGCATTAAGATGTTTAATCAAAACATGCTCGTTAAAAAAAGTACAGATCAGATTAAAAACAGCCAGTTTTTCATTAGCATAGCAAACAATTAAATGGATCCACTGTGGGAAATTAATGGTCCCTCCACATAGTCATTCAGCTTGCTTATATGTTCAGGTCATTCCTCTGACTACTATCACATTTCTTTTGCAAGTAGATTAGAAATAGAAACATATTAAAAAAGGACAATATCCCTTCATCCCTGAAAGTGCATGAATATTATCTTTGATATCTTTACTTTCAGACATTGACTATTTTGATCTGTTAATGCTATCAGCCACCAGCTGTAAACTTGTATCCATTTTGGGACAGAATTAAAATAGTTGATGCTTATTTCAATACAATTCCATGATGCCAAAAGTAAGTTAAATATATCCTCCTCCTTTTTCTTAATTTTTCATACTGTTTTTCATATTAGAAAAACACAGAATTTGGCTCAGTTAAGGTGAACGAGTTGTTCTAAAACAATTGACCAATGGTTTTATGTGAATAGAGTGAATGAATAAAGAAAATTCTATCACTGTCTGCATAATCTACAAATAAATAGCATAAGCTAACCTCTCATAAAAAGTAGGATCACAGATTCATTTTAATGCTATGTGCTCATGAGTGAAAAAGGAAATTTTCCCATTGTCACAAGTAAAGTTGCAGTGTTTAACAAGTGTTCATTATAAATTAACACAACACAACATGGAATACCCATATTACTTAATGCTGTCTTAATGCAAAAATATTACTGGATCAAGTGTTTCTGCATCGTCTTCACTTCTTACTAGAAAGAAGTCTTGAGGTTTCACAGCCCAGAGTCGTAGTGCACAGTGCATTCTTGGAGTTTACACCCAAGTACACCAGAGGGAACACTTATGTACTTTGACACAAACCTTTGTTTGGTAGACCTGTGATGAGAATGTGGTTTGTAGACTTGATTAATTAGCATTTTCCCCTAACAATAAGCTAATGAAAAGACCTCCATTAACTATTGATCTGCAAAGACCTCACTGAATTTTTTCTACTGCTAGAACTACAACTAAGGCTGGACTATATCAGTAACAAAGAGCATTTTAGAGTTCTGGACTGCCTATTATCAGACTTTTGCTATTACCTTAGCTGGGAGGTAATAGAGTCACTCGTGGAAGAGATTTGACCTGGTAAACATTTGTGTTTAACTTGTTTCAATTTATTTTTAGATCCTGTTTTTCTTAAGGGTATTAATTTAAGAGAAAAATAATTATAATGAGAAGAATCACTTAATCATATTTTAATTTTCTACCCGTTTTTTATTATTTAGGAGATTCCATTATGGACCTCCTGTGTCTCTGCATAATTGATCTGTGTTCATCCTTTGTAGCATTCTGTTAAAGAAACTGAAACTTTGAAATGAAGAGAGGAAGCATACTTCTCTGTGAAGCTCATAAACCTGTGGAACTCATCGCCATGAGATGTTGTGGATGTCAAAAGTATAAATGCTAACAAAGACAGCCACACAAATCATGGATGAAAAGTGTCTGAGGACTGTTATACAAGAGATGTAGCAACGCTTTCCACCTCATGTAGGAAATACCTATACAGCTTCTCCAAAGTGAAGGCATTTATCAAGGGAAGTACCACTCTATATAAAGCTTTTCCTTATCATCTTTTTCTAGAGACGGCTCTTATCAAAGACATGATTCTGGGCTGAAGGATCATTTAGTCTGTCCCAGACTAATTTTTCTTGCTGTTCCTAAACTGCCTATGTGATCTAGGACTAGACCCCCATTGGAATGATGACACCTCAAAGGTAATCACTCTTCCAGAGCTACTCAAGTAGCTACTGTATGCAAGAAACCCTCCTCACAATCATCAAAATGAGACATCTGTCCAAGATACCTTACCTCCTATTAAACAAGTACCACGTATGACAGAAATGTAAAGCAGAAAATCAAGATATTTTCTGATACATAGACAATAAAGCTGGGATTGTGCTCTCTCCTAGTTCATTGCAATGCTGCTATGCTAAGACGTGTTACAGAGATGTGTGAGTTGGGCTCTTCACATAAAACATGGATTTGGAAACTCTTTAAGCAGAAACAGATTTGGAGGTGTAGAAAGCTCTTATGATTTCAGCGAGTCTCTGTGTGAATGCAAACGCCCTCCCAGAGGATGCCTAGGAGAGGCACTGGAAAAGCTCTTGAGTGACAGTCACTCATCTGAGACTCAGCAACACTATCTGTCCTTGCATGCCAGCGCAAAAATGCACTCCCCTTTGGGCAAGGGGAAGGAGAGGAAGCAGTTGCAGTTCCTGACTGGTTGGCCTTTCCCAGAAAAATCAGCAACAAAATATAACTACCACACTTCTCAGTGGCAAACCAGTCTTACAGTCCAAAATTACCAGTGTTCAACATGTGGTAACATCATGGATGAATCTCTGTGGTCCCCAGTTTCAGTAACCTTTTTTTTCTAAATCTTCCTGATATGATTATTAGAAATTAGAAATATCTGGCATTGATCCCTGTTCAAAACACTCAAATCAGTTCATATTGCACAGGTTTTGTATTATTCATTTTTCATGCTAATTTTGTGACACGTCAGTTCCCTTATACTTAATCAGTATTTTCCACCTCCATGCTTTATTTGGTAATCTTAACATATTCCTCTCACACTCTGTCTTCTCTCAGGGAAATTTAGATTATAGGGACTTGACAGAAATGAAGAAAAAAAAAAGAAGAATCTATTAATAAATACAGAAAGACTTCTAAGAAGGAAGATACATTTTGTATCAAAAGAAAAGTAAACACTGTGTTTTGGGTCAATCTCTGTCACTTAAATACGAAAACTGCTATTTCTCACAGGTCTGACATAAACCTGGGTAGAAATGTTTTAATACTGAAATGCTTCGTATGAAATCAAAGCTATGCAGCAACCCTCCTTTTAATAACCTTATACATTTTATTACAATCTCATCCCCCTGATTTTCAGTGAGAATCAAGATATTTACTTGGTCAGAATACTTACTTAGATAGTAAATAAGAAATCTACCTAAAGCAGTATTAATAAGAGGCATTTAAAGCTATTAACATTATAAGTATTTGCAATGAATCTTTGTAGCCGGGAAACTCAGCCTATCCAGAACACAGTTAATTATCTATGTTTCATTAAAGTGCTATTCATGGAAAAGCTCACCTAATTTAAAATAATGCTGCTTCAGATATGGAACTGCTACATTTCTTCACTCTATCCTCAGCTGGACATTGAATTTTAATATAATGTTTCTTATCAGCCCCCAAAAGTGACAACATTATCTACATACTATTTACATTTTTAAATGTTCCTAAAAAATAGGTAATTTTTTAGCAGGGAACAAAATTGGTTGATTTCTTTAGTTCTGTCTGAGTGATTCTGTGGCACTTCATTTAAGAATAAAATACATCTAGTGAGGTACTGGCCTTTACCAGTGGCCATGTACCTTTAAAGCTATCTCTAAAGCACAATCCTCCTGGTATCCAAAGGAACAGGAACATAATTTAATTTTCTCTGCACTAATCTTGGGCTCTTTCTCATACTGCAGAATGGTAAATAAATGTCAGCTCAAGAAGCACCAGCAATTTATATTCTTGTACACTAGGAAGTCAGTTCCAAGCTCTTAGATTTATTTTGCTTTTACAACTCTTAGATCATACGGACCTTTCGATATTTTAATGGTTGAAAAATAATTCCCAAGGGTCTATGTTTCTTTGTATCATATTAGCAATATGCTCCATTCAGTCTTCTAATTTGTTCTTTTTTTCTTTTTAAAGATTTCATATTTATTTTGAGCATTAAATATAGAAGTACATTTCAGTTATGAATCATAAATTATTGACAGCAAAGCAATATTTAGACCTTGTTCAAAGTCTTTTTTTTCATGTAACACTAAAATCACTGCCATTAAATTCAACTTAATTTTGAAAGTTTAAGATAGATCAATATTTTCCTTTTAAAAGAGAGGGACAACTTTAAATGAGTTTCCAGAACTACTTGTACAAGAATACAGTATGTATTTGTTTCCACCAAGATAATAGCTGTTCTGCATCCAACAAGTAAAAGCATGCCTCTGGTGTAGTTCCACTGTGAAGAGGATCTTGCCAGCCTCCCTAGTCTTACTCTGCATGAAGCCCAATTACCCTTGCTGTAAATAAGTAAAGAAAGCTTCACTTTCACTGAACAAGAGTTTGTTAGCATCAATTGAAATTAGAAACCAGTTTAGGCTGGTTTCTTGGAAATCTGACTTTATTTTCATAAGACATTAATAGATCATATGAAATGCTCCTGGACATAGTTTTTTATGTTTAAATGAAACTATTCAAAAGAAACTCAAATAAAAAAAACAGTTCTGTATGTTTTCATTGACATGCACATGTGGCACATGGAGGTTTTTGACCAACTTTGGACTTTGCCCAGAGTGTTTGTGTATCTCTGTTGAGGACATCTAGAAGGTACTAATTAATGCCTTCTTTACATTGTCACTGATATTTTTCAAAGCCATTCACACAGGTCAGTTTTCAAAGAAAATAAAAAGGTTTTCAATTGACTGACAGCTTCAGTTTCTTTTCTAATAGTCAGTCAGCTGATGGGATTCCATCTTTGCAATTAGTAAGACAGGTATCTTCAGTAACAGACAATCACAGTACTGTGCAGTTAGGGTCCTGAGGCCACCAACAGCCCTGATTATCCCTGCCCAGCTCTCCCCATGGCTCCTGCTACCCTGCCCATGGCCCAGGATCCCATTGCAACCCCCAGAGCCATCAATCCCTGCCCCTGAGATGCTGCAGCAGGGCCACTGCCCCAGCAGCTCCATACTGCCCAGTTCTACCCAGCCCAAGGGCCCTGCTAAGCTGGCCTGACCTGTGGGCCCACATCCCAGCCCAACTTCATCCCAACCCAACTTCATCCCAACCCTGATGTGACTGCCCCTCATCTTTCTTGCTTCTGACTGGGGCTGGGACAAGTCCTGGATGGTGAAGCTCCTGACCAACTGGCCCCTATGAGCCACCCCTGTGGTTCCTGGTCCTCGTCCCCAGGGAATTTCCAACCTTCAGGGCACTCTCAAAGTACAACTATGTCACTAGAATAAAATGGAATGTTTAAGGTCCCTCTTTATTTTTTCTTCATGTTCATTTTCCAAATCTCCATTTTTTGCCAGAATGCAACAACCTGTAACTGCTTGGCTGCCCTGACCACCAAAAGTACATCACTTCCATCTCAGCTCTCAGTGATAGCTCCCAGCTGAATATGATTTGAAGCTCAGTGTTTCGGTCCTGATATTGAAAGGCCAGCATGTGGCTGGCCTTG
Organism: Scolopax mira; assembly: GCA_004320125.1. NCBI lineage: Eukaryota > Metazoa > Chordata > Aves > Charadriiformes > Scolopacidae > Scolopax > Scolopax mira. Next base: position 201,531 of record BJBW01001475.1, on the reverse strand, counting down.
GCAACCTAAGGGATTGTCTCAGTCTCCCTGATGACCACTTCCAGTGGCACCTGCATTTCTCTGGGGAAGTGGAAATGTCAGACATCAAAGTAAGATGCATGAGCGTGGCAGACAGTTTTCTTATAAGCTCACGTGTGACTAAGAAATTCACTGTGACAGAGATCAAAGTGACCACAAACAAAGTGTAAAGCTCAGCTGTTTGACCTAGCTTTCCCAACATCATGATAAAATGAAAAAAAAAAAACTGACAAGAGGATGAAGAACATTAGGACAGAACCTCAGCTGCTATGAAGGTATATTGTTTGGGTAAAGCCAAAGGAGATGAGGATTCTTAACCTGTGGGTCCTCACATGTATATTACTGATGCTAGAGAAAGTTTTGTTGAAAGATCTGTCTGGAAGAAAATGATGATTTGATAAAATGGAAGATTTTTACCAGAGTACATTAATTAAAATTTTTAAAGGTATGAGAAATAACAGAAGTAGCATGCTCCACTAGTGTTATTATGTTTTATTTTAACCTTTTGAAACATTTTTGGTTCAATGAAGTCAAAACATGTCAACTTTTATGTTAATTTGATGTACTGTAATGGTTAAACCATGTCAACTAGTATATTATGTCAAGTCAAAGTAATATAATAAAACAAAATATGACACTTTCTGTCATAACATAGTATCTCCTGGCATGTTTTCACATACTTTATAATTGACATCACATTCCTAGAATAAAAGAAAGTTGAAAACAATATTTTAATTGTTCTATCCCAACAATTGTTGTGATTGTTCCAATCCAATTACCAATATAGCTATTTCATCTACTGCTTATAGTTGCAGTAAAAATGGAATGGAATTTTCAAATTTCCAATAGAATGGAATTTTCAAATTTCAAATGTTTCTCACACTTAATTTTTATAATACTTGGACAACCAAATACTTCAATGGCAAGTATAACACAATATGATAGAAGAACTGTGTGGCATTCACTATGTGTTTGTTTGTGTCATGCATAGGCTTAGCTATTTAGGATGACTGTCAATGTCCAACACTTCAAATATGTAAAGTTGCTAAAACATATATATAAAAGTAAAAAAACCATGGATATATTCTGTTTATACAGGAATTTAACAGTTTTTCTTCTGCAATTTAAAGGCATATGTCACGCAATCTTCTCCCTGTACAACATGCAGAAGATGAAAAATAGCCTTATCACGCTAAGTGATTTTAGATATTCATCATTAAATCTGTATTTATTATGCATAAAATTAATTGAAGATTTGCCTTTTGGTAAAGGCCTGGGATTTGTAAGGGTTGCAGTAACATCTGTGCAGTCATACTCTCTTTTACAGTATGACACAGGCCTGCATGGTAGACTTTTTTTAAGCACTAGACTTTTCAAACAAAGGCCTTCAGTAAAGATAAGTGATGTACATAAAAGTTTTGTCTGATCCACTGTCATTTACAGCAGTGACATTATTCTTAATGCTTACCATGAATTAGGGAACACCAGAAAGGGACATTCTTAGATTCTGGTTAAAACAAATGAAACAAATAGCTCAAAGCTCATGGTAAACTAGATTTACAATTGAAGTAAATGTAAGAAGTTCAGATGAGACATCAAAGGAAGGAGCTTATGTAGCATGGAGGAAGCAATTTACCTCTTCTCTGAAGCTCTTTATCAGTGGATTCACTCACAGGGAAAACTCCTGCTCTGCATAATGTAATACTCCAAAGGTGTTACATATAAACCTGTGTTTTATAAGCCCTAGTATCCTTAGAGAAAGAAGAGAACATTCTCAGCTTTAGCACTATATGACTTCACAGAAACAGAGCTTCTTGCAGACTCTGGTTGAGGAACAGATTCCAAACCTCTACTCAGATAGAGAAATGTCTTGTTGGACCACAGTACTAGAACCAGAGAAATACATAATAGGAAGAAACCTCCTGGCTCAGTGAATAGCAACCTGCTTTCATATTGTCCTGGTTTGAGATAGAATAAAACAAATTTTCTTTTCTGTAATTTTACTTTTGAGTTAAATCTTTTCTAACTGACTGTACTTTCTGAAATTAATGATATGTTTTTCAGACAGCGTATGCTACCAGAGTCATAAGGGCTGATGTTTATAGTTAATACCAAGGAATGGTATGCAGAAAGGGTTATACTTATTGCTATAACAACCAAAGTCAGCTAACTTGGTTATGTGCCCCATTGGAGGGTTGGAAGTGGAATAACCTAGAGAGGTCCCACCTGTGGGGAGAAGTGGGCAAGGACAGATGACCCAAAACTGACCAACGGGGATATTCCATCCCCTCTGCCCCATGCTCAGTATAAAAGCTGAGGGATCAAAGAAGTAAACCTCTTTCTTCAGCAGCCGACATCCAAGGAAGACTCTGCTTGTTTGCCTTTGACTCAAATCCATGCATTCCTGAACCCAGTTTCCATCTTCCACTGAGTCCACTCTGAGATTTTCCCAGTGCTGCTGGTGATGTGTTCATGATCGCGGGAACTTAGTTTTCTATATATATGTATATATATAATTATTTTCTTATTAATATTATAATATTAATATTAATATTGTTAATATTACATTAAAGCTGGTTTAGGGTTTTTTCCAACCCATAATTCTCTCTCCTTTATTGTCTCTCTCCCTTCCACTTCCAGGAAGGACACTCTGTCATTCATTTAGTGGTCAGCACAGCCTAGACTGCAATATGTATCATCCAATTCTTTTCCAAATAATAATAATAATAAAATAATAATAATAATAATAATAATAATCCTTAATAGTAAAGATACAGTTATGACCTGAAGCTGTTGCACCATAAGAAAAGAATGGGAATGTTAAGAGCATAATTTGAAAATTTAATAAAGTCCTGTAATCTGCTTTACTATTAGTATCTTGACATTGGTAAGAAAATTAAGGAGTTTTTTAAGAAATAATAAAATATCTTTTTAAAGAAATAATAAAAAGCCTTAAAGATAACATCCTGGATCTCTTCAAGGATTAACCATTAGAAAGCTTTCTATTTGGTGTTAGCTGAAGCTGCCAAAAATGACAAACAAGCGTTTTTCTTTACATGTTTTACTAATGATAAGAATCAGTCCAAAATTTAGTAATACATGAATATATTTTTTCTTGTACAAATTGATTCTACAGGAAGAGCAGACAGGGCATAATCTAATCATGTGAAAACCTTGTTCACCTACCTGTTCACATCTTGAAACCCCACGAGAGTATTCAAAGAAATTCTCTTCCCATAGATAGAAGAAACCTTTCTCATTGACTTTACGGGAAGCATGTCAAAACCACAAGTGATATCTCCAAGAGCTCTTTAGTGATAAAGTCTGTTCCTTTCCTATGGCTGCAACACACATGATAAGAATAATCTCTACCTTAAGCTGTACACTTGAGGTTTTGGGTTGTTTGAGGCTTTTGGGTAAAGAGTGAGAGGGTAAGGAAGAGACAAGGAGCCATAGCTCTGTAACCTAAAGGCATACTTTCCCTTTTCCCTGTGCCCTGAAGATCAGAGAGCAATGTTTGTTGCTTCAGGCTACATGGGACTTGTTCAGGCTTCATAGCTTTTTTTTCCTAAGAGCTACTTTTTGACATACCTGGAAAAGATTCATTGTAACTTGTTTATTACAGAACTATAACTTCCTGTGAAATCAATATTTATAAAATCTGAAAGTAAAGATAAGAAAGAAGCGTTATGTTCTTATGTGGACAGGAGACTGGCTCCAATAACCAGAACTTTTCTAGAGGACTGCAAGGACTAGTGTTAAGACATACATTTCCTACTCTTCCATTTCTCATTGTGGGGTTCATGGCTTTTTCCTTTTTTTTTTTTTTTCTAGTTTTGTTTAGCTAACATAGTCAAAAAATTGCGAAGACAATGTGGATTGAAAGATTAGGAGGGACCAGACATCTCGCAGTTTCACTCATCACTTATTGCTAACTGACTTGCATGTCTGTAAGTTTAACTACTTAATTGATAAAACAACTTTTGCAGATTTTCTTAGCCAGGATGCAGTCCTTTCGTGTGAGGGTTTATTCTGCAGTGAGTCTGTTCAATGGGTTTCCTACTGACATTAAGTTCTTGTCTAGCAACAAGCAATATCCATGAATGCACTTCTCAAGAAAGACCATGACTAGGATCACTCAGCATGTTTTTGTCAGTACAGTGTGTCCTCTAGTTATCAAAACTACCGCAAAAGCATATATCTTACCACTCTATTCACTGGTTTCTCATGGAAAATATCAGTTATACACAGTGCCCATTGGCCTGGACTCAGTAATCTGAAAGATCACTAATGATCTAGCATGAAATTTGTGATCAGCAATCTTTCTAATGAGGAACAAAGGACAAAAATCAAAGTCCATTGCTACAGAAGACAATTCTCTCAGGGTCTCTCAGGTGGAGTTAAGAGGAGGCTCAAGGGCCCATGTAGGCTTCAACACTCTTTGACACAAGTATTGGGTGAATTTCTGTGGTTTTGCTTCTTTTAATAAAAAACACTCAATGTTGCATCCATAAAAATCTCCATGAACATATGAAACTAAACAAATACTGAAATACTGTCCCATAGTCAAAATTCTTTTTTATGGAGAAATAAAGAGAAAAAGACTAAATCTTACATGATAGGAACCAGTGTTGTTATTTAATTTATTAGTTTAAATAGAGTTAAATAGAGTTAAAATACTCACAGATATTACCAAGACATCAACAACATAAGATATACCAGGAAAGCCCTTTCCACTTGATTAACTGAGACAGCTACTTCCTTTTAGCACACAAGAGGTCTTTCTGTGAGACTTCTGTGCTTGCTAAGTAATGTTAATATCTCAGGTATAAAGACTCTTGCCCTGAGAAGTAACAGTATAATTAGAAATAACAAATAAAAAATAAATAATCACAGAATTGTTATTAATTAATTATATTTGAGGAGGGGAAGAGACACACAAGAGGAAACAAAGACACTTAAAAGTCTGTAAGATAGATTTTAGATATTTTATTATTTATTTAAGTGCTCTAAATATACAGAAGTACTTGGCAGCTCTGCAGCAACTTAGCTCTTATTTCACCCCCTAACCATGCTAGAGATTTTAAGGTTTGTTTTCTCACTGTGTAGTCTGAAAAACCAGTCCAGCAGATGTTCTTTAAAGATGGTTCTTGATCACAAGACAAAATTATTTAAAAAAACCCACAACAGCAATTTTGTTTGAACAGCTGTGTCAGTGCCATCAAGCTATGAAAGTGAAACCATTTGGGTTTGTTGTTTTCAGATTGTCCTTTTAAGATCAGGATCAAAAAGAGGGGGAAAGAGATTCTTCATTCCCAAGCAAGTACAAGGTTCCACAAGGTATAGCAGGCAGGCAGGTGAATCAGTAGAAGCCACAGCAAGTAGAAACCTGAAATGTAACAAAATCTGAAAATTATTAACTGAAATAAAAGTAAAAAAAAAAAAAAAAAGAACCCCAAGCCACACATACATTGTTACTACTGTTTTAAAGAAAAATACAGAAGAACTTTCAGGAAAAAAATAACCAAAGTGACCCTCTTACAATAAAATCTTCGGCTTGATTCTGATAGAAGCCTAATCTTCATATTCAGCATCCAGATATAGAATCATAAAATCATAGAATCATAGAATCGTTTGAGTTGGAAGGGACCTTAAAGACCATCTAGTTCCAACCCTACTGCCCTGGACAGGGACACCTCCCACTAGAGCAGGTTGCTCAAAGCCTCATCCAGCCTGGCTTTGAACATCTACAGGGATGGAGCATCCACAACTTCCATGGGCAACATTTGGACCATTAGCTGTTTGAATACTCCCAGGTATAAACCACAACTGTTCCACAGCTAGGATACTCAAACAGGCTACCCAGAGAGTTTGTGGCATCTCCATCCTTGTATGTATGGAAAATCCAGATGGAGCCTGAGGTAATCTGCTCTAGGCTGTCCTGCTTGAGCAGGACGGTTGAACTTGATGACATCCAGAGGTCCCTGCCAGCATCAACCACTCTGTGATCCATGATAATGCTGCAGTGGGGGCCAAACAGGGAGCTGGGAGTGGTGGGGCTCCTGGAAGCAGTAGGGACCAGGCAAGAGTCTCAGCTGAAAGTGGCTTCACCAGCCTGGGGGTCAGACTTCTAGAGGCCTCTCCGAGGGTCACAGTGTGGAAGGGGCTGCCCTCAGCAGCTTTAGCTCTGAGCTGGCCTTGAGTCCCAGAAGACAAACTCCCTCCATCTGTGAGGTAAGGGAGGTCTCCTGGTGCACCCTGTGTTGGTAATACAGCAAATAATAAAGCTATATATTCATTTTCCCAGTAGCTAAGTGCCACTTAGTCTGGTATTATGCTCCTGAATGCCTGTCTCTGCAGTGTCTGAGAAACTGCAGATCTCAGCCAAGAACAGTAATGGGAATTCACAAGCAATACAACTGTGCTGTGGAAATGAGAAAAAAAGATGGGCTGACAGAGGGTGAGAGACAGTTCAAGGGTATTATTATTTTCAAGGAGGCAGGTCAGGCTGAGACAAAGGAGTCCCTTAAGTAAAGAAACAAAACCTAAAGTGTTTCCTTTCAGTCATAAAGGGCATTTGAATGAATTGCTTGGGGACACTGAGTGGGCCTGTTTATATACACTTTGGGAAAGGGTAACTGCTGTGAAATGATTTCAAATCACTGTGCTTTACGCTCAAAGGTCACGTAAGTCAATGCCACAACTTGGAACGGGACTGCAGTTTCTGGCCAGTTAAATAATTTCAACATGGAGTTTACTAAGCTTCAAAGAGTGACTACATAATATAAAATGTCAAATTGATATGTATAATGTCAAATGTTAGCAACGGGCTAGACTTATCCATTCCAGGCCTACATTTTTTACTTTTTCTTTTGGAGAATGCTGGCTTTGAAAATAAATAAACAGCAGCAACTATCAGCTTTATATACATTTGGAAGAAGTTGCATAGCAACAACACCAGAGCTATCTCCCAAATTCTTGGAAATTTATTTCTGTCAGGGTGACTAGTGGGATTAATTACCTAATTTTGTTACTTTTTGTCTCTGGTACTTTGAAATTCTTATCTGGAAGAAATGGGGTTTTCCAAAAAAAATGTTCATTTGCTCTAAAAAAAGAGATTTTTATCACTCTAAATACAAAGTGAAATGCATATTTGATGCAGATGCTACAGGCATCACTCTTAATTGGTAATTATAAAAATCAACTGGAACATACAAGGCTTAGATCAAGTTCCTGCCATAAGCCTGAGTATGACTTTTCAAAATCACAAGTGTTAAAGTCAATGGACTATTGAATAAGGAAAAGTAGGGATATAATTTCCCACAAATGGTGTGTACGCTACTTATTAAACTATTACGCCATTGTACTTCTGAGTAATACAGAACAAATGTCTCTCACCGAGAGCTTCAGCTAAGAAACTAACCTAGCAAAACTGTGAAAAATTCTATGAACAACTTCAGTTTCAACAAGTTTACAGTTTTTGTAGAAAAATAACATAATAGTTCACTAACAATTCTTGTCTACGTTTTGCTGCAGTTTCATTCCCAGACTATAACTGATATTAAACTTTTGTACACAGAGTTTGTATGTGTCTAGCATGGAAAATCAAGATTTTCTTTCTTAATTTCTAGATTGGAACACCAAACAAGTGAATTTACCTTTCTATTGCATTCCATTGATTCTGCTGCAACCACCATCACAGGATGATCAGCACTGGAGTTGTGGGACTTTAGATGTCTGTTCACATACTATTCACATGCACACATCAGTTAAAAATATCTTGTTTATTAGCTACATGAATAACTGAGAGATATTGAGCCACCTAAAGCAAAGAGAATTCTTAGGTATCCTTAGCAAGACTGAAATTCATCGTTCTCAGGCACTAATCTTTGGAATGTTTTTGTTGTACATTGCAGAGATCTTGTATTAGGCTAGGACTAACACGGCAAGTTTCTTTTAAGAACTGTTCTTCATACCATAGAAAACTCTGTGCACTGTGGACAGCAATCAATGAAGAGGATTTGTCCTTTGGTGCTACAATTAATTGGTTTATTCTACTTATGTAATTTTTTTAAATACAACAGATACAACAATAAATTCTTAATCTTCAGTATTTCATATTAAATGATTTTTTTAAAAGGGTGGATAAAATAATCTGCATACTATGACATTCATTTTTAAAGACAGACTCAAATATGAAGAGGAGAAAAAAAAAAAAATAATTAGAGTTTAAATCATGTTTATTAAAACGGAGCATTTCATCCCTATCCAAGTAAATTTATGTTAGAATCATAATTTATTGGTTTTGTTGTTTAAAAAAGAGAGCTTTATATGCAGAAGTTTGAGACTGTCCCATGAAAGTAAAATATTCCCGATATAAATAATCCAGAGATACTCTTTGTCTCCTGCTGCTGTATTTTATAAGCTTTCTGCTGTGGGTTTCTAAGGTATGAAACATAAACCAGTCTCTGTGATTTACTTGGAATAATTTCTCCTGCTTTCATAAGATCAACAACAACATCTATCCATGTCCTGGCTGGTCAGACACTTGATCCTTTGCCTAATCAAAAGTACATCATTTGTCTGAATTTTCTTGCTTTCACTATTTTTCAAACCAAGTTCTAACACACAGGTTTGCCGTAACAAGCTTTTCAATGCCATTTCTTAGCCAACTGTTATTTTACCGCTGACTCTATTCAATATATTTTCTATGATATTATTCTCATCTTAAAAATTTTCTCCTGAATTTGCTTCACACTTCCTTTTTAAATTATTTTCAACTAAATACAACTGTGATCTAAATACAGTTTTATTGTATATCCCTAAATGCATAGAAGATAGATTAAAACCATGAACTCAGCAACTATTTTCTAAGATAATTTTCAAGAAGAGGAAATGCTGAAGTATTTAAAAAATAACTGCTACATATACCAGGAAAGAGCAGTCCATGTAAAGCAGACAAAGATGTAATAAATTTATATTCAGTCACAAAAGATAACATAATGAATTGCTTAACCCCAAATCTGTTTGAAATTGGCTTAAAAGAATGTTGACAACTTAAAAAAATAAGTTAGATCCTAAATCATTTTGCATACAACAGATTTTGTTACCCCTTAAAACTGTGGCTATTTCTCCTATTCTAGCAGATCTGTAAGGGTTTTTCAAGTTAAATAAATTGTATTTCCTCTCCACAATAGCACTGGAGAACTGAGATGGGCAATGCCAAATTTAAATGCAAAGACTTACATTTATAAATTTCAGAATATGACAAATTCATGTGTTCTATCACCTGCACATTCTGATAAAAAACCTTATAAATACGTCGTCACAATGAGCCAGAACACTGTCATTAAAAAAACCAAACTAAACAAACAGTAAAAATGGTCTTGTACAATAAAAGCGGTTAGTGGACAATCTATAAACGGGTTCATAAACTTTCTGTCTTTCAAATTTTGTAAATTTAACTATGGGAAAAGAATCTCTTTGAGGATGAGAGTCTAAAATAGTTTTCATACAAGAACTTTGAGCATTAACATTGCCTTGTTTTGTACTACTCAGAGTGACCTGTGAAATGCTGAGAAAGCAAGAAGATATGTTAACCAAGAAACACTCTGGGACAAGTAATAAAAATGTGGAATGTGAATAATGGTAAATTACTTCATGCCTGGCATGGTGTTAAAGACAAGTGCCATTGGTGCAATGAGGTATGAAATAATACTTCATAATTCACATACAAGAGTGTCTTATTGCAATTATGATTTTGTGTTGTAAAGTGTGTTTTTTTTTAAAAAGTGTATGTTAGGAAATAGGGTTCATAAATTACAACTAGTTCTTTTAATGATTATTGGATCCCTTCATTTCTACCATCTATTTTTAATGACAATGCCTATATTTTTAATTTTTGGAGGTATTGAAAAGATGTGTAGATGTAGTGCTGAGGGACATGGTTTAGTGGTAACTTGAAAGTGATAGGTTAATGGTTGGACTTAATGACCTTAAAAGTCTCTTCCAACCAAAATGATTCTATGAATCTATGATTCTATGACAATTAAGTATGTCTTTGATTAAAATAATACATAGACTTGTTATGTCATTCAAATCTCTTTAATGAGTATTGTAAATTTTCTTTCCATTTTAATGGTCACCTTTTTCCCTTTCTTAAAGTTGGAGTTTTTTTAACATTTAAATAGATTTTTTTTATAAATAATTTCTGGTTTTTTGATTTGTAATCACTTTAAGGCGTTAGTGTCATATTGAACTACCTTTGTCTAAGCAGTGGTGCTGAGACAGATTGTGTCTCCATCTTTCTATAACTACATGGTTATAAACATATGACATTTAGGCTTGGTCAACTAGCCTGGGTCACTGTGGCCAGCCTTCTTTATCATCCTTATCTACACCAAATTGACCCATATTGTGATTCTTATTTCTTGAACTTGACTCTGAGTTCTGTCCCAAGTTTTCTTGCAGAGCTTTCCAGGAATTATTCTAGAAAATACTTGTCTGTATGTCCCTCCAGAGTTGTTTCTGCTCATAGGCAGTAGAAAGAAAAAGTGAGGCACAGACATGTAACTCAAAACAGACAAATCTGTGCTGACCAATTTCTTGTGCTTGAAGACTAACCTTTATCAAATCTCCAGCCACTTCAGAGTGGGAAGATTAGAGAGTAAGCAGTGAGAAGCCAGGTTTATATCCAAGAGTTCAGCAAAGCCTGCAGGCTCTGAGAAAACTGTCACTGGAGATTATGGTCGAAGACATAAAAGTTTCACTTGAAGACAAGCCTTATACAGAACATGGCCTGTATGACATCCCGTGGGGGTGCTTGCATGGCTCACCCTTGGCAGATGGCCTGCATAACATTTGTCAAGAATATAAGGGCAGACACTATGGGTAAATCAACTACAGCAAACTACCTACAGCAAACACACTGGTCATGTTGAAGAGGAAGATGACAATCAGATGGATTAGGGATTTACCAAGGGATTACCAAGGGACTCTGGGGGATGGGAGGTGGTGGGGAGAGAAAAAGATTTTTTAAAATAATGTTTTTTTAAAAAGGGTGAGTCAGCTTGAAATGCAGCATAAAAGAAACTCAAAGATCTATAATGGGTGAAAGACCCCAGGGAGGAAACAGGGTGGGTGCTGGTTGCTGCCAGTGTCAGGGGCTGCCCTGGAGCCAGAGTGACCACGTCTGCCCGGGGGGTGCGGGGAGCACCCACATGGCCAGGAGGGTATGGGGGGAGTACCATGTGACCATGTGGGTGTGAGCTGGGGGGGTTATAACTTTAATGGATTAGCTACAGAAGGGCAGAAGGGTATTCATAAACTTGTGTGTACCTGGTACTGAAGTTTATCTTGGGTTTTTTAGTTGATCCTGAATGTATAGTTCTGAGTCTCACATAATTATATCATTAATAAATCAAATGTCTTTGATCCTCATTTGATATGACTAAGTGAACTGAGCAGTTTTTTTCCCTGCAACATGATAAATAGTGTGCATCCATATATATAACCAAACTGAACACGCATGACTTGTCAAACTAGCCTGGCAGCTGGGTGATCCACATCAGCTAACCAGAGGCTTTCCATGCAAACTTGAATAAGATTGTTAAGCACTGCATCTCAGCCTGTGACGATTAAAGAAAAAGGAAAAAATACATGCTAGAGGGATTGCTGGGAGAAAGGGGGCATTGGTAGCAAATGAGAAGATTGAAGAAAAGTAGCATATATGTGCCTAGGAAGGATTACAGGGTGGAGGAAAAAGAAATTAGTTGAATCAAAGGCTGTAACAGGAAGGGAAAACAACAATGCTATAATTAAAAAAAAAAATTGTTTAAGGGGAAGAAAAAGGGAGTGCTAATAAGCTGTCACTCTTAATGGCTTACCTGTTCATTGAACTAGGCATTGTAGAATAATTGTGGATCTGAGGAAACCAATATATTCCGTCTTTACTAAGACTATGCAGATTTGGCTAAAATGTCTTGTTTCTAGGGAGAGTTGCACATATATTTCTTTTCCACTCTCTGAAGAATTCCAGAGAAAAGGATCAGCCCTCATCTTCAGAGAAATCCCGAGCTTATTCATCTAGAGCATCACTGTGACAATTGGGGAAATAAATTAGTATCAATTTCCTTGATCACTATTGTCAAAAGTCTGTGAAAATACATAGATGCCTGATGCTTTTCAATGGTGATGAAACACTGCTAACATGACCATAGTTTTCTTATTTGTGTCATCCCATAGACGAAACACAGCAGGGTAATTATAAATAGTTAATTATTGGGAGTTTCAACTGTGTAAAATTATGCTAAGACAGAACTTGCATTCTAAATTTATGCTGGTTAAGATCTTGCTTGACTTCATAAGGATATGTGTGTCTTGCTAGATTAAGCCCAATTTTGTATACAAAAAGGGATTTCCTTTGGGATATTTAATTAGGTCGAATATGACTTGAATTACAATAAAAATTTCAAACAGAATTCATTCAGTTCTATTTCTAGTGTTTACAGGATTCCATTCTGGTCTGTGAGGTCTATATTGAAATACTCTAGGGTCTGGAACTTGCAAGTACAGCTTCACTAAATTATAGGTAAAATTATGTGTTTGAATTCATATATTACATAACTTGCTAGAAAAAGTTAGTTCTGAAAAGTCTTTATAAACCTTGGAAGGACTCATGAGGATCATTTAGCTGCTTCATTACAATAGCTACTTAGAAGATTGCAGCTGGAAATTTATGCGCAAGCATGAGTTGAAATGACAAGAGGGATCCCTGGGATATTCATTGAAATAGATTTTAATAGCACAGTTATTTCAAGCTTTGCATTTAGAACAACATAATATCAGAATGATTACTAAACAAGGCATTTTTCATGCATGCAACATAGCAAATCTATTTCAGATTGTATCATGAAAGCTAAATTTATTGATCTAAAAACTTTGGTAAATGTTACAGTCCTGCATAAATTACATTTTTCTAGTATTATTCTTATTACTGTGGGAAGATAAAGAAGAATTGCTTTGAATAAAAGTGATAGAGTATAAATGAAGAAAAGTTACACTTAGGCTAAAGCTATTTTGATTACCCAGGAATACGATGTGAAATATTTCACTTAATGCACAATAGATATGACAAGCCTCTGATGCTTCTCCCTCCTGAGCAGACAGGGTGAATTCGTATTAGTCAGGGGATTTTATCCATTCACCTTATTTTAAATGCATAGGTCTGGAAAAACTGAGTATCTACAAGTCCTCTGAGGAAAATTCCTGGAGCTTTCGTCTGCCTCCTCATTCTTTAATTCTCATGGAGCCTAAAGGAGAGCAGAGATGCTCTTATGTAAATTTCATTTAATTACGTTGCAGTCTTTTGACTCTCTTGGGTCATATTCAATTTATCCAAGGAATTGATGGTCATTACTAAAACAGTTAGATACAATAATAGCTGTTATTTATTTGCATTGTGAAGCTGCAGTTAGTGCCTCATTTCTGCACTAGTTAGTGTTTTTCCTAAAGTCTACATGTACACACACACTCACAAAACTTGAGTTCTCACGAAACACTTAACTACAATTTTCAGTCATACAAATGTATTTTTATTACCAAAGGAAAATAAACCTGTGTAATTAGGTGTTTTAAGTAAAAATTGACTTACATACTTGACATGTTTGACATTACTTCATTTTGTGGAAATAATAAAACTGTTGCTCTCACAGTATTTTGTGTGGTATTATCTCAGATGCATATGTACACTAAGAAAGTGGCCCTTGCTTTTTTTTCCAAACCAATCTTCAGTTTCTTCAGTGAGATATTATTTTCCAACCTGTTACAATGATTCAGATAGTTTTCTTTGCAGTTTGATGCAATGTTTGAAGCAAATAAAAAACCCATCAATTTAACTTAGTACAGTGTGCAGTTAGCTAACAAGTCTTTACTGCATATCAAAACAGTATTCATTTTCAAACAAAAAATATAGCCTCACATATGAACAAGCATTTTAATTCTAATTAATCAATTTGTCCACAGTCTTATTCACTGTTAATTCAGCATATACAATACAATATTTTTAACAGTTAGGTTTTGAATCCTGGTAGTTGTCCAAGTAAATGACTTCTCTGAAGGGTGTGACTAGACTTTACATAAACTTATCAAGGGTCTATTAAATATTGATCTCCTAGTGTGCTGGAGCAGATCATGTGCTCATTTAATCAATTAGCTCTTTATTTTAGGATTAATTTTTCTGAGCACTTGAATAAAAACTTCACTGTAACTAAGGCATTTTTAACTTTAGATCTAAGTGGAAGAGCAGGCAGCAATATTTTATTGTTAAACTACACAACTTCCCTAACATTTTCACATTTGTATATGTTGTATGCAAACTCAAAAGCATATAATACTATGAATCAAAATTCCAAAAAAATAATTTGGGACATGATTGAAGGATCCCATGCTTAAGATCAGGACTAGTTCAGTGACAGGACCTTGCTAAGCACATTGAATGTTTGACAAAGGAAAAAGCAGATATATTTTTTTCAGAAGTTTACAGACACAGAGATCATAAAATATATATTAAAAGTTATCTTCAAATAAACTTCCACAGGACTGAGCCTGGGAATCATCGTATTCAACCAAGTTCTTTTCTTCAAGTACACACCTCCCGGAGGCTGCTTCTCCCTCTCCCTAAAGCCAGAATACTTGTGGCAGAAATCATCCTAGTGGCAGGAGCCTCTATCCAAACCTGAATCTGGAAATTTGTCTCCCTATTCTTTTCCCTTCTCTTTCACCTCATTTCAGAAAGCACAAACTGCTGGTTTCCTGGCCTTGAGTGAGCCACCACATTGCACAAATAAGCTAGGTGATCCTGGAAGGACAGCACACTCCTGACCTTAGAATAGAGTTCAAAAAAAATATGAAGTGTTCCTGTAATAAATAGGTGGATAGGTCTGAAATAATTTCTGAGAGTTTTGCAATGTTGTCTACTTTAGATTGACTTTCCAAATTTTTATGTGATCATACCATATGGTTGCATATTCATGTCCTGTAGCTATTACTTTCTTAATAACTTTCAAATTTATTGCTCAAATCTAACTGATGGGATAAAGATTTCAAGGATTATAACCTCTTACAAATGAATAAATGCAAAAGACATTTACTGTTGCCTGTAATGAAGAAAAATGCTAAGAATCTCACTCAGGCCTATAAGACTCCACAAAGAGAGTTTTCTGCGGCTCTACTCTTCATAGTATGCCCGAACTTTCCTCAGTTCTTCTCAGAGTTATTTTTTGTTTACCACTCAGGGAGAAAGAAATAAAAAAGCCAGCTCAAGGCTTAACACTTTTCTTATACGGTTTTGTAGCTGTAGATTTAAAGCATCTAATTGGACATCTTCTACCATCTTTTATACCTTCCTGACAGTGGGCTTTAAGAAAGAATGGGAATCAATGGCCTCAAGGAACTAATGGACCTGCCAGTTCTCTGAACACCTCCAAGAACCATGATCTAGACAAGTGACCAAAGATAATGAATGGAATGAAAAACAAAGGCACCAGAGAGAGGAGACTGAAATCTCTTCTGAGATATTTCAGAGGGTTTTTTTCTTTTCTCTTTTTCTGCTGTGTGGTTTATGCACTTTTGTCGCTTGAGTATTTGCTGTAATTTACCACTATAAACAGAGGATGGTATAATTAAACTGTGAAAGGATCACATATTTTTGTTTTTCAAGCTCTAGCACTCAATAAAGGAAGTGCATTGTCATTAAAGTATTTGAGCTTTAACTCAGTGGGGAGCTAAGCCTCACACATCAGCTCACCCACCTACACCCACTCGTAGTGGGATGAGGGAGAGAATCAGAAAGGTAAAAGTGAGAAAACCTGTGGGCTCAGATTAAGACAATTTAATACATAAAGCAATGTTTTTTTCCTATAAAGAACCTGTCGCTACAAATCTTTTTTTTTTTTCTCTGATTTTCATGCTGATCTCCACTGTAATTATCCGATCATTAGCAATGAAGTGCAGCTAAGACATATTCTTAACTGGATTTAGAATTTGGTCTGCCAATGTTAGATCTTTCGCTGTTTAACACTCCATTAAATACCAGGATACAAAGAGATCACTGTTATTTCCACTCTCATGCTCTGTACATTTTAGAACTTCTGAAAAAAGAACAATTTCTCATCTATATCAGACAGACCTAATCTGAGCTAGATTCAAACAAAAACGTTTCATTTAGAAAACCCAGAGTAAACCTTTACTGGATAAAATAAAGTTTCAGGGAAGGAAACATTGTCTTTGACAAACTTTGTACACCTCTTTGCTTTACTTGGTTTTCCTTTCATATTTTTCAGGCTTCTTTGTAAGGGTGCCAGGCTAATTGGATGAGTTCCTCCCTGCATCATTCAAACTCTGTGGTATAATTCCAGTGTGCAGTCTGTACTGCTGCACAGAAGAAAAGCACCGCGTTCTGCTCATCTGTGAGTGTCTCGGCATTTCTACCTGACTTTTTTGACTTAAGTACACATATAATAGAATCAAATTGGACAGAAGATAATAGCATCAGGATGCTCTTCTTATTGATAGCTGATCTGTACTTTCTAATTTCACTGATCACAGGGTAGAACAAAAACAGAGCGCAATAGTAAAGGAATAGCAAAACAAAAAATTAACAGATGTGTATGGAGCACATTACTGAAAGCAGTAAACTGACATATTTTCCTCCCCTCTAGAAATCTGTGGCAAACGGGACTAATAGAAATTGAGGCAGGATGTGCAATAGACTTGGCACTTCAAACAGAAATACCAAATAGAAATTTCTCACATAGGAGGCTAGTTTAGAAATTAAAAGGAAAAATACAATTAGAGTACTAGTAAAGGGCAGGGGGAAGGGCAAAGGGATGGGAAGGGGGCAGGCAAGAAATAGATTAAGATAAAACAGAAAACTGGAAACAAAGGACCAAATAAGAAGGAATGAATAGACAAGATCAGACTACAACAGGCAAAGTCTAAGGACAAAAAGCTGACTGTGAGATTGAAGATAAACTACAAAGAAAATAATGGGCAACTAGGAACTAGCGAGAAGAATACTTTTTGGGGGACAGTTAGATAAAAACAATAGATCCTAAGAAAAAGACAGAGATGGACGGAAGGATGGGAAAGAAGAAAATACTTTTTATCAAAGTGAAGGGATGCTAAATATTCCATGTGCTGCCCAGCTATTCTCATTACCTAATGCAGCAATATTCAGACAACAATATTTTGCATCAAAATATGAGACAATTAGGGATACACATCCAGTAACCATTGAAACAAAAGGTGATTAGCCTCAATATGTATCTAAGGAATATAACTCTTGGCAATTTCCTTCTCTGTCAGGTGTTGATTCAACAGTAGTGAATACAAAGAAAGGGGAAATAAGTTAGAGTAGTAGCTAGAAAGGTATTCTTATTTCTCTTCAGATATGCAATTCACAGTTCTTGAAACTCTAGGGGAATTGAAAATTTTCTTCATACAGATATGGATTATAGCAATGCATTCCATGTATAGGGCATCTGTCAGCCAAAGTCCTTTCATCTTAAGGGGAATCCAAGAATGTAGTAGTTACCCTACAGGCAGAGGGAAGAGAGCAGACCAGTGCCATACCAATTATACCATTTCTCAGAGGGATCCATTACAAGCACTTAAACTCCTTCAATTCTACTTCATAAAGGCAGTGTCTGTCAAAAGCTGAAAGTCAGTGGTTGAATTCTGAGCTGCAGATCTTCACTCTCAAGGATTTGGAGGAATAGAATATGACTGATGCCTCCCATAGTGATGAAGAATCTTCTTTGAAATGTTAACAATCATGTTGCATGTCCCATATTTCTCTATTTGTGCACAATTCATATGCACCTAATGATGGATAAAAATATGCACGAACAAACAGCTATAGTAATGGTTTTCACATTTTTTTTCCAAAGGAAAAAAAAAAAAAAAGCCAATGAAAATGTTTTTATACTTTACTTTGAATTTAAATTGCTTTCTTTTTTTTCCCTCCCTGGGTTGTGCTCATTAATAATGATGACTATCTGTTGAAAATTGGGTCTTTATAACCTTTTACATATCTCTGTCATTCAACTTTTGGCAAAGTACCATTGCAAATTTTATATGGGTTAATAATCAGTCCTTGGAGAGAGGAAGAATTTACTCTGCGGTAGGTAACAAGGCCCCTTACACACCTAGGAAAGAGGTAGAGAGGTCACACCACAGCAGAATAATTTAGACTGGAGGGGGCCTTTGAAGGTCATCTCACCCAAATCGGTTGCTAAGGTTGCTAAGGGCTTTGTCAGGTTTTTGTCTGGATTTATCTAAAGATGGAGATTTCACAGCCTTGGGCAACCTCTTCCACAGCTTAACCATTCTCTTTTTGAATATTTCTGACCTTCCTTGAGTTGAATTTCTTCTTGCTACATCTTGTGTCTAGTGCTCACTGCTTCTTGTCCTTCTACTGTACAACTCTGAGCTAAGGCTTTCTCTATCTTCTTTATAACTTCCCTTCAAGAGTAAATGACAGCAGTCAGGTCTTAGCCTTGTCTTTTTCAGACTGAAAAGAATCAGTCCTTTCACACTCTTTGTGGCACACTCACCTTGGTAGTGTCTTGGTAGCTCTCCATTTGAATTGCTTTAATTGTTGTGTGGGATGCAATGGGGGCAGATGAACCGCTAAGAGATACACCTGAAGAAATTATCTCAGACCACCTGTCAGTACAAAAGGTCCAGAAGAAGATTTTCAAACATACAACTGTCCTACAACAGAATATTAAATATTGCTTCTAATTTTACTAATCTTCCAAATTTGTCTGCGCAAAATGTATTGTATTTCAAAACAAGTTTGATGACCTGAAAGGAGAGATGTCATCCTGCCTATTTGAGTGAGAGCAAGGAGAAAGGAGGAATTAATCTCAGCTGCATGAAGTACAACTATAACATGGCAAGAGTGGGAAGCTATGTTACTTATTCTTTTTATTCAGTGCTCATCTCAATGATTTCACTATCAAAACACCATGCTCCAAAGGAATATAACTACTGAAGACACCATCTTATTCCAACTCAAGTTCTCCAAAGAGCTTTGCAAATATGTTCCCTTACAAAGTGCTACCACTGAACATTAAGTAGGTGCCCTCAATCAGACCAGAACCTGCCAATGCAGCAATGTGAATGTCCACAGAAATCATAGATATTCTACTCTCTCCACAAAATTTAGATTGTGTTCACTATGGCATCTACCCATCTATTGCCTCAGCAAGAGAGAAACACCTTCATCAGTAAACTTCTTCATTAATTAAAAGTCTAGATTAACACCAAGTAATAAAATTATTTACCAGGAAAAGCTGCAGGGAACATTTCATTTTTTATGTTATGTTTGTATTTAGTGCCAGAAAGAAAGGGGCCTGGTAACAGAGAACAGAAATCAACGAACACCTGAGGCACCACTCTAAATTGGATGTGAATTGATAGAATAAGAAGAGGATGCAGTCATGCAAATATTTAAACAGAGCAACTTGCCTTAATCTATAAGGAACTCTGTTCTCAGGTGTTGTAGTGCTTACCTCTAGGTATTAGCTCTATGTACTTTGTTAACTCTGAGCAACAGGAAAAAAAAATCCTGTCCCTTTGTTACAGACAGAGGGTATTGACTAAAGCTGCCTGGAAGAAAAATAGTTTTATTACACCACACCCAGAGGAGGAGAACCTATTTTCCATAATGCTTTTTAACCAACCACTGCTTAAAATTATTCTTGAGATGGTTTGTTTACTTCTCTTCTCCATCCAAAAAACCCATAGAGGTTTACTTATCAAAACCAGTTTTCACTAAACAATTGATACCAATCACAATTAAATTTAACCTGCAATTTGCAGTAGCTCAAGTTATGCCCCGAAGCTCTGTGGCATGTTCACTGCTGCTCCATCAAGTCTCATTCCTCATCAAACCTTGAAGTTTTGCATTCCCTTTGGACTGCATTTTCCTTTCTATCATTTAATGTTGCAAACACTTCCAACACTACAGAAGTAAATAATTTGTTCATTAATCAGTTTCCTCTGAATATCAACTTTGTTTATTTCTCTTGTAACTTGCCAAAGCAGATTTTTCATTGTCTTTGTTAAAATGCATTTACCTTGCAAAAAGTCAAAACCAGTTTTGTGACTCCATTTTCTGGTCTCATTGTTACATGGTAGTACTTCTTGTTGAATAATATGAGTGTAATTTCCATAATGAAAATATAAAGACAAATTAAGTGTAATTTGTTCAACATATGCAATATGGCAACATCCTGCTGAAACTACTACACAGATGTGGAAGCAATTTAATTATCAAGATGTTATTCTCTCTGTAAAATATTGAGACCTGCTAAGAAGCAAGACATACACAACACTTGAGGTTAGTTCTTTCCTTTCTATTTCACCTTCATAAACATCATATCCATTAAGATAATGAACATGGGACACAAACCAAACAAGGTTACTCAACCCTTTGCTACTATGACTCTGTTCAACCATGGTGTTAAATTTATGTAATTCAAGTTTTAATGGTCTTCAGACACATTAAAGAAAAAAAAATTCTCTATTTTTATTCACTAGTTATAGTCTCCAAATCAAATTATAAACGCAATTGAAACATTCATTTTCCTTAAAGAGCACATATGAAGTTCAGGAAGGATGCTCCTGACAAAGTGAAAACACATTTGTATATAGATGAAACTGGACTCTAAAGATGAGATCCTAAGCCACAGTACTTCTGGTTTGTGATTTAACTAAATGTTCTGAAAGGCAGGAAGGAAGGGGTGCCTACAGATTATCTTTATTCAGAGATGCTTTTAATGTAACATTCATAAGTATAAAATATATAATGAAGATATACAAGAAAATGTTGTCTTTTTACAATACAGCAAGTACATTTTTCAGAAAAAGATAACACTGTTATTTACCTTATCTGATACAAGACCAGCTTCCTCCAGAAAGTTGACTCATACATGACTCCATTTGAGTCCAATTTAAAGTGGTTTTTGTATTCTCACTGTCTCCAAAGTCCTGAAGCCAGTGACACAACCTCCAGCTCATGCAAAGGCAGTGGTGTGGTACCAGCTACTGATTCACTGCAACCTCCTGCCCAGCTCCCTTTGCTAAGACTATGAAACTTCCCTGAAAGTTAAAGTTGCCTTCTTACTTTTTACTAAATGAATTTAATTGGAGCAATATGGATCCTGGAGTAGGAATAAGAAAAATTCACTGTTTATGCATTGCAACTCAGGGTTGATTTGGTTGTGTGGTAGCTACAATTAGAGGAAAATGCAGCCTTCTTTCCTCAATTGCAATGAAAATGCAAACAGAAAAGTGTCTGAGAAAGGCATTCCTGAGAAAGAGGCTTGTAATAGCTCAGCTTTACAGATTTGTGTACATTAGCTGAAGTGTTATAGGGGCAGACCTTCTGCTGGTATTTCAGCTCCATTAACTTTCAATAGCACTATAAGAAATTACATGAGCTCACAATATACCCCATGATGTTTAATATCTGACAACTGGAGAAAAGTGGATTAAAGGAAGATCAAAGACATACAGGCTCCAAATTCTCTATATAGATCAGGGTGAGTTTAAGCTTACATTTTTTTGTGGGTTTCATCCTTCATTTATTTTAAATATCATATTCAAAGACAGTGACATAGTTGAGCTGAGATTGGGAGTCAGTATGATCATCCAGTTATACTGTAACACAATGTATTAAATAGTTTTCTGCTTGCTTTTCAAAAAAAAGAATTATGTATTTGTTTAAAACTGAAAACATTTTGTGTGTGTTAATCTATCATACTATTGTCATGGTTTAACCCCAGCCAGCAACCAGCAGCTAAGACCATGCAGCTGCTTGTTCAATTCTTCCTATGCACGGCTTTTGTTTTACTTATTAAATTGTCTTTATCTCAATTCACAAGTTTTTCCTCACTTTTACTCTTCCTATTCCTTTCCTCATCCCACCAAGGGGGAGCAGCTGCATGGTCCTATTTGCCAGCTGGAGTTAAACCATGACACATGCCCTTATTCAAAATGTAGTAAAGTTGCAATAAAGTTGTCTTGAAAGCTTTTGATGAATCCAAGTCCACATTGGAAGCTGTATCCTTGCATGTTTCCTACACTTGAAATTGCATGTAAATAAAACAAAAAACTTCCTAAAATGTTCTGAAACTTAGAGTAAGAGATTTGTGAACTGAACCAAGTTATCAAGCTAGATATTCAAGTACACCTATATCATAGCTGTCATAGACAAAGTCCATTAATGAGAACTCTGTTTTTCAGGAAACAGGTGTCTGAAAGTTTTCATTTGCTTGAAAACAAATTGAGATAGAATTGAGATGCTTCTGTGTATATCCTTTATTGATAGTAATTCACGATGCTAAACAGACTGTATAGGATTGTCATGCAACAGATTTATCCTGTATCCTGTGTTTTTCAAAGTATAGTAACTGATACTACCTTTTTCTAGCCCATTCACCTTCTGTACTGCACCAGCAACTATTGCAGTCACTTTATTCCTGCTCCACTGAGGAACAGGAGGAACAAAGGGCTGGTTTGTGCCAGATACACACCTACTAACATTTAAGAACAAAGTAATATGAACAATGAAAAAATCTGTTCCTGCATTAGATGGGAAAGCTGCTGTGCAGTCATCTCATTACTACTGACTGACAGTAAAATGAAGGCCAAGCAGTTTAGTGACCCACTTACATGAAATAAGATCATGTAAATCTGTATTTCTTCAAGTACGCATTACTGGCACATTACTTACTGTATGTCCTAGTAATAAGAAAGCAGATTAGAAAAAAGCCTCTAGGAATTTTGGCATTGTAGAGAATATTATTCCTAATAATTTATGTGCTTAGATTTCAAAATCATCAATGTGTTTCCCATACAAATTTTAGTAATAGACTTGTAATCCCTGTTTCAAGTTATGCAAAGTCCGATGGGAGAGTTTGAAGCCAAGGTCAAAGCATAAGGATCAGTGTACAGGGAAGTCCTGGAACAAGAGCCACATTTAGAAAGAGGGAATAAAATGGTAGTGTTTCCTCACTAAATTAGTAAATTGATTATTAGATTATAATCACACAGTTATAATACAGTTTAATCCCATAAGGGAAAAGAGGTAAACTGACAATAAAAAATACAATAAAATTTTACCCATTTCAACCATTGTTAAATGTGACTCTAAATTCATGGGGCTGGAGAGGAGTAAAGGACCAAAAATCTAGACCTGCAAGGAACACTGTTTTTCTAATTGCACTTGGAATAAAATTGATTTGAATAATCTGCCTATTACAAGATATGATCTTCAATTTTGACAAGATTTCTCACTATGTGGTATTGCTGGATTCCATGCTAATACTTTAAGACACAAAGGCTTAAATTCAGCAGCTTTCTAGGAAGCATATAGCAGGCTTGAGGAAAATCAGGATTAGATGATATCAGCAAACAGAGAGATTAGCTACAGTCCCACTATGAGAAAACATTCGTGACTGCTTATATTTAAGAAAAGGGTGTGAAGGTCATTTGTCTGAATAGTACAATTATGGCCAAAAAAAAAAATTAACAAGTCAAAACCACGTATTAACCATTTTTTTCATTCCCTTATGAATTAAGTCTGTGTAAAATGAGACTAGAATAATAGTTTTCAAATATATTTGGTATATATCTGCTGGACTCACCTTTCATTTTAACTGAATACAAATTGTCCTCCACTTGAATCCTCACTTTTAAAATAAATCTGCAGCAAAATTGCACAAAAATCTGAACTGTTCAGAGATTCATATCTTTTATTAGTAACACAAAGTGCTTTACAGTACAATTCATACATTTATACTGGGGTCAGAAAAGCTCCTTATTAGGATATACTTTATATCAGAATGTGACAATTTAGTTGAAAACAATTAAGAAAAATTATGTTTTATTGCATAGTGTCAATAATGAAGTGGAAAATTTATCATTCTTTTCCCTTTTCCAGTCATTTGGGCTCATCTGCCAGGAATCTCTGAAAACATGGTCTTTTTATTTAGATGACCTACATTTCCACAATTATGCTTAGTAAAACTGATGAAAATGTTCTTGCCCTGCTTTTTCCAAAGGAAAAAGAAAGCCTCATATTTCAATACATATCCAAAAAACGTCTTCAGGAAACTGACAGTTTTGACATGTATCAAAAGAAGAATTCACATACTTTTATGCTGGAAAAAAACTATATTTAGTTTTAAGTACATTAAGTACTTAATTCAGTACATTAAGTACAAATCTATAATTAAAAAAAGGACATCGGTTTGTTTTCAGGTCTCAGCACTAGCTTTCTGTAGGACATACACAGCATCATAAACTAAATCTCTTTGCAGCAAGACCACTTTTCACAAATGGAGACATTCATAGCTAATTGCACTTCACAAATGTATTTTTAAATGTATTCCATGGTTTGGTAAAGTATGTCATCCTCCTTCTGAACTTGTACAAAGATACAGCTTACAAAATGTTCTGTAACATTTCGTGTGAAGGCATTACTGTGCTTACACAATTGTACAGCTGCCAGCTGGAATATCAAGAACGCGAGATAACAATTTTTTTGGAGTACACCTAGTAATTACTGATTAGAAAAAGAAGGGAAGATGTAAGGTTTACATTTTTGCTTTGGGACAATTTGGGCCTACACGTAGTCACAGTGCTTGTTTCTCACTGCTGAAAATTCCTTGTAGTCCCTGTTGAAGGGACTGAGGCAGGAAACCCCAAAGGGACTGCCAGGGACTCTCACATCTGCATCACGTCCATCCAGCCTTCCTAGGTGACAAACAACTAGTGAAATTCTGTGTCTTATATGTACAGGCTATGAAAGTAAAAACAGTGGTACTATTTGTGCTATCTAGATAGCAAAATCAGGTTCTTACTGAAGTTAATTAATGTGTGCAATCAGCCTCAATTAAGTTTGATACCATCTTAGCAGACAGCGTGGCCTCCAGGGAGATTAGAATGAAGTTCTGCAGGAGCACCAGAAGGCTCATCTACTGGCCACCTAAAAAATATTTGCATATTCGTTTAATTTTTTGTGCTTGAATTCCACTAAAATTCCTCCACTAAATTGAGGGGGAAGGGGACTCATGTTTAAGAACTTAAGTACATGTGTAAATATTTGCAGAATCTGGACCCGTATGCTTCACCTACCTTGCCGTTTCAAATGGCCACAGCACTTAACGCTTTCCTGTTATTCAGAATAGCCAACTATGCACAGCAATCATAATAAATTTATGATGTGAATAATTTTAGGAGGACTGTTAAAAAATATTTAGAGCATAAAATGCTTCTTAGAAAATGTCAAATGTTGGTGGTTTTCTCATTTTTCTGTAACTAATTTCTGTGCTTAATTCAAAATGTTGTCCAGAAACTGTCTTCTGGACTGAGAATATGAATGCCAGGTTTAAATCCAATGAGGATTAAAGGAGATTTAATAATGGAAACACTGTCAGATCTTTAACGATAGCAGAGCTTCTGGGCACAGCAATAATACTAGCAACAGTAGTTTGCAGATGTTCTTGTCATTTTAATCATCCAGTTAACAGAATTAGCAATGATCCACATTTGTCTTTAGTATTCTGTTCTTAAACTGTTACATTGTGAAAAGATGAGGGAGTCATGACAGTTTAATAGAAAAAAAATTAGGTCTTTTTAAAATTTATCACTTATGGTATTTAGATGTGGAGTGTTGGTAAAACTATTAAAACATTTATTTCAGGAACATTTCCCTTATACTTTTTTACTGCAATTTTTATCTAAAACAAAGTAAGACTATTTACCATCTGTAACTTCTTGCTAGGTATTCTCGCATGGTAATGCCCCATGTAGAACATAATACCAGGTTATGCATTGCAGCCATTGCCTTTAGTGTTATCAATTATTTATCATGCATATCTTAAAAGCTGTAGCAAGATATAATTGAGGAATGAAAATAGCCTCCACAGATTAAAGAACAGACAAAAAAATATATTCTTGTAAACCCTGATTTTTGTTCCTCCAGTAGTTCTGTCTATTCTGCAACTTTGTGTAGACATTTTCTAGCTAGTTTTGTTCTAGATAGGATCAGGTACTAAAGGATTCAGCTGCAACAGCTATGAAAGGCACACGTAAGGTGCCAGCTGAACAAAGAAAACCCCAATTTTTATGACTAAATTGCTGTCTGTCCCCAGGCAAGTTAGTTTTAAAATAGTTTTGGCATGTTTACACGTGGTGCAGTCGAGCTGCTAGACTGAAACACAAACACATTAAAGTTGTGCTGCAAGTGAACAGAGAGATCATATAGCCTGAGAATTATGGCCATACTTTCATGCTTCAAGACATCTTCTTAAATACTTACTACCATTAAAACAGTGCCTGCAGTCCAGCCAAGAATCACACTCCCTCTTGTGTGAAGTACAGTGTAACCACAGAATTGGACTGGATGCTCCTTAGGCAGGATTTAATAAAATCTCTGACTTTGCACATGATACTAAGCTCGTTTTTGTCAGATGGCAGTAACAAGGCACTCCAGTAGAAAATCACAAAAATGAGTGGGCAAAAGGGAGCATCAGATGATCTTCACTGTAGATGAATATAAGATAATACTACATCTAGGGTAAAATAGTCGAAACCGTGCCTACACAAAGGTGACCTCAGAAGCAGCAGGTGCAATTCGTATTGGATTCATTAACAGTTCACAGAAATCATCAGTTCTGCATGCAATGGCAACCAAATACCAACAAGGTATTGGGAAGAACATTGAGAACAAGACAAATGTATCATTTTGGTGCCATAAACCTGAGACGTGCCCATATCCTGAACAGTGTGTGTGGCTGCCTTACAAGGAGAAACTAAAAAGCTGAGACTCTTCAACTTGGAGAGCAAGAGGGATAAGAGGTATGATCAAAATTTACAAAACTCAACATGTCAGTGGCTGAGACAAATACCAAACCAAATTCACTACATTCCCCTGTACAACAATAAAGTG
Organism: Scolopax mira; assembly: GCA_004320125.1. Classification (NCBI taxonomy): domain Eukaryota; kingdom Metazoa; phylum Chordata; class Aves; order Charadriiformes; family Scolopacidae; genus Scolopax; species Scolopax mira. The sequence goes on along the minus strand of BJBW01001475.1, from coordinate 174,488 downwards.
TGCTTGATAAAAACAGTAGGAGCTCAATTTCAAACAGTAAAAGAATATTTCTTTGTAGAGAATGTAAGTTATATTTCTTTCCAGATGTAGTGAATTTCTGGAATGTGCTTCCACAGGAGGTTTTCAAAGCAGACAGCATCAGCAAGTTTGGGAAGGGACTTAAAAAAAAAAATCATTGTCAGTAAATCCATAAATAAATATGGGTAAGGAATAGTTAAGGGATGTATTTTCTTCCATCTCTAACAAAACAGCTAGGGATGACAAAATGTCTACACTGAGAACAGACCATAGAAAGTGGTGAGACTGGTGCTCTTCCTAAATTGTTTGTCTTGTTGCTACTACTTTTTTTCCTCATTTCTAGAAACACTGCAATCACTATAACACACAGCATATACCGAGCTAGCTTCACATCCCAGCCCCAAAAATCTAATATTTAGTTCCCAAAACAAGGACTACCAGATATGAAACTGGTAATAGCAAATTGAAGACTAGATTAATTGGGTGGTAATATTTAGTACCCTTAGACACGGTTGAAGCCATAACTTCTTGACTCCTCTTAACTAAGCCATTTCTTGGGCTACCAATTTCAATACCATGTTCTGTTAGAGTACAGTTCTTCTGTTTTCTACAGTGCCCTTCCATTTATATACTTAGGACATTGGTCCCCATGTCTTGAAGCAATAACTTTTACACTGAGACCTCAGTAGATTGCACACACATCCTTTGTCTTTCATCCAATCCAAAGACCAATAAATATCACCTCTTTTTTCCAAAAGTTCCCAGTTATTCATTTGGAAAGAGTATAGCAACAAAAATCAGACAAGAGTTTGAGTTTTCCAGGTGAAACTATCTGGTTCCTAATAACTTCCCTGCTTGGCTAATTGAGGACTTTTATCCTGAATGACAATAGTCCCATTTACAGTTCTTTGGACTAAACCCTTATACAGCAGCTATTTTAGGGAAAAGAAATTTAACAGCAGCTAGTGGAGAAGATTAAGTTCTTCATTTCCAAATTTGTCTCAATTAACTTATTGTTGGTTTTCCAAACAAAATGCTTTGACAGACATCCATACCCAAATGCTACTGGGAGCTCAGGGGAAGCTACAGCTACACCCAAATGCAAGATGATACAAGTATTCTGCTGTGTCTTGTGGAGCAGGCTAGATTGGGCTTCATCTTGTACAGGAAAAAAACTCACACACATTTCAATAGAAATTTCCATCAGAGTTGGAACTGGCTGATTAAGCAATATCTTGTTTATATGAGAACTAATACATCTTCATTCCTCCTGGTTGGAGACTTTGCAATAACATTGTGCAGGGACATACTGTTCTTGTATAGAACAGTGATTTGTAGCTTCTCACGTAATCGGGTAATAATACTTATGTCAGGCATTGTCTGTCTTTGGGTCTGCTAAAATTATCCTAGCGTACATTGCTAATTGTGAAAATAAGATTTTCATAGGTGCTTGGTTCCAAATTTGCAAGGCTGCTTAATTTAAATTCTGACTCTAGGTCTTAAACTTACCACTGGATTGCAACTTAAGCCCTACATGGTTAAAATCTTTGACAAGGTTCAATTGCAGGTGCATATATAAACTCTTTGATTTTGCTGGGATTTCTCATGTGCTTAAATCCTTTTTTGAAGTGAAGCTTTAGCTTATTAGAAAAGTCAGCTATCTTAAGCTTTGAACTTTTGAAAAGAAACTGTAATCTCTTTGTGTTGTTATACACTTGATCCGATAGAGGGTTTACAAAGGAAAAGTGTGGATCCTACATTACACTGAAACAAAATCTGTGATTTTTGCTATCCACTCCAAAAAGTAGAGCAAAAGAGGGATTCTATACAACACTTTCATGCCCTACCAGGAGAGCTTTGCGCCAATGTGCTAAAATTAGCCTGAACAAAGGCAGTTGAATTATATAAACACTACTGATATATACATACTTGGCCAACTATCAGAAGTACATTATGTACTCACACAAAATAATTTTCTTTCTTTTTTTTCCTTTGATTTAGAAACTCAAGCAGCCTACCACTACTTCATTATTTTAAATGTATATTCTGAAGGCCACTGTGACCATTTGTTGAAACTAAATGGAAGTTTAAATTGTTGTTGCAAGTAATCATTAGCTTATTAATGTGTTAGCTAGTTTATATATGCATTGTGTTAGTAGTGTATTTCCTAGGCAATATAAAGAGAGAAATCATGCTTTTGACAGTGCATCTGTAGCACAAAGATAACATGCTTTTCATCAGTCAGTGTTCTTAGCATCCAGGAGAGCAAAACATGCTGAAAGAATGACCTCTTCATTGTACTAATTTTAGCTGTCATCTTGCACAGGCTAAAATATAGACATACTGTTACCTCCTTCAAGGCAGCTAGTATTCTATATTCCTACTTGATATTCCTTTCCTTCAACTTCTACATTTTGGGCAAACAAGTAAAGAGTCCTTGAAGACCTTTTGTACCTCTACTGAAGTAGTTCACGTTCATTCTTCAAAGTGTGATTACTGCTTTTATTTCTCTCTTCTGGCCAGTGTGCTTCATCCCTGAGTACAGGTGAGCACAAGTGAGTGCTGCAGAATGCACAGAAGCAGGACCTTCAGTGCCACTGGATTTTTTTCATGACCTCTTCAACCATTCTTCGATTGCCTTTGAAAAGGCAGAGAGAATCATTTTCTCTTATACAGAGGCTTTTTACTTTCTCTTAGCTTACCTACAAACAATTTCACACCAACTCACGATTTTCTCTTCAGTTTCACCAGTGCCAATATCCTTACTATCACTGCTGTAGTCATGCCAACAACAGAGCATCCAAGAAATCAAATTTTTTTATTTACTATATTGAAGGGAATATTTTTCTCTAAGTTTGTGTGGTTTATTATAGTTTCTGAGTGTTTAGAATATACTTGGATAGCATATTCAATAGCACTGTCAATATTATTAAAATAGTTCCTTGAAGACATGACTGTGCTTTGCTTTGTATAGGTATGTCAATTCTTAAGCCAAAGCATTCATAAATTCAATAAACAAGAAACGGTTAAAAGATGGGTGAAGATAGTATTATGTTGAAGATGAGAAGATGGGGCATAGATTAATTACCAGCAAGCCAGACTCTCACAAAGACTGAAGGAGTTCATGAGAAATATCAGTCTACTGTATTCCACTGTAGCATACCTGAACCAGAAAGCCAGCTTGAATCTTAATTTACAGATGAAATAGAGAGATCCTACCTAATAGATTATGTGTACATCAGTTTTCCTTATAGTTGTTCTAATTTATATAAAAGAATGGATCCCTGGCTCCTTCACATAAAAATTTCTAAAGAAATAAACTAATTAATAATGTTTTTATTATTATCTAAAGTCTGAGTAGAATCAATCCAAAATATTCTGAGCTGTGGTGAATGTATCTCTTTGGAAAAAAATTAGGCAAGGAATTGTTCAATAGTCAGTGGCTGAAGCTAAAATTTCAAGTACATTGAAGATTATTGCCAATGGGATATTATATTTGATTTAAGTTTTCAAAGATGACACATATTGAGACATTACACAACAAAGAAATCAGTCCCCTCCAACAAACCGGGCACCAGCCTAAGACCTGCAGTAGCTTAATTTTTAAAAGACTACATACCCAGTGATAGTTTTTAAAAAATAATCCAAAATAGCTTTCAAAAGCTCTTCCATCACTAACCAAATACGAAACAACCAAGACTATATTGTTCACCGCTGATGATTCACATTCTCCTAATTAAATAATTACATTTCATAGGTAAGAATCCTTACATTTCAAATGTAAGGATGAAGAGCTGTGACTATCGTATCCTTTTTTTTTTTTAATCAAACCAGTATTTGTCCTGTCACCCCACGATACGTGCGCTATTTCTTCAATATCCTAACCACTAGGAGTAAATTTTTTGTTGATCTGTTCTTTTTCTCTTTGTAATTTACATTTAGAACCTTGCATGCCCCTTCTTCACAGTGCCAGGATTGCCTAAATTCTCCTTAACTTGCCTGGCAACAGAGCTTGTGCTAAAAGAGAAACAGTCATGTCTCTGGAAGAGACACTCTGGAGCATTCACAAATGACTGATATTTGATGAGTCTGATGCCTCCTGAGCCAGAGAAATAGACTGGAGAGCTGCCTGGACTTGAAAGAATTTTTAGTTGCCTACAATTAAATTTTGTCAGGATTTAGATAGACTAGAACCTAATCATTGTGTGTTTGCTGTGAGAGTCAAAGCATGACTACTGCAGCTTCAGAGGAAATCAAGATACACTGAAAGCAAAGCCAAAAAAACTGTGACATAAGTGTACTTCATGTATTTCATCAGCTTCATTAGTTAATTCTAAACATTTGGTACCTGAAGAGCATTGCTAGAAGGAAGGTAGCTATTCTCTACAGATGTGGAGCTATTGCAGAGATAGATGCAGTCATTTCTTCAAGTTCAAAACCTCCAATTTAATAGATTAAACAGTGCACTGATGTGCGGGCTTAATTTAAACATATATGTATTATCATTGAATACTACATATTTTATCAATTGAGAGCTAAGTAATCTACCTTGGTGTCATTTAGATGGATATTGAGATGTCATTTTTGGAAGAAAAAGAAGTCCAAAACAATCATGTCATTATAATCATGTGACATTGCCTATCCCTTACAGTATTTTACCTAATTTGTTAAAGTAGTATTCAATTTGTATTTTCCTCACAAAGACTATATGGTTGTGTGCTGCTCTTTGCTTCCGTATTATTTTTGTTTTCCTAACTCCTAGCCTAATTTGGAGCCTATGAAAGAAGAGAGTGCTGAACCTCAACCAGAAACTTCACCTGCCTCTTGCTACCCAAATCTATTTTAGCTGGCTCAAATTAATTTTCCCCCAGTCTTTATCTTGACTCATTAACTTTTTCATCCTCCTTTTTTTTTCCCCTGTTCTGTTGATGAGGAAGAGTGATAGAGGATCCGGGTGGGCATCTGGCATCTGGTCAATGTCAATTTACTGCAGGAAGTAATGTTTTCAAGTCTGTCTTCTAATATTTCTATAACTGTTCTGGTTTAACCCTAGTGAACAACTACACTCCATACAGCCCCTTGCTCAATCTCCCCCAGTGGGACAGAGGAGAGAAAGAGAAGACTAAGAGTTTAAGAAGTAGAACAAAAGCTGCACACGTAAGCAAAGTAAAAGAAGGCATTCATTCACTGCTTCCTGTGGGCAGTGCTTCACCGCTTGAAACTAAAACCATGAGAAATTATGCATTTCATCTGACCTCAGTAAAAAAAAAGGAATAAATTTGCCCAAGCAAACTAGAAATTTGGGATTCATGCTCCTTAAAACAAACGTACCAGGAAACTCTCAAAGTTCCAGGCAAAGTCAGTGAAGTTCTCTGCTCAGTTCTCCTTACAAGACTTTTGCATACTGCATATCCACTATTGCCTGAGTTAGTTATCGTCAGCATCCTACAATAACAGATCATATGAAGACAAAATAAAACCTTCCAAAATTATCAAAAAGTATTTATGTTTATGCTATAATGACAGTGAGTTGCTTAATTCCTCTTTACCTAAATAAGTTGAATAAAAGATAAGCATTTTGTTGCTGCTATAATATTATTCAACATGGATGGTTACCACTATTTCCTTAAAAAAGCAACTATTTTCACTTATAGCCAAACCATTGGCATTTAATTATTAGGGAAACTTTTTGTTTCCCCAGACAGACTTTATGTAGAATGAGATCTCCCAGATCTTTGGTTTATATCTCATGGAAAGGTAGAATATGCTTTGCACTTTGATTCAAATATAATCCATGGCTTACAAAACATATCACTATTTGACAATGAGTAATGTGATGGAAAAGATAAACTCAATATCAGTGAATTACCAGATAAGGAAACGATATATGAATCCGCCTTAATCTTACAGAAAACTACAGCTTGATAGAGAAGGACTACATGACACAAACACGTTATCTGACATTTACTTCTGGTTTATTACAAAATATTTGCCCCTCTTACAGTAACAGTTGAAACAACTTGGAGCTAAACAAGAAAGAAGGGAATGAGAAGAGTCCCTGTACTCTTACAATCAATACAGATATCAAAGGCAGAACATCATCTAAATGGCTTAATTTAAACTTATTCAGGCATTGATATATGTCACTGTTTAAAGCATTGCATTGCCTATCAACAAGGGTATCAAATGCATACAAAATGACACTTTAATGGCACTTACTGAGATTCATCAGTGTAAGAGAGTACATTATTCAAATATATTAATAACAAACAATGAAACTACAGAAGAACAAATAAAAAATAGAAAATAATAAAAGATATTAATATTTCAAATAGTTACTCCAGAAAAATCTTGTAAGTGTTGTGTCCCCCCCATATTTCAACTTTCCATGCACTTAAACCATTTGTACTTTAAAATTATTCTATATCTTGATTAATTTAACAGCTAGCAGTTTTTATAGGAGTTATAGTAAAATATTATATTACTCTCATTATGCTGCTTGCTATCATGAGTAAGAAAATTACGATAATGTTGCATGTAAACTAGCACATTAGAAGTAACTCCTCCATCTTAGAATCAATGACTCCCATTCTTAGATTTAACCATTACTTCCAATAACCTTATGGAGAAGGAGGGAAAAATAAATACTTACCCATGAAGACAAGTGAAGTTTTCAATTGCCAAAAAAGTTGAAACTGAAGCTAACTCTAAATGCATTTTGGGAAAAATACAGGAAATAAAATTACTTGCATGATTTATCAATACACCCAAGAGAATACAAAACAAAAGCTTTTTATCTCATGCAGTCTCCATTAAATAATCATTTAAGTTGTGTAAAGTTGTCAATGATCTAAGTTTATAGCTGAATTATTTTATGCTTGTGTTGTTTTTGGCTCAGATAGAGTTGAGTTTCTTCAGAGCAGCTGGCATGGGTCTATATTTTGGATTTGTGCTGGAAACAGTATTGATAATACAGGGATGTTTTATTATTGCTGAGCAGTGCTTACACAGCATCAAGATTCTCACACTGCTCCACCAGCAAGTAAGCTGAGGGTGCACAAGAAGATGGAAGGGGACAAAGCCAGGACAATTGATCCCAGCTGACCAAAAGGACACTCCATACCATACAACTTCGTGCTTAGCAATAAAATGTGGGTGAAGAAGGAGGAAAGAGGAGCATTAAGAGCTCCAGCTTTTGTCTTCCTAAGTAACTGTTACACATGAATGATGGAGCCCTGCTTTCCTGGAGATGGCTGAACACCTGCCTGCCTACGGGAAGCAGTGAATGAATGCCTTCTTTTACTTTGCTTACGTGTGCAGCTTTTGTTCTACTTCTTAAACTCTTAGTCTTCTCTTTCTCTCCTCTGTCCCACTGGGGGAGATTGAGCAAGGGGCTGTATGGAGTGTAGTTGTTCACTAGGGTTAAACCAGAACAGTTATAGAAATATTAGAAGACAGACTTGAAAACATTACTTCCTGCAGTAAATTGACATTGACCAGATGCCAGATGCCCACCGGATCCTCTATCACTCTTCCTCATCAACAGAACAGGGGGAAAAAAAAGGAGGATGAAAAAGTTAATGAGTCAAGATAAAGACTGGGGGAAAATTAATTTGAGCCAGCTAAAATAGATTTGGGTAGCAAGAAGCAAAAGTAAAGATTAAGCCAATATGCTCCTCCCATCCCCCTTCTTCCCAGACTCAACTTCAGGCCTCCATTTCTGACTCTTCAATCTCTTCCCCTCCTGAGCAGAGCAAGGGGATGGGGAATGGGGGGTTGTGATCAGTATGTAACAGCTCTTCTTTGACTCTTCCCTCTCACACTTTTCACCTGCTTCAGCATGGGTCCTTTCACGAGCTGCAGTTCTTCAGGATAAAGCTGCTCTATTGTGGTCTCTCCATGGGCTGTGTGAGAGTCTCTGCTGTAGAGCCTGGAGCACCTTCCTTCTCTGACTTTGATATTCCCATGGCTGTTTCACTCCTCTCAGAGAGCTGCTGCACAGCTGCTTTTACCTTTTCTTAAACCTGTTACCACAGAGGTGCCACCAGCATGGCTGGTGGGCTCAGCTTTGGCTGGTGCCAGGTCTGTTTTGGAACTGGCTGGAACTGGCTGTGTCCAGCATGGGACAGTCCTCTCCTTCCCTCACAGAGGCTGCCCTGCAGCCCCTGATGCCAGCACCTGGGCACCAACACCCAGCATACTTCCCTAAGACAATTGTCCTTGGTTTCATCATATTACTCCCACAATAAAAGCTAAGAATGTTATTTAACACCACTGTGATTCAAGACTGTTCATTAGTTAGGTGATAATTTTTCACCTTTCTTAAAATTAGTGTACTTTCCAATTTCAGGGATACAAACTAAAATTGAACAGCACAGAAAAAATTCAGTGCATATATGAATTCATATCTAAAAAATATTATTTGAGTAGTATTAAACAAAGATGTTTTACCTTTTTTGATGGAACACTTTGATGAACACACTTTAAAAAGTGATTAGATAGGAAAAAAAATAATTGAGGGAGCACTTAATCCAGCCTCATACACTGTGGTTCTCTTTCGCAGTATATGAGGTTCCATTTTGGATGTGGTAGCCAGCTCATAAACGTTCACAACAGGCTTCAGAAGAAGAGCCACAAATGATTGACACATGCTATCACAGATACCATTTACAAAATACCTTCTTTCCCAAATAGAGCAGAATGAAGCCCTCCAGCTCTAAAACACTGAACCTTTATCTGTATGGCTTTCAGGAGGCTCAATTAGAATAGAAAGAAACATCAGAGACTGCTCAATTCACATGTGCTATCAATCAGGTTAAAGAAAAAAGAAATCAGAATATAAAATCAGCTTCATTGGGATAGACAGGTTCATAAAAATGACACTTACAAAAGTAGTATTCAAGGTTAAAAAGCATTTGCAGTTTGTACTCATGCAACCAAGTTTGTTGGTTTTTACTACATCTTTCTGCTTTGAGCATATCAAATTAAAATATTTTTCACACTTGTTGAATACTGACAGGATTCTGATATCCTTATTCACCCATGAGTTACAAACCTATGTTCTAAAAGAGTTCCCAGCAGCACTAGGATTCGTGGACAAAAGGATGACTTGAGATAAGAGTGGGTATCAAAATACGTATTGCAAATGTCATTAACCTATTTTTTTGTTCTCATCAAATTTTGCCACTTAAAAGAAAAATTTATAAGTACATCCTTAATTCAAGTTATGCTAAAAGTACCATGTTGCTTTAAAAAGGGGCAGATGGGAAAGTTAAAACAGTTCCATATAGAGAAGCTTATTCAAAACAGAATTTTAAAAACCTCCTTTTTTCAGAATTGCAAATTTGAGTAATCTTTATTTGCATCATTCTCTATGCAAAAAGGTATGTATCGAATTGCCTCATGGTATGAGCTTCTTACGTGAAAATGAGAAGGATGTACATCATAAAATAAAAGAAACACAAGATGAGGAAGTCTTTTTACTTTTTTTTTCTGTAATACTGATACATAGTGGACTTTAGCAAGCAGCAGGTGTTTTCTTATCTTTCCGGGATAATCAGTAAATTGCTTGCATTGTGTATCTGTAAGCTTCGCCATGACTCTTTCAGTGTCTGTTGCTATTTCACACACTCTGGCAGTCTTTAGTGTAGTTAAGTCTCCTGACAGCTGTTACAACCTCATCACCTCTACTTTAGCAGTTTTCAAAAACCTGGAAGTCAGACCTTTTCTTTGAACACAATTAAGTTTAGGAGATTTAATTATTTTTTTCTTAGAAAGACTAGAAAATTTACCAGCAAAGTCTAATGCATCATTTTAGTTTGGGTTGTGGCTTGGAGTTTTTTTACATTGCAAAACTATTATGACATTCTAGCTAAAGGTGTTTGTTTCTTCTAGCAAAAGAAACACCATGAGGTTAGGGACAGAGCAGTGCTAAATGTTCATACCTGTTGGGATGCTGAAAAGTAAGGGAAGAATTACACTCCCTTGCTGTGGAGGAGGCTTCACACTTATATCTTGTATTATATTTTTATCTCTTTTTCTTTCTTTTACACAGAAAAAAAGGTAAATCACCCACTTGTGGTTTTATCTGGTATTTTTTATCTAAGAATTATCATTAAAAACTTTTTAATGACCAAGTGGTTTTATTAGACCTGGATTATGTGAAAAATTATCAACTATTAATAATCATACTTTTTTTTTAATAAAATGAACAAGTATATTATAGTTAAGCAATGCAGGAAAGAAGAAATATTTTCAAAAAAGTTGTCACTTTTAAGAGGTATTAACATTTAACTTTCCAGCATCTCTTTTTATTGTTTCAAACAGTCATATCACAAGCAGAAATCTTCTAATCAAATTCTAAATAATTTTGTTATAATAAACTGCAGCACATGGATAGTAAGGTTGGACTAAACATTCACCTAAACATTCTTATTGTTAATTACTCATCCCTATAACAGTTTATGTCTAATAATTAAATCTACATTGTTCACATATATGATTCAAAGCATCTGCAGGGGCAAAAGGTTGAGTGCATCTTACCTAGGTAACTGCAGGGTTACATCTGTTACTGTGATTAAGTTTCTGCTCATTTTAGCAAAAATGTATGCCATTAAATTAAATAATGTCAAAACCTAAAACTGAAAATAGTTTTGAGGAATGTGGGATTATAAACACAAGGTAGCTGGTTATTATTTTAAATATTATTTGCTACAAAAGATTAATGGCCATATCCAACAAAGCCAAATATTATAGCTATTAATGCAGGAGAGTTTTATTTACAATCAAAAGATCTTCATCTACCTGTACCTTTCACCCAGTGACAGACACCGTGTAGTGAGCGTAAAGTGGTAAGAAATTATTTTGAAAAGTGCATGCCCACTCTGATAAATGGGTAACTGCTCAATTAGAAGAAAAGCAGTATTTTCTATTCATTCTCCAGTCCATTTCTAGTTATCTTCTTAGCTTTCACTGTGAAACACCCTATTCTTTCCTTTCAGCCTACTAGCCCTACTTCAGTTTTCACTTTTTAGTTTTGAACACCATTCTGATTCCATCTCCACTCCCGCAAGGTGTGAGATGGAAGCCAGCAGAACAGGTACCCTCCATCATTTTTGCTGCAGAATCCACAGCAAGGACATTTCAGTTACAAGGACATTTGCCTGTTCTACTATGAACTCTCTATGTCAAGGTAACTTCACAAGTACATTTTTCTGACTGCCTTGTAACCCTGGTAGTGTGGATGCCCAGATCGATGGAAATGTTGTAGCATTTCACTCTTCTCTTCCATCCCTTATGCTGTATTTATTCCCTCTGTAGAACAGCAGGATATAAATGCAGTGAGAGTGTGGTGGGGCTGTGCACCAGCACCCCAAGAGGTGCTCAGGAGGGGCGCTCACTTGGGAAAGCCAGTGCTTTCTAGATTTCTGCAGATCCTTGGGCATAGATTGGGCTTTGTTGCTGTTTGACTTTGAAGCATGTGTCTTGTTTCTAGAAGTAGTTATGCCTCCCTGGATCTTCAGTGTGAAAGGACATTTTAAAACATTAAAGAAAAAAATCTAGAGATGTAACAAGTGTGATGCTTTGTCTGATTCAATTTAGATTGGATAATACACATTCTCATGTCAAATTGGAGTATCCAAGGTTTTGGATACTTATCATTCTAAGTCATGAATCTCGTAAGTAGCTGTCTCCACAACCAACCTTCAATATTTTTCTTCATCAAATAAAAGAACTAATTAAATTATGCAGAGAGATCAAATCATGGCGGTCTATTTCTTTGTACTTAATTCTGGTTTGTGATTCTAACACTTCCACAGTGCTTCTCACCGAGGGTGCTTTTCAGTTTTGTATGTCCTCAACACAGAAAAGATTTTCCTGATACCATCAAACTTCACCAGCTTTTCAAACCTCACTTCTCATTTTGACAAAAATTTATTTTTCCAATAAATTCAGTATGCAACAGGAGGCATTTATTAGGTTGGTATTAAGTTTCTCACTTTGTTTCATTTAAGTAAACAAAACATTTGGATGACCATTTGAATAAAGTTCTAAACTTTATTCTCTAAAGAATTTCTTACACTGAAATGTTTTCCTAATCCCTTGTACATTATCTGAATATCTGACATTAGGTACTGGAAAGCTCACCTTTCCTTTTTAAAAATATTGGGCAAAAACATCTCAGGCTCTTATCTGCTTTCAGAAAAATGATCAAATATTTTTGAGATGACAAGAGATGTCAGTGGAAAGTAATTATAATTCATATCTTTAAAATTGTTAAAATATGATTTTAAATATTACTTAAAGAACCAGATAATTATTTTTCTTTCTAAAGCACCCTTTCTTTTTCTCTTTTGCTGAAACAAAAGCTAGCTGAAACTACAATGGTGCTGTAATTTATAACCACAGCTGGATCATTAGGCAAAAAGATTGCCTTGATGAATTCTTACAGGCAGTGAAGTAGTCCCCAATTACTCCTAGAACCTGTTTTATTCCACCTAAATGAGCAGATTTTTTTTAAAAGTCTACTTTTTTTTTTTTCTCCTGAACATTAAGCGTCTAGTTATGGAAGCACTTGAAACATCAATGCCTAGCAAAAGGTGCAACTGGTCATCTAGAACACATTCAAGTGAGAGGTATCTATTACGTATGCTTGTGGAGATTGAAATCTTTGTCTACTAGAGTCCAGATTTGTCATTTTAATTACACAATTGAAGCATCAACATAAACAACAGAATTTCTTAAATAAACTACTTATTTAAAGCTATAAGTGTTCAAAAAATCTCACAACGGATGTCATTGCATTCATTTTTCAGATAATTATTTTAGAATAAATCTGGTCTACTAAGAAGCTATATTAAGGTGTTATAAGACATGATGTTCCTCTAATAATTTATTTCTGTTCTGTTGGATGCTAATTTTTAATTAAAAAATACCTTCTGAAACAAAATTGGTTTTCATTTCATCAAAGGTTCAAACCCTATATTATAAACGATTTTTGTTATATCATGTGATACTATTATAGGATTTTCTTGGAATGGTATTGTTAAATTAAGTACAGTCCCTTTGTACTCTTGATATAGCTTGCTAACTTTGTGCAGCAATGAAATTAGAAAGCCTCTTAAGACACAAAAAATAGGCATGTTCTGTTTCTCCACAACTACTTTTAGCTGACGAAAAATTTACTTCTCTATGTGACTTGACTCAATGCAGATAAAATGTACTTCACTAAGATGTATGTGTAGTTCTCATGACTTATTCCTGTACTTGACTAGCATCTTTTTTTAATCTCCAATATCTATTAAAATAACTGAGAGTTTATTCTCCTAAAAATTCTGTGTAAACAGATGTATGAACCAGAAATTGGAAAGCCTTGGCAAAAGAAGCCGGTATATATCTTAATCCTCCAGCTCCCACACAGGGAACTGTAAATACGGAGACTGTGAATGCGATCAAAAACCAACAGGGCAAGCCAGGAGGTAGCCTTGAGGTAAAGCAAGACTTGTAGCATCTCATTATCTATCTCACAGGAAAATAAGAGTGCTTTCTTCCCATTTACACCTTAATGTCTTTGTAAAACCATTTGAGACCCGAGGTCTTGGATCCAGCTGCTGTTATCAAGAAAGAATAGTTCCAGTGACACTCTGCTGATAGAGAGTAAAAGATGCTCAGTAGATAGAGAAAACATGAAGGCAAAGGACCATCACAGGGATGTTCTGGCCTCTTTTCAGAGTTCTTGGAGGCGTTCCCTGTAATTGTTCTCCAACAGAACAAACATTTTACTATTTGAAGAAATGAAAAGGAGAAAAATTTCCCAAGAGGAAATTTGCAGGGATATTTCCTAGTTAGCATTGTTCTCTCAGTTTTTCTTCACAATAGGGAAGATCTGTCCCCTCATTTTCCATATACCTCAAATCTGAAAGAAGATAATCTCTAAAGTTGTTGTCATGTTGTTTTTCTATTATCATCCGGGAAAATTTTAGTGGTGCATGATGCATTTCAAGCTATACAATTATACCAACTCTACCTTCCTAAATCCATTACCTCCTCCAAAGTGCTGTTTAGCTCTTCTAAGCATTTAGTGATTTTAGGTATATTCATTATGATTTGAAATCATGGAAATCACACAATTGTAGTCAATTTTAAAACAGGAAAAATTGGAACAATTATTTAATAAAGCGATGTGTTTAGTTACTTTAAAAACTCTATGGTGGAATCTAATTCACTAAAATGCTGAGAAAAGAGGGAATAAGTGTCACAGCACAGACAGAATTAATATTGCAAAACAGATGCTTAACAAGTCTCTGTCTAGCTTTGTTTTTTGCCAGTAACAGTCAAGAATTCACAACTGATATGCATAGTTTTCTATAACAGAATTTCATTTGTGCATAAAATAACTCTTTAATGTGCTTTTTGCTCAACAACATTGTTATATATTGAAGGATAGATGAATCATCTTATTACTGCTCATTGTTTGGCACTAATGTTTGATTACACTCCAAGTCACGTGTCAGCTAATATATCGAGAAAATTCTCATTCTAATATTCCTGCAAAATCTGAATTAGATTTTAGTCCAAAAAAAATCCAATGGATTTACCTAGACTAGTTCCAACAGCACTTATGGATTTATCTAAACTAGTGCAAGAGCTAGACAAGTTAGCCTTTAATTTGCTTCAGATAATCATAGTCAATTCATCTTTAATTACTGTCTTTCCCACAGGAGGTAGTCGTCATTCTTAAGACCACAAAGAAAGGGATAAATGGAATATGACAGGACTGTGTAAAGTACCATGGAATGCTCTGGATTATAACAAACGAAGAAATAATGAAACTTCTCACTCATAAAAAGTCTTCTCTAACAAGAAAATCGGTAATGTGAAGTAAGGAACACCAACACTTTGGTATAACCATAGGAAGTCTTAATGGAATATAAAGACCCTTTGGAACACATAAAAAGGAGAGAAATACAACAACCAGACCAGTACATTGACTCCCAGTACTGAACAGAGGCTAAAATAAGCATGTTTCTAGCAAGCTCTCTAAAGCAATGGTTCCTTAATAAGCAATACCATTCTACTGAATACTGGAAACATACGACTCAGTCTCAAGATAGTTTATCAACAATCCAACAGTGCCATCTATCAGATTTCATTAGAATTATATTTTTCTTATGTGTCATTTTCTAATGCTAAACAATTGCAAGATTTGAAGTGTGCAAAAGACCAGACACTGAACATTCATACATTAAATTAAAGCATGCAGAGTTCTAGCTAATCATAGACCTATCAGGATTCCCCCTATCAGGGGAAGTGGTGGGAGGAAAAAAAAAAAAGCAAGATTGGCTTACCTTTAAAAAATGCTACATCTATTTATTAGAGAGCATCAGTTTAAGTATCTTTTAGCAAATTTGTTAGCTAATCTTATCATGTGATTGGCAAGTGATTTTCTGGATTTAGAAGTTTGAAATCCTCTCTGAAAACTATCATCTAGCAGTCTTACAAATATAGTCTGTACCATCTAAAATAAGGAAATAAGCGGTATCTCCATAAACACAATTATTTTTGAAACTCAACGTCTGAAAAAATTACCATTAGCAGAACATTTGTCTTCTCTTATCCTGAAAACTCAGCAGACAGTATAAATAAAATGTTGTCGTACTATAAAACCCCCAAACGTAAACAGAATACAATTAGAACTTCAGAAGTACGGTACAGCTGTTTCGTACTTGGCTTTCAATTTAATAAGTAACTTTTAGTTTCTTCTTCCTTCAGTGAATAAAACTACATTGTGAAAAAAAGTAATTTAAATTAAGGAAATATGTAGGTGAGTCAGAAAACAAGCAATAAGCCCAATAAATAAGGGTCAAGTATGGAGAGGCAGACATCACATATACACTTAAATAAAAATGTTTCTTCTTAATATACATCAGGGACTGGTGCGATGGAACTTTTCAGAAGGCAAGTGGAACTCCTTTCTCTTAACCCAGACTTGGAACTGACCCGTTGTCACTATGTAGTTAAAAACACAAAGGAATGTAAAAATTACCTGTTTAATAAGTACATAAATTCTAATTGCTCAAGGGCAAAATGGGTAGATTCCACTCTTCTTCACTATATCTATGCGACTTGCAACTAGTTCCAACTGTATGGTACTGTACAAGGATGTTCCTATCCCCAGACCAGTAAGCACCATAAATCTATCACAAACATATGCAGAGGTAAGTCCTTCTTTGGTAAAGTGGGAATGAAAATTAGATTATTCTGGTCTTGAATTTGCGTGATGAGTTTTATTCCAGCCCATAGCTATCAGCAAGAAAAGCTGATTAAGTACTACTTAAAAAGTTCTATGAAATTCACTATATAAATTATTCAGTAATATTTTTCCTACTTTTGCCATATTTAGAGAGATGGTAGAAAAACTAGTAAATTATTCAGAGATAGATGAATGTCTCTTCCAGTACACAGGCACTAAAACATTCTAGATTGTGTGTAGAATATTATATTCATTAGTAAAATATCCTAAACTACTTGTAAATTAAAGCAACATCTGAAATTTTTGATTAATTATGTTTAAATTGACAGTATTATAAATAAGATCCCTGCAACTCAAAATGTCGAGATGATCAAAACAGAAATCATTCTTTTACAATCAGTAGGAAACTTAATTCTGTCATGTATTGTGTTTGCATAGCAAGGTTTTGGTAGGGGGTGGGTCTACAGGGTGGTTTCTGTGAGAAGCTGCCAGAAGCTTACTCCATGTCCATTGGAGACAATGTCACCTGTCTCCAAGACAGACCAATCACTGGCCATGGCCAAGGCTAAGCCTATCAGCAATGGTGGCAGCTCCTCTGCAATAACATATTTAAGAAGGGGGAAAAACTATTGTACAACAGCAGCGGAGAGAGAAGTGAGAATATGTGAGTGAAATGGCTCTGCAGCCACCAATGTCAGTGAAGAAGGAGAGGGAAGAGGTGCTCCAGGTGCCAGAGAGGTGATTCCACTGCAGCCCATGGTGAAGACCACAGTGAGGTAGGCTGTGCCCCTGAAGCCCATGGAGGTTAACAGTGAAGCAGCCATCCACCTGCAGCCCATGGAGGACCCCATAGTGGAGCAGGTGGATGCCCAAAGGAGGCTGTGACCCCATGGAGAGCCTGCACTGAAAAAGGCTCCTGGCAGGACTTATGACCTGTGGGGGACCCACACTGTAACAGTCTGTTCCTGAAGGACTGAATCCCATGGAAGGGATGCATGCTGGAGCAGTTCATTAAGAACAGCAGGAAGTATTCATGTTGGAGAAGTTAGTGGAGAACTCTCTCCTGTGGGAAGGACCCCACTGGAGCAGGGGAAGAGTGTAAGTCCTCCTCTCCCTGAGGAGAAAGGAGCAGCAGAGACATGTGATGAACTAACCACAACTCCCATTCCCTGTCTTCCTCTGCAGCTCAGGAGAGGAGGCAGAGAAAATCTGGAGTGAAGTTGAGCCTGGGAAGAAGGGAGGGGTGGGGGGAAGATGTTTTAAGATTTTGTTTTATTTCTCATTATCCTACTCTTGTTTGATTGGAAATAAATTCAATGCATTCCCCCAAGTCAAATCTGTTTTGTCTGTGACACTAGTTAGTGAATTACCTCACCCTGTCCTTATCTTGACCCACCAGCCTTTTGTTATATGTCCCTCCCCTGTCCAGCTGAAGAGAGGAGCAATGGAGTGGCTTTGCTGGGCACCTTGTTCTCAGCCAGGGTCAACCTACCACGTATCATGAAATCTTAAATAATTAATTGTGTCTTCTGTTCTCTGCTGGAAAACCTCAGTAGCAAGATCTGTCTTGACTAATCTACTGACTGGCCATGACTTCAACACCTAATTTTTAGGCATCTAATATTGGGTGAGACAAATTTCATTATATACTTTGGAATCACTGAGCTGCATAAACTCATAGCTAAATCAATAGCCTTCATTATGAATAATCCAATAGTATCCTAAAAATCCATATAAAGTGGATTTTCAAAAATCTACAGTATTGACCTAACTCTGCCCCCATTAAAGTCAATGGGAATTTTATCACTGACTTATGAGAGCACTGTAGAAGTAGAAAGGGGGTAACTTGAAAGCATCTGATGTGGCAAACTCGGCAACTTCAGCTCAGCATCAAGTTTTTCAAAAAATCTGGCCCTCTATTTTAAATCCTCAGATTTATTCTCAGCTTTTTCCATGGATTTCCAAAGTATGAAAGTGAGTTGCATAGGTAAAACTAATTTGGGTCTATATGTTTTCTTTGAATAATTTCAGAGAGATACAACCCAAGTAAGAAAGCAATAGTTTCTTTTTCCCCAATAATAACCTTTATGCAGGAAACTCTTTGTTTCTTGACAAGTCTCAAAATCTCTGTCAATGTTGTATTTCACTATTTTAGCTGGTATTAGAGGTTAAGTCTTGTAGACTAAATTCAGACAACACATCTCTGCTTTAATACTAGTTTAACATCACTGTGAGCTTGTATTCAGAGCAGAACGGACTACACCAGTTGCCTGTTACACAGTTTGTTTCTACCGGGGCAAGAGTAACATATCCAAAATGAAGGACAACGAAGTTACATGAAACAAATACCTTTTGATCAGAAACATTTTCTGCTACAGCTGGAAAAGTTCATGAATTCTACCATAGGTTTTTGTCATTTCTACCATATTCTATCTTAGGACATGTTCTATCATAATGAGCGTGAATTCCGTTGTCTTGTGGGAGACCACAACATGGGCATTCAACTCCCTTACAACTCCTGTATTCAAGTTTAGTATAACAGCCATATGTCCAACTGCAATATATAACCAGAAATGGACTTTTTGTGTTTGACTGTTGTCATAAAAAAACCCAAAACCAAACAGTTCTGCAACAGCTATTGATAAAAAGAGAGTACTCTTTTAAATGCTCTAAATGAAAAATGACTCTGTAAATGCAAATAGAAAACAACTACAGTTCTAGCACAATGTAGCAGTCCCCTGTTTATAACCAAACACATTGACATTCAATAAACAGTGCTGCATAAAATTTCACCTCCCTGTGGGGAAAATTTAAACTTACTTTATTAGTCCTTTGGAATATTTCAAATGAGAAAAAAATGAAGATAAACAGCAGTTGACCCTAGGCATTATAAATGCCATTAAGGCTCTCGCTCTGTTAGGCCCATCTGTTGCTTTTCAGGCCAGCTATTCATTAACCTTATTAGCACCAGCCCCTATAGCCTTGAGTTGACATTTCCCTGGTTAATATGGAAAGCCCATTTCCTAGCACACATGAAGAGGCTGATTAAAGAATTTGTATGAATTGTCTAATAATGGATCATAGGGTAGAGAAACAACTGATCTGTTTTTCCAAATCCAACACAAAATTCCCTGCTTTGGGCCTCTAGGGGACTGCAGTGTTCTTATATATTAATATGTAGCTTTGCACAGTTACTGTCCTAATCAAATCAGCAGAAAATCAGTTGTCTTGGCATCAGTAATAATCTCTATCTGTTGCCGCAATATAAATCCAACTGGTATACTATCAGATTCTGTACTGATTTACTGATGAGCCCAAAAAACAACCATAAGTGTGTTCATTCAACTGATATACCCAGCTCCTTAAAATGATGTGAATACATAAACTGTTTATCATGTTTAACCCATTGATAGGAAGTCACAGTAAAGGGAATTCATGGTATTTAATCCCAGTGCTTCTTTGTGCTGGGCATTCGTGCAATTTTTTACTCCCACAGAGAATACTGTAAGCAATGTAATTTGCAGAATGAGTTTAAAGGAAGTATTTTTCTCTCTCAATTTTAGATTAGGTATTGCAAGCATAAACAAAATTCCATATATTTCTAAACCTGCAAACACTAAAACAAACATTTCAGAAAGCAAACAATATGAATTCCTTCCACGCTGTTGATTTGATGGCAACAGATGACATTATTTCACACACTGAAAGGAAATTATGATCTTCTTTTTTGTCAAGAGGTTGTTTTCAATTTTTTTTATGAAAAGCCTAAGAATGAAAGTAAACAAACTAATGGGTTAAAATAGACAAGTATGGTTCAGCAGCCTTTCTCAGCATCCCTTTGGCACCTCTGATACTTCTTGTATCTGTAGCAATACAAGGTAATTTCCAGATAATTTTTTCCCATAAGTGGAATGTCAGGATAATTTATAGAGGTGCCCTACTCTTCCTGACTGGTTTATCTAGTTAGGAGTAAGCCTTTCAGGATTTTAAGGCTAAAATTAAGACTGTCCTTCCTAAAACCACTGAATACAGCAATTCAGCAATGTAATTAATTAAAAATAAGATCTGACCCAAAGAAATTACTGTAGGTAGAAGGTACTGGAAAATATACAGCTGCTGAAACCTCTTTTACTTCAGGGATATATTCATCAAGTGTTCTACCTCTGTTAATCATTGTGTGTCCTTTCTTGTGAAGTTACCTAGCTCTACCACTCCAGTCCTAAGCCTTTATAGGACACAGACATTCTTTTCGCATTTCAACCATCATTTCACATTTCAGTCACCAACAGCCCAATATTAATTGATATGGAAGAAAAAAGAAAAAAAAAAAAAAAAGAACAGTATTCATAAATGGTATAGAAATTATTCAGAATCTGGTGCAATCAGTGGAAAGACTTGCAGAAACTTTGCGTGGTTTTGGAGTATATGGAGCCCACTGAGTGTCCTGCACTGTCCTGCCTGTGCCACTGATAATGTTACCGGTGCACACTTCCTCCCGTTGTCATCACTGGGATAATCTCTCAGCTCAGTGTCTTGACTTACACACCCTAGGACTGAGCCTGCATCTTTATTCCCTCAAAGAAATGCGAGTAATCAAAATGTCATGTCACAGGAGCTATTTAAAAATGGTGATTTAGCACAAATAAGGAAAAGCAGTTTCTACCAATAATGGATGAATATTAAAGATGTTGTTCAAGTTTGATAAGCACCTCAAAGTTTGGATGTGTATCTGAAAACTATTGACAAAAAAAAACAAACCTGAATGATTTGCATCTGCTTAATTTAGCTGGGAAGTTATGAAAGTAATCTGTTTCTTGAGGCATGGCTAATAGATAAAACTGAGGACACTCAAGGATAGTCATTCAGTATAAGGTCTGGAAAAAAGAAAAAGAAGAAAAGAGCTAAATTTCTTCAGATCTCAGAAACATATTTACTTCAGATTTGATTCAGGAATTACATTAAGAAATGGATTGACTTTATTTATGTCGTCACTTTTAGGTGTTAATATTGAAAAAAAGAACACCTTACAGCATGTTAAAAAATTTGCTTAGCATTTCAGTGAGACACAGAAGGAGATGAAATGAACAGTTTCTGTCAGCTCCTCTGTCTTCACTTCTCTGCAACATGCTGAGCTGCAAGCTGAAGCCCTGTAATAGAAAAACTTTCCCAGTTCTGGTGCAACAGATGTTTTCGCAAATGCTTAGATTCCCAGAGAAGGAAGGCTGGATATAACTCTATAAGCTCCCTCATCCTAACAGAACAGCACATTACCCAGGAATCACGAAGCAGCCTTTATGTGAGATTTCGTATAAAAGTATAAGGTACCAAAAAAAAGAACTTTCACATCTAGGAAGCTACTGTCTTTTTTTCAATGCAATTATTTCTTTTTTTTCCTGCATATGCAGCTCTTCCAGCTTATGCAGCTGTGACAGCACATTTATCAATTTGTCTGCATGAAGTTTGTGCTTTCCCTTAACTTGCATAATGCTACCTCACAATTCAGTTCTTAATTCAAAACAAGATTTCTTTTCCAAACCCTGTACATACAGAAGAAAAGGCTCTGTCCTGTATCCTTTACAATTGAACAAAGATAAAAACTAGAAAGTGTGAGAAAAATAGACATTCTTATTCTCGTTTTCAAATGAAATATTCTTGTTCCTCTGCAGTCCTTTGTTCTTCACCAGAGTGAGGCATAGCACAAAATACCATCCACGCAATTCTTTTTAGTTCTGTTAAGATTTACCTAGGTAGAGTAGTAAAGATGGATATTTGGGGGGGGGGGGGGGGGGGGGGGGTGTCCTAGAAATTAGAAGACTAAGTAATCTACTAATTTCTGTCCACAAATGGGAAAAAAAACCACAGAAATCATGGTTCCATTTCAAAACAATTGTTCACAGAGTTTTGACTCTACTGGAATATAGATATTTTCTTTGGGGCATTGAAAGTTCATTTCAGCAGAATTTAATACATATTTCTTAAATAATCTATTTGAATGCATGTTACTCAAATACCAAAAAAGCTCATTCCATCTAGAAAAAGAGGCATGTCTCTCAATCTTATAGGAATTGAGGAGATGGACTGTCAAAGCCTTAAATTTGCAGGGAGCAGGTGAGTTTGTACTGCTGATAGCAAAAAAGCGACCCAATAACAACCGTAAAGCCCTTCTTGTGAGCTAAGTTATGTAAATTGAAGAATGCCCTCACTGTCAGCAGGTATATTATTTTGAAGAAGACAGACAACTGTGTTAATCTCCCTTCTGCTTAATCCCTGTCTCTCCACAAATCATCATGTCGACAGTTTAAACAGATTTAGATGTGACTGAAATCAAGAAAAGGAGATAGTCTCAGGATACCGGGGCTGATGCAGGCCTCCAAGAGGTAATTTTGTTTGTGGGAGAGAGAGAGTGTGGGAGAGAGAGAAAATCTAACAAATCTAACAAAGCAGTCCTCTGGCCCAGCCCTGAGGATCAAATCCAATTCTACCAAGATACACATTAAGCCCTGTCTATCACAGCTTTGCCCTTGAAAAGACAAATACTGATGAGATTCACCTCGTTGTGCTTGTCTCTGGAGAGAGGAGAAGGAAGACATTTAAGGAACCTGCACTATTGCTCTTTTTGAATACCTTTTATTACTTAATTCTCATGATCTTGGAGTCGGGATGAAAAAAAAAAGGTAACTCCCTTCAGCTTAACAACGGGTTGTCCCTTAAGTAAGAAGCAATAATCACTAGAGTAGTAGAAGCAGACAGTAATCAAGAAAGTGGTGGTCAGTGGAACAGTGGCTTATGCATTATGCATCTTGACCAAATTATTTGTTGCAAACTGTAGCTTTTGTACTTCACTTAGGTTAAAAGGACCAATTTCTACTTACTGCTCTACTGAAAGTCATTGCAGGAAATGTTCTCAAAAGACTGCTGTGAACTGAAAAAAAAAAAATCAGTACAACTTTGAATATTCAATTTAATAATTTTCTGATAGTATAGAAGTTAGATTCACTCATATTCCTTCTGTGCCTGGACTCTGTAAAAACAGTCCTTTATCACTATTTTCAGTACTTAATAATCAAGTCAATCAATAAGGATTACTAGCATGCTATTCTTGAAGTTTTTAAAGCAGAAATTCTATCACTTAATCACTTTAGGTTTAACTCTTATCTGATCAAATTAACATTTGCAAGACTACACCTAAAATAACAAAAATAGTCTTTGGGATAATCTTCAATGCAAAGAAAATTATAATTACCTAAGTGGTCTGCATGATCACAGCTTGCAACTCTGTGTCTTAGAAGAAAATCAGAAAAATTAATTAGTTAATGTTAGTGATACTCTTTGAAGATGAATAGCTATATGAAAGTGCTGAGAATTATCACAGTTATTAGATAGCACAATTAACTGCTACTCACAATTTAAAAATTTAATTTTACTGAACTAAAAGGAATACCACTGTTAGTGATTCATTGCACCAGCTCCCCAGGGTCTAGCTGATGGGTTGAGGAGAAAGCAAAAGAAAGTCTGGGCAGATTATCAGCATAGAAGACTCCAAGGCCCTTTGGGAATGATCAAAAAGGTGCAGGGTTCTGCATCCAGCAGTGCCCAGGAGCCCTTCTTCAGCTGGGGATTGCAAGAGCAAAATCCTCTCTGTCCCTTTCTGCCAACAGGTGCTGTTTCCCTTACTCTCCCTCACTGAGGGGTCTCTCCTACCCAAAAAGAGACACATAGAGGAAAGAGAAACGGGAAATGAAGCTTGCATTTGTATTCATTTTGGAACATTTGTAGTCTCCTCTGAAATCTTCTTACTCAACTTTGGCTGAAATTATTTTAGGAAAAGAATTCTGGTTTTGATAAATTAGGTTTTTAATGTCAAAAAAGACACTGTCAAAATGGCTCTGACCTATCCTAGATGCAGTAGCTTACTCCCTGATCTTGAAGGTGCCCCCTTTGGCAGGCACTGCCTCTTCACACACAATTACTACCACTACCCTGTATTTTAGCATTTTTGTCTGATTGTAGCAATCCATTTGTTGTGTCCTTTGGAATTTGTCTTCATGTTATTCAAACAGGGTTCTATGTGGCAATTGCCACCTGGAGATTGTTTTTATGTGGTTTAAATTGAGTTTACAACATCTGCTGCAGATTTCATTTGCAGACAAGTTTCTTTACTTCATGAAACACAATTTTTTAATTTCTTAAATGCTTTTAGATCATAGGAGTGAAAGAGCTAAGGAATTATGAGATGTAATATTCAAATTACTTATAATAATATTAGCATATAATTCAGTGAGAATGAATTGACAAATTTAGATTCCCTTTCTACATTGTGAGCCACCTTTCCTGGAACTATTCATAATTCAGACACATTAGAAGAGTCCTTAACTGTGGTATTTTATGGACTGTTGAATATTCATAATTTAAACTATACATTTTCTTAAGAGATCGCTCAAAGGAGCTACATAGCGAAATTTCTATTCACTGATTGCTTCATTGTTCATGAAGAATTGCTTGTGTTTGCAAAATCAGAAATGAGCTTCTACTAGTACTTTCCCATCACTTAAAATTTGCTTAATGAAAACATTGTTCAGTGAACTACTTTGCCTGGATACCTGCAACAATACTCTAACATTATTGTGCAAGTGAAAAGCAATTCCTGATGACAAGTTTAAACTTTGAAATTTTACTGATTCTTTTTTGTGTTAATAATTAAAAGAAGTTTATAGGCTTTTAATTAGATTTATTTCAAAAAAGCATGAAAGTTATGAATAATTGTGCATAAGTGGTCCAATTTTTCAGTCATTGTACTCACAGAGGTCACTGAAAGTCAGCAAAGAGCAAAGATGCAGACTCCTTAAAAGGAAGCAAATCACCCTGGCAAGGGGTCTGGGATTTGCAAAGACCTAGAAAATTCAGTGGTGTTAAACAGAGTAAGAGGAATAGTCTCAAAGTTAATTACATAGCTGGAAAAACAGAAGAAAGCTGTGACGGCCCTATTGCTCTCAGCTATTTCTCTAGAGGAATTGTCTCTGCAGAGATACCCAGTGCTCTGTACTGGCCTGGGGAATGACTAAGTGCACTGGCCACCTTATATTGCCTGTGTAAATGCAACAGAGAGGTTGATGTCTGCAGTGGCTGAGCCATCACGAGCATTCTAGCATCAAACAGCTACACTTTATAATGGTAGAGCTAGACAAAATGCCCTTTGGTATCATTGGACATCTTATTTGCCCAGATGGTACACTTATAACTGGATGCTGGATGTAAAAAGATTAATAATGCATCTTTCCAAATGCAAATAATAAAGGAGTTGTCTCTAACTCACAGCTGAGCTGTAAAAGCACAGTGCTATCATGAAATCTGATCAGTCACTATTCATTCGTGCTGCCTATTCAGCCCTGGAAACTGGTTCTCATGAGAGTTAGCACCAGGGCTATGACAAGGTTAAGGTGTGTACTCAGTATTATCTCAGTGGCACAGTCAGACCCATTAAGTGCAGCAATAAGAGATTTTGAAATCTGCTAGCCTTTATTCTAGGCTGACAAAGTGTTGCACTCACTGAAGAAGGAGGATCAGAAGGAAATGGCCCAAAAGGTACAAAATATTTTAAAGAACACTTTGTTTAAATATAGTTAATATTCACACGTGACTCAAGAGTGATCACCAAATAATACATATGTCCCCACCTTCATTTCATTCCTTTGCATTGTTAGATAATTCCGTGCCATTTCAGCCTAACAGGTAAAAATAAATACAGGCTGTAGGCTGGATATTGCAGTACCAAGCCTTGCAGTTAAATTCCATACTACTGCCCTTGCCTGGCACTGACTTCTTTGGGGAAGTTGTATTTTATGTACTAAGTAGAACTATGTGCTAGGTGAAATAAAACTTGTAATGCCTTGGGCCTGGATTGCTTTATATCTTATGAAAATGTTAATTGCTTAGTAGCTATCTTCTTTCACTTTTTAATTAAACATTTTTCCTAGGAAATTTTTCATTCGTGCAGTCTGCCATGCATTGAATCTTTTTAAATAACCTCTTTGAACTAAAAGAAATATGGTCTTTCTGACTTTTTCCCCATTCTGCTATCTAGATAGTACTGGTGAACAAAAAGAATCTTAAAGATTTTCTGCTAAGTGAGATTTTTGGCCGAACTAAATTATGATGTTTCTATTGTTCATTCTTATTCTGGTTATGCAAATATCTTTATATAGGCAAATTTTAACAAAAGCAAGACTGTTTCCAGTATCTTTGTGAAGCCTTCATGCTTTTATTCATTATATCATAGTGTCTGAAAGAAAAAGAAGAGAATGTTATGGAGGAAGCCAAGTATAGAGCGTAATGAGCATGTCATAACTTACTGTGGAAGCTTTTCTGGTTTTGACAAGTAATACAACTAATTGTAAAGTGCAGAAGTGCTCCACTCTCATCAAAGCACAGTTGCCTCACTTAAACAATGCAAACTTCATAGAAGTCAAAAATCAAACTTCAGAGAAGTCAATGCTGCTTTCAAGCTGCATGCACAAATATCACCAAACCATATATGTGTGCTCCAGGAAGATATTTGGTGTAGCATGTTCCTTTGGTGTTTGCAATTCTAGCCCTCCCAAGGTTATGCACACAAACCATCATCCTGAGAAATCACCTTATGCTGCAGAAGGGAAAAATTATTCCATCATGCACCTAAGTAATCACATTCCCCAGGAGAAACAGAACTTGTGTGGAAGATGAAGAACATGACTTGCACTGAAAACAATGCTCAAGGTAGTAATCATCAAATTTCCTTTGCCATAGCCTTCCAGCAGCTCTCAAGCATTGCATGGAAATATTTGTTCACTAATTTGTCACAGAAATCTGAAAGGAGGCTGACATGCCAAGATTATCCCATTAACCTAGCAACAACAGCCCAGTTCAGTTTCATAGACTTAATGAGCTTAAGGAGAAAGGGCTCTTTCCTCTTGTGTATGATATCAAAGACCTAACTTAATATCTTTGTGATCTGTAAGACATTGTAAGTCTTAATAAAGTGATAGAAGTAATTGCAGCTGATTAGTGTTCTTGAAGTAATGTTCTTAGACTACTGTAAGGCCTTTGACTTAACACATTTTGATTATGAAATTAGAGCAACACAAAGCCAATACAAACCTATCAAAGGATTAAAACTGGCTGATAGTTTCCCAAATGTGTATGAGCAGCTTCCACCTTCAAGAGTCTACCTCACCTGATAGTTATTTGGTTCCCTTGGTTCTTGTATGTTTCTTGGGAATAGATAAGGTACCTGTGTTTCTGTACTTGGCAGTGGTGCAGACATCTACTGGGACACTGTGTTGTGCAGTTCCAAGGCCTGTGATATTACAAGGGTGTTGTAGAAAATGTTTATAGAATATCTATTGATCAGAAAATAATTCTTACAATATATGACCTTCAGCAAGTAGCTCATTCAGTCTGCCTTAATAAAGGGAAAGTTAGGGCATTGCACGCCCAAAGTCTATGTACCTACATGACAAACAGGCACTTCATAACAGAAGATTCATCAGTTCAAGAGGTAATTCTGTAATGAGATCAAATGATCTAGACAAAGCAAGCCAAATTCAGATCGACTATAAAGCACTAAAGTCAAAGACTAATAAAACATTAAAATAATTTGCTACTGATTATGGCAGGCTCATCTCTGGAAACACTTTCAACAAGATTGGTTATTTTTCTAAATGGAACACTCTAGTTCATATGAGAATTAGTTCAAAAATCTCCGATGGACAGTGTTATGCAGGATGTCACAGTAAATGATCACAATGGGTTCCTTCTGGCTTTTATAATCTATGAATCACTGAACTTGGTTCAATAAAATGAGTACAGCTGCCTAGCTGAGGGCACACTAGATAGTGATTGAAGCTTTCTCCTCTTCCCACCACTGATATGTACGCTCAGATTCAAAACTCCCCGCAAACAGTCCACTGAAATAAATTAATATTCCTCTTAATACGGGTGGCTGGTGTGTACTTTTGAAAAAAATTTGTGTTGACTGGTTTATGTTTAGGCATCTTGGGACAGAATTAAAATTAAGTACCTAGAAGAGACAGTCTTCAAGGATAGGACACAGCTCACCAATGGAACCAATGGGTTTCCTCCAAACCCAAGAAATTGATACGGACTTTCTGTATAATCAGATGAGAGGTGTAGACAACTCAGTGAGGTGACTTCAAATCCCAAGCTAGGTGTCTAGGAGAGCTGAGATGATTTTCTGCCTGATGGTGCCTTTCTCCTTCACTGACTATGGTGTACCATAAATGCCTTGCATAGACTAAATACCCAGCTTGCAGAAAGCTGGGTGGGGGAAATCTGAGAGTATGTGATTAAGGGTAAAATTTTCATTCACACCCTCAGTGGCTTTCTAACTATGGTGTTGCAACTAAAAATATGGGTAGATTTATCAGCCAGAAAATTAGAGGTCACTGTGACAGAAACATTTAAAAGACTGACAGGCTGGGCCAATTTCAAACTTCAAAACAACACCTAACTAAATTGACACTCATTAACGATACACATTCCCAGTAGTTACTTCTTACTCACTATCAATCATTATCAGTATACATTAAAAATATTCAGTCCTTAACAATCACATCCCAAATTAGCTGTGACTATGCAGTGCCACTGAACTGACACAGTACTGGCAGCTGTCACTCAGCTGGAGTAAGGATGCCACTATTGGCCTTATCAGCTGGAGGACACTAGGAGGATGAGCACAGCTCCAACAAAAAGAGGTAGACATTAGAAAGGGTTTTTTTAAATAACAATTTTAAGGATATTATTAACATTTAGACATTTCTGTATTAATTTGGACTGGTAGTGCTAGTATTACTGTAACTTGCTTAATGACAACTGTTTTCTGTATTTTGCTTAGATTGGTAAAATTTTAATTAAGAAAAAAATTAATTCTTGGCTCCACATATAAGGTGCATCTCATTTTTGCTCATAAGAAAATTTGGAGTTTAACACCTCTGTCAAAGCTCATATTTCTTCAACTACAGATTCATGCAGAAGCATACGATTCCTCAATGTCATATTGTAATGCTGAAGATGAAAAAAGAAACTGTTTATTGATAACTGTAAGAGAACTTTCATGCAAAATAGCAATCAATCAAATGAAATATATAAGTTTTGTTAAATGTCTGCTAGCTTATAGCATCTAGGCAGAGTCAGTCAGTTGATTCCTCTCTCATGAAAGTTTCTTGATCTTTAGATATCATTTACAATGTAAATCTAAATTAATCTAAAGTACTGGTCTAAGGCCTATTCAAATCATTAGGAGAGACTTTCTACTGACTTGAGTTACCTTCCAATTACTCATTAGGTCTTAACTCTATATACAAAAGACACCAAAACTAAAAGGTTGTTTAAACAGATGTTCACGGCATTTACTACATGGTATTGCTCTATGTTGAACCAGGTAAGCAAAAACTTTACAACTTGATGGTTTACATGTACCCACACAGGTGCTACCCTGCTCATCTAAAAATCTGGCTCTAGGGATGAAATTCCTTCCATATACAGTTTGGTTGTCTTCTGCTGTCTAGAAAGATGTCTCATTTCTGTAGTACATGTGAGAGTCAGGGAAGAATAACCTTGGAGAGCAATAAAAGTTGTGGTGTACTCAACACTTTAAATTCAAAACCATAAAACTTAAGCCTATCCCTGCAGCAATCAAATGAGAAATCAAGAAGGACAAACAAGTCTTTGAAGGTTGCAGAAGGAAAAGAGTGTATGAGTGCAGATGTGTGCTCCACCTTTTCTGCTGGATTAGGAGATAGTTGCTCACTTGCATGATGAAGGAAAGGAGCAGCCAGGTGAACTAGGGGAAAGGGAGGAATCCAGTGAGAATTTACCATATGCAATGACAGCTGATGCCCATGAAGATGGAGTCAAGATAAACAGGAAATCGTCTTGTCATAAGAAAGAAAGCATAAAACAGGATAAGGAATGTGGCAAAGAACCATCTGCCCCCAAAATAATATCACTTAACTGATAATCTTGAGGTTCAGTTTTGAGTACAAATAACCTGAGAAATCATAGCATCTCATCATGAAGATGAGAAATCATCTTCAACTCATAGCAATAAGTTGAAGAAACAACATCTCTGGGAACTAATTCAAAATAAAAATGACATAGTGGTTGACTGAATCATTTCAGTTCTGGTCAGTTTTCACAGTCTTAATAAAAAAAAAAAAAGGTAGAATCAACCTTTCATGTTTACTTTTCTAATAATCTTAGATCACTGACAAGAAAAAGTAAAAGCTGAAAACTGTGCAGTCTATTGCTTTTCCAACACTATAAGAAACTGCTCTCAAACTGGATGAGTGAATTGGTGGGTGAAGAATGGAAAGAGAAAGAAAGATAATGTGCATGTGCATAAATATATGCACACACAGCTTTCACGTATATAGAAGTTTATGTGTGTATATCAAAAAGTACATTTGCTATAGATGAAGCTTAGTTCACTCAGATCCCAGGGAATGTTTTCAAAAAGAAAAAGGAAAAATAAAAAGTTGATCCAATAAGAAAGCTTTTGAGCACCCTGAAATTATCTGACAAACATCCATTTCAAACAGATTCAAACACTGCGGCATTCAGGAACAGTAGACAGTTGTGGAAAACAACAGTTTGCAATAGTAAGAAAATTCAATGCTGTGGAGTAGCTAAGGTAACATTTTTGAATTTAAGAATCACAACAGAGAACTTTAAAAAAACCACATGAAATAGATGCAGTACAGCATACACGGGTTATTAAGTCAGTCACAACATTTCTGTTTTATGCTGCTATTTTAACCACAGACTTCTGATTTTTAAACAAAGCTCCTGAGCTCATGCAGGGTTAGCCTAGATTTTAAATTCTGATAGAAGCAGTTTCATATGTTAGAGAAAACTCAATAGATGGAAATAGATTGTTTTTCTTCAGTAATTATTTTATTCCACAGATCACAGAGTTGCTAAAGGCAGTGGGCCGCTCCCCTGTGGTGTTTTTTGCTTGGTATTTGTCAAGTGAGTTGCAGAATTGTTCATCCGGTACTAATAAACAATCTCATTAATGCTGTCTGAGCCCTGCTGCCTGCTCCAGCAAATCTGTCCAAACCTTCATAGACTAGTCACCTTTACTGCAACACTCTCTCCCTTGTGTGCAGGGAGAACTCCTCCTCCCTGCTGCATTCCTTATCTCCCCAGCTATCTCTTCCTGGTCCCAGCCATTAAATTAACACAAAAAGAATGATGCAGAGAAACTAACATACCAATTTAATAGGTGTATATTGTTTTCATAAATTACAATACACACCATATGATCCAGAGGACTGATAATTTCTCATCTCCCTTAATTCATGGACCTTTTTTACTCAATGCAACAGTACACTAAAGCTAGGGAGAAAGCTGATTTACAAGTGAAATTTCAAATCCCATTTAAGGATAACTTGGACCTCAGTCCTCTACAAAAATCACATTAGTTTGCTCTGCTAGAGCTTAAGAGTCCCTCCAAAAGAAGTCTCAGGACTCATTTTTAATGCCTGATGAGACACTCCTCACCCTGGAGAAACCTTGCCTATATGGACAAATTTTGCATGGTGGGTCCCCAGGAATTTCCACTACAGGTAGAAGATGAAATAATTAATACTTTTCTGGAGAGGGTCCCTTAAGTACAGAACCATCTAAGGATGTTTGTATTTCCAAATAGAGGTAGGTAGATAGCCAGCTCATTTTCTAGGAAAAACCTTCTTTGCTTTAAGAGTTTAAAATCTTTAATTTGCCTTTTTCTCATTCAGTTATTGTTTTCATTTGATGTAGTCTTTACAGAACATTTGTGCAATAGGCTTGCAGTTCAAAAAGATGTTTATATGAGTTATGAGAAGAGGAACCATTAATGACAAAATGACAAGCCAGACTACCCTTATAAGAGAAAGTCTGAAGATGTAAAGGTATCAAAAAAAGTGTTGAGAGAATCTGTACAATGCAAATATAAGATCTGAAGGTTTGGAAGCCTCCACAGTGAACAAAATCAATAAAAGAAACATGAAAATAACAAGATGTTGTTACAGAGAATGTTTCTATACAGCCAAAAATCTCAGCTTCTGTTTTGAGAGCTGATCTACACATAAAACATCCAGGTGACAGATTTCTTTGGGATCAGGGGAAGGCATTCATGTGTGTACATGTCACATCATCCCTCTTCTCAGCCCATTCGGGTACTGAAATTTCAGGACCTTTCTTTTACAAAATTGTGTTGACAGAGAGTCGCTCCTTTCTGACTGAGCTAGAGTGAATTCACAAAAGGTGATAGTTCTTTCTAAAGGAATAGAAAAATAGCTGCTTAATGAGGAGCTGGGTAGCGTGGTTTTTCCCTTCAAGCCTTGCTCATAGCATCCAGGGCATCTGGATCTTTGCAGTCTTGCCCAGAATTATTCATGCACATCAAGAAATCTCATTTATTTTATTCTTTGTAAAATATGCTTGGCAATTTACTAATGCCAAAAGGGGGAAAAGAAGATGATTCTTTACTATTAGATTCAGATGCTGCTTTAGAACTGAAAAGCAGAGATTTAAAAGTGAGCTGAGTTCCATTAATGCCATTTTATAAACTTTCCTCCTGGATTCTCATCTGAAATTCTTTATCCTGCTCAGCACAGCAAACCAAATCAAACATATGAGAGTGACACTTAGTCAATGCAATGCCAATCCACCATTCAAGGTGGGTGAAAGGTTGTATTCTGCGGTCCCTGCTTTCTAACACCAACTTCTTACTAAAAATATATAAAACATTCAGAGTTTTTCAATATAGTTATGTTTTAAAGGACTAATCACAAGTGTAAATGCTTTCAGTAACTAGTTCTCCCTGACATAGGAGAGAAAAATTTTAGTAAAATAGTTCTTCAATGCTTAAAATTCATCATGAGTTGAGTTGACATGCATACAAAGTCCATGAAGCACATGATGAACCCCAATCCAATACATCCCTCATTCTTAACTGAATTAGATACCTCTGGTATAATTTGGTGATTAGCTGACCACATTATTTTGCTGCATACATGCATCACCAAATCATGGAACACAAAGAAAATGGCACCCTTAGCTACAAGGGGTACCATTTACAAGGCAAACAATAAATATGTCTTTTAAAAGTTTGTTCTCAAGATGTTTGTTTCAATTGCCTCTTTATGCAAAAGAGAACATTGCAGAACAGATTCATGAAATACAGGTTTACTTTTCATTTTATGGAATTATTAGCCATCAAGATGAAATAATCCCAATGCATAATTATACTGAATAACCAGATAGCCAGCCAGGCCATTTCAATAAAGCCTAATCCATAACACTCTACCAAAATGAGACAGAAATTAAGAAATAGACTTATCACCAAATAAAAAAAAAATTTTTCCTCACACAGTTTTCTTGTTATTGCCATTGTCTATTTTCTCTCTCACCATTCCTGCAACTTCTCCAATTGTCCTTTATTTGATCTCTTCTCCTATTTCTATATTTTGTCCTTTCTAGTTATTTTCATTCTTTTTATAATATCATTCCATCATTCCTATTCTCTTTTTTTCTTTGTAATTCCAGTATAAAGGACTTCCTATACTCTCCATCTGTTTTCTGTATAGTGATTCGTTCGGTTTCTGCAATTTCCTGTCTAGATTTCCTACCCAATATTGTATTCTAAACATGCACCTCAAGTATTTATTTATTTTTCACTTTTTTTTTTCCACTAAATTATACTTACCTGTGTTCATACTACATTGTTCTGCTTGATAATTTTTAATTCCAATAGACATCAACAATATACACAAATTTGTTGTTAAGATGTCAACCATTTCCTAACTAACTAAAACCAAAAACCCTAAAATATTCTCAGATAAGAAAGTCAATTGTTTAGTATGATTAATATTAATATTTTTGGCATGACCAAGTAGCTGAGGGGAGGATCTCAAACATATCTTATTAAATATCAGCAATTTAGAAAAAGATTATATTCTTTACCTTTACATGTGTGCAACTGCTTGCATTTCATTCAGTTTCAGATTTGCATATACATGACCTTGGTGACTTTGAAAGATGCAGATCTAGACCGTGTATCACAGCCCAACATGTAGCTCCCTGGCTTTTGCAGTGACTGCCACATTTCAGTGAGGTGACATGCAGGCAAAACAGCTCAGGACTGGAACCAGGAAAATTACATTTGGGCAGCATTACATCTGACTGAATAAGAGACATCTCCCTTGCATGACTGAGCTACAGAATAACAAAGCTACTCTTCCCTCCTTCTGGGTCCCAGAATCCCTCCAGTCTCCCTCACCCTGCCAAAAGTCTTACCTAGGCCAAGTGTCCCTATACTCATAATGAAGTTGGGCTCTTTAAATGACAAAGGACAATCATTCTTGTGGTCTTCTTTGGCAGCATGGCTGACGGGTTTTTTTAACCTGAAAACAAGTAAAATTGAACGTATACCAATAGTGTTGCTGTAATCTTGCAATATTTTAATAATATTTAGTTACATGTTAAGTTTTATAGCAAGATATATACATATGTATATATATACACACATAGATATATATATATGTATCTCACCATTGCTATGTAACATGAATTTCCAGGGACCCTGAGAAGTATGTGAACCCTAAAATAAGGACACCTTTGTGAAACAGAATGTATCAGAACGGTATGTCAACACAGCACCATCCCACAGCACAGCAGAGTAGCCCTAATTCAGTACTGACTCACATAACAGCTGTCTCCTTATTCACATAAAAGAAGAGCAATAACAGAAATTTTCCTCTGTGCGGTGGACAACATGCAGCCCTGATATTAGGGTATGTATGTGAATCCACCGTTCCTCTAATTGCAGCACTTTGCAACCTCTACTGCATAGTTTTAGTGGATTGACCTTGGTGGGCTGCCAGCACCCATCCAGCTGCTCTCTCAATCTCCTTCATCAACAAGACAGAGGGAGAAAGTAAGATTAAAAACTTCATGGGTCAAGATAAAGACACGGAGATCCCTTACCAGTTATCCTCATGGCAAAACAGACTCCCCTTGGGGAAAATTCTTTTTGTTTATTGCCAATCAAAATAGATTTGGATAGTGAGAAACAAAGAAAAATTAGAACAACACCTTCCCACCACCTCCAAACACTTTTTCCCAGGCTTAATTTCACTTCTTCATTGCCAATCCTCTACCCACCTTCTTGAGAGGTGCAAGGGTATGGAGAATAGGGTGTTGTGGACAGTCCATAAAAGCTCCTCTCTGTTGCTCCTTCCTCCTCACACTTCTCCCTTGTTCCAGCATGGGTCCTTCTGTAGCTTATCCTTACAGTTCATCAGGATAAACCTGCACTAACATGGATCCTCCCATAGGTTACAGTCCTTCAGGATAAACCTGCTACACCTGTAGCACCTGCTCCTCCCCTCCTTCTTCTCTGACCTTGGTGTCACAGGGCTGTTTCTCACACTTTTCCTCTCACTCCTCACTGCCATGCAGTGTTTCACCCTTTCTGAAACACGTTTTCCTAGAGGTGCCGCCATCTTTGCTGAGGGGCTCAGCCATGCCCTGGGTGGATTGGTTGGAGCTGGCTGGAACCACCTGGAACCACCTTGGAACTGGCAGCACCCGTTTCTCCTCACAGAGGCCACCCCATAGCCCCTGCTGCCAGTGCTGGAGCAGGGACACCTAGCACAATTGTTTTCATCACACAAGCCTTGTGGTGGAGAAATGTGCTGTTTGCTAATGTCTAGATTTGAAAACAAAGACACAGGTCAAATATGTTGCCCCATCTTAATTTCATAGTGTGACAGAGCAACCTCAGCAGGTGATTACAACTTGTTGTCAGCCTGAAATATCTGTAGGGTCTCTCAGATGATGTGATTTATGCCGGCTATGGCTGCAGACTACGAGCAGCAGACACCTTAGTTCAGGGTTATGCATAAACGCAGCTGAGCAGAATTTTCTTGACATTTATTTAAGCATCTTCGGATGTTTTTGTCATTTTGTCCATGACCACAGAGAGATATACTTATTACTTGAAATGTTGCATTTTTCACATTTTCATCCCTTTGATTTGTTTAGCTTGCTACAAGGTCAGCAGGATGTTTTAGCTCAGTCCGTTTTCTCAGATCAAAAATACACCATGGCATGTTCTGACAAATGTACAACCAAAATGCTTGCAGCTTTCTTCACTGTAATATCCAAATACCTTGGAGTAGTGATGGCATTTACACCACTTTATCTTCTGACTATACAGTTGTATATGCTTTTAACAGTATTTTAGGGACTGTACTGTGTAGATCCCAGAGGAATCCAATCTATAGAGGTTAAAAGGTTGTAGTGGGTCTGTGCATATCAAGGCATTCTTCAACAACTCTGACTTCAGTAAATGTTTCTGAACATTTACAGAGGAGAGGAGAGGAGGGGAGGGGAGGGGAGGGAAGACAGAATACGAAAGACCTGCTGCGTGTGCTGGGAATCCATACAGAGTGGGGACAGCAACAGAAATTCACACTTATCCAGAAGAAAATCCTCATCTAATTCTAATTCTAGAAATGTTAGAAAATCATTTTTAACAAAAATAATTATTTTTTTTAAAGTCTTATTATTTATATTTACATCTCTTGTGCATAGGTGTATCAGGTGGAAAGGTGACTTAGGTGTACAATGGATCATCAAAATTGCCCTTATCTTCACTGAAAAAGGTGGGACAAAGATGGCTTTAGATCTCTGCAAGCCTCCTTGACCAATGGCTGCCACAGGGAAATGGAGAAGTTAATAAAATGTAAAGCAACTTCTAAACCCCTAATTTGTACAACTTTGTACCAACCCATACTCTGGATTGTAGGGCCAGCCAGGGACTTGGAAGTACTGTACCTTCTTGAAGATCATCTCCACCACAGCAAACTCCTAGGAACTTACATAACAGTTGTCCCTTTGAACTGCTCTGAGAAAAGATCAAAAGCTAACCTAGAGTATTCAAAAATGTGTATTTGCTTGCCTGCTGAAACTAGCATCAGACACATAAAGTCATTTAGCTCAGAGAGGTATTTGCACAGTACTAGAATGCTTCAGAAATGTATTGTATTTGAAATAAGTCATAAACTCTTTGTTATTGAATGTGTTCACGAATGATACACTCTAGATTCTTCAGTAGAATGCACTGATAACTATGGTCTTGAATACAGGAACTATAACTCTTTGCAGCTATGCAGCTGCTACTTCAAATATTTTAGTTTGTTTTCTTCATCTAAGATTTACAAAAAGCATGCAAAGAAACCAAATAGAATCCTTGAGTAGGTTTTCCACTGCTGAAGTTCTTTAACTAAATCTGAATGTTGGATAAGATGGCATTCACTGCCAGAGGATTGCAAAAGGTCTTAGCTGAACACAGCAACCTTCAAATGTCTGTATAATACTTAAACTGCCCTTAATTTAGTAGCTGGACTGAACTAATTATCACAAACATCAAAAGGTTTCCAGAAATACAGTCATTAACTATTTTTCCTTTTCCTAGCATTAAAAAGCAAGTCCTGGCTTTATTAGCATAAGTTTTCTCTTTAATTGGTTGCTAATGATGGTGCTTTTTCAAGGATTTTCATAGCTAGTACCTTGGGGTAAGTAAACATATAAATAGGTCTGATAAGCTTTGGGGCTGAAATCTCAGGTTAACAGTATCATTATAGAGAGGATATACAATTACAACACTAAGTATTTCCTTAAATTAGCTCTGGTGCTTTACATTTCAAAATGACTCATAACATGACCAAAGTCATTATTATATGCCCAACCATTAAAAAAACCCAGTGATTTTCTTACAGCTTGAGTCAATCTCTAAACAACCATTTACTGAATTACAATGATACATTATTTAACACTATCCTTGTTAATTTTATTTTTTTTTTGTGCCTTAAAGTGAACTCAAAATTAGGAAGATGCCTCCAGCAGCAGGAAAATGCCTCTCAAGCAACTGGAATGTGAAGAAACAGGATCTTAGAGAAACATTCTTTAAACACATTTTGTTTTTCCAGATATTTATTTAAATACTATTTGCTCACTGTAGTCACAAATGATGTTTATTGGTACCTTGAGTCCTTCTATAATTTACAATAATATATGCTATTTTGTGCTCTAAGATTTCAGGGAGGTGATCATGCTTCTGTCCTTTTTCCTGACCAAAACCAGTTCAGGATAAGGCTCTTTCTTTTATCTTTTCATTCTGATAATGCAGGGAGTTACTGAGGAGTGAGGGCTGTCACTGATGACATTTGAGGCGTGAGGTTTGTCAGTGATGGAGTGCCACAAGCCCTAGTCCTACCCTCTCTCAGTCTACTGGTAACACAAGTTATTATTCTTTAGGAAACCCATAAGAGTCTGCTGTTACCAACCTCCAGTGTGCAAAAGCACTGTCTTACACCAGAGACCATCTTTATTCCTGTTCTCAAAACATAATGACTTCTGCTTTGAGATTCTGGGAAAAGAACAAATCAAAATATTATTAATATGTTTTATGCACTGACCTTAGCAGCAGTGACCTTAAGTGGGAAAATATTACTTTTTAGTAAATATTCTTTCCTACAAAAATGCTTCATTCTGTGTAGCAGACTTAAACTTTCCCCCAATCAGGCAAGGAAGAAGAGAAGCTTGCAGCAAATGAGCTACAATTCATCTCTTCTCCAGACTTCCTAGGTCAAATTTCCCTTTACCTGACATCTGAAAATCCAAAATAACTGCCACTAACGTGAACTGGAAACTCTACATTCTGCAGAAATTCTGACATTTTGATCAAGATGATAAACTGGTTGGCCTATGAAATAGAAAGAGAGGAAAAATAAAATAGAAAAGTTAATATCGAACAAGATCATCTTCAAATTTTGTGTCTGTTTATAGTATTTTATATTCTGCTTAAAATATTTAACATTTTCTTCATTAAATGAAAAATTTAGGATAATTCTTTTATTTCTCATCAAAAACTTCACCGAAAGAAATAAGTTCATTTGAAACATCTAAGAGAGGTGACTGTTGTCTCTCAACATATCATTAGTTGTTCAGAGACAGTGGAGTTCTCAGTGTGTATGTGGGCTGAAATAAAGGCAGCTTTCATCAGAAAAAAACAGAATGAGACTTTCTCTGCACTATGGTGTCTTGGCACTTCCACTGCAGAATATTGTTTATGCTATTTAATCACAGAAATTACATGCAAACTTATTCCCTGTCCCATGCAACCTGTTTCTTTATTTACCCATAAGCCATATGAATTTAGATTCTGAACATAACTCCTACCGTTCCTGGAACTCATAACAGTACTACCTTTTAGTGCTGAAAATCCTTCCATACTAAAGATTTTCTATAGACAAAAAAAATCACAAATTTTAATTATTTTACTAAAGAAACTCATACTGTGTTTGGGGCTTTTAAAGTGTTGAAACAAGGCAACATGTCATTGTGAGTGAAAAAATATGCTTCAAAGAAATTTCCCTCTGAATAAGGTGCAGCTAAAACAATTTGTGAGACTGAGACCTGTTTTCTTTACAACTAAAAAGTTTGCTCACTAGTGTCTTTGTCCTTTTAGCGATACAAATGCATCACCTTCTTTAACAATGCCCTCTGGTCAGCTGGCTTTCTGCACTAGGCATTCAGCTCCAGACAGATGTGGAGAATATTAATCATGCCAGTGTTTTACCTCCTACTGCCCTGACCTTCACTGGGGAAAGTTAAGATCTCAGAAATAGAATATCTGAAAGAGCAGATTAATTTGGGACGAGTCCTCTTCATTTTGGTCCTGATCCCAAGCCAGAATCAATCTAAAGACTCTGCTAAAGCCAACAGAATTTGAATGTTATTGAAACCAGTTGAATATCTTTTGCCA
Organism: Scolopax mira; assembly: GCA_004320125.1. Classification (NCBI taxonomy): domain Eukaryota; kingdom Metazoa; phylum Chordata; class Aves; order Charadriiformes; family Scolopacidae; genus Scolopax; species Scolopax mira. The sequence continues at coordinate 134,346 of BJBW01001475.1, read as the reverse complement.
CAGCAGACTCTGTACCCCTTAGGAGAAATTTTTTTCAGTTGATTCTAGGCTGCCTGAAATATTAGAAACACTAAAGTAAGTATATTCATATTACATGTAAAAGGTACACTTTAGATTCTCCAAGCTAAAATTATCATGACTGGCACCTTGATAATTTCTCTATAAATAATAATTAATTTCATTCTTCCAGGCTATTTCTCAGATACCTTTGCAGGCTATTTTCTTCTGATAATTGCTAGACTTTTTTTGAGCACCTTACTAATACAGTATTGTGAATATATGAAAATATCCAGTATTGATTTCTATTTTCAAGGAAAGTTCTAGCCTTTGGAGCTAAACAAAAAGCACTAAAATATGTCTCTAATAGTTTAATGGCATAAAAACTCTGCACAGTAAATTAAGAAAAAAAAACCCATAAAAAACCCCACAAAAACACTGAATATCGAAAACAAACTGGTAATATTCTGGAATACTGTTCATCATATCTCACCTTTGGAGACTGGCAACGCAGCTGTTAGTCCCATTTCACAAATGCAGAAACTGATGCAGGGATTTGGATGAATCAGGGTGAACTGCTTTGAAAAATGAGCCAAGTGTTAGGGTTCAGAGGCAACAGGGAGCATTAAGATTCCCAAGGGTCCCAAGTAAAAGCTGTTTGTATTCATCTACCTATTAGACTGTATCATCATGTAATGAGCTGATACCTCAGAGAAAACTAATCAATCCTTGTCCTTCCAGGGTGATCGTAGTGATCGTAGTGACAGGCTCTGATTTGGAAACAGAAACTCTAGCTCCAAACCTGCATGCAGTTTTCCGGGCTATGTAACCTGGTGCAATATCATAGCAACAGCTGATTAGCCAAATTTGTATGAAAGTAACACAATTTATTCCAGTGTAAATAATGTAATGAATCCTCACAGATTATTTAACTAAGCATGATACTGGCAGTTGGCAAGAAGCATTTCTGACAAGGGAAAAAAGCCAACTTTTAATTGGAAAGTGTATCAATGGCCTCTATTTTTAACAAGAAATAAATGTTCATAAGACCTACCATGTCAACAATTCATAACTTCCTCCAAAAGCAGCCACAGCTGGGTCAGGAGCTGAACAAGCTGCCCCACTAATGAGCCCAAGCCCTGTCTTGAAGGAGTAGCAATGCCAGTGACAGGAGGTCGATAAAACTCTGATGTATGAGACAGGAGAGGGGTTGCATGACCAACCAACCATAGTCACTTCTCAAGACGGAGGAGCACCTGTCCTCTGGGGCAAACATTGGCATGAGAAAACACCTGCCATCTGAGGGTCTCTGGTGTGCCAGGAGCCCATGGCCCAGGAGATCTGCTTGGGAGTAAAACAAGTGGCAGCATCTACCCTCCCTCTTTGATAAGATCCTGTCATCAGATCCTGATTCAGCCATGGACCATGGCAAGCATATCAGATGATACCAACAAAAACACCAAACTCAAGTAATATAACTCCTTCTGCAGGGGTAGTTCTGCTCTGCGAGATGAGCTGAATTGCAGGAAAGGTTTGGAAACCAGAAGTAATGAAGCTCCTCAGGGTCCGTGTGCTGCCTTGGCTGCCACCAGGGTGGGACTGGCAGCTCCCCAGTGAAACTCACACTCAGGGCAGCTCAAGTGCAGGTTCCCTCTGAGCTCAGCCCTGGCCCTGGCTGGGAGTTGCAGTAGGGGCACACATACAGGCAGCAAGCCTCCTCTTTACCAAGCCCGCCATTTTGACGCCTGTTCAACACCCATCTGGCAAACACCAATGAGCAACACACCAGAGAAGCTTTTGGACACAGCTTACAAGAATGATTATCACTTATCACAATTTTTTTCCTTGTTTTACTTTGTGAAGACAAAGGCAATAAGCTTTGAGAGGAAAAGAAATCAGATTATTCAATGTTCTTTCTCCCCCTCTTCCTCCCTGCCTGGTGAAACCCCATTGCTTAAGAGTGGGAATCAAGGTTCCGTTGGGAAGAACTGCCAAGAGATGCTTTGGAGCAGCAGTGCAGTATGAACATCCAACTGCATCTAACTCTGCTTCCCTCAGAGTGAAACAAAGTGGTATTGTTTGGGTTTAGAAGAACAAAGGGTTTCCATGCTGTTCTTATACAAATCTCAGCTGGCAGTACAACGGGGTTTTATACATCAAGTAATCTTAGAAAAGATTTTTTCTCTTTTTTAAAAAAAAAATTATAATACTCTATATAATGGGGGGGGGGGGGGGGGGGGGGGGGGGGGGGGGGGGGACTGTGATAACCTACAAATCCAGTCAGTTAGGAAGTTTATGCCCTCTGAAGTGATTTGTCTCTTAATGCATTTGTATTTTATTTTTTGTCATCTTATGTTTCTTAGTGTGTGTAATAAATAAAAAGATAAAATTGCTCATATGTTTACTGCAGAGACATATTCTTCCTTTAACTATTCTGCAACTTATACAGCTTTACATGCAGAAGCACAGACTAGCAGTGTACACAAGGTTATCAGAAATGCAAAAGAAGAGAAGAAACTCAGCTCATATATACAGACTATAATGTTTCTTCAGGCAGTCTGGACTAAAAAAAAAGAGCTCCTGTTGGGACATCTTAAGAATAGAGGCAATTAACACAAATAACTGTTGATTTTTTACATTCTCAAGACCTGATCTCTCCCTCATTAAAAGCTACTGAAGAGTTCCCCATTACATAATAAGACTTAGACGAGACCATTAATTTTTCTGTCTCCTTTCTACATGGTAAGGTGTGTTGTGCTTTGCTGAAAATAGAGATAAAATGAGAAATTACACAGGTAGGTTTTCTTAGTGTTTAGATTATCTTTTTTAGGAGCTTTGTACACAGTTGTGAGGATCGGGTCTAACCTTCTTAACACTGTTTCTGAATTAAACCTTTCTTTAATAAGCATGAGATACTAAGGGAGTATTATTGTGGACTACTCTAAATTCATTTCACAACCAAGTCTGTCAGTGAAACACACTATAATTCAGTAATATTACATTCTGGTAAGGTCCTTTTTTTTTTCCCAGAAATACTACCTGAAATGTAAAAAATACGATTTTTCTTATACATGCATAATCAAAAAAATATTGCAGATGTTCAATAGAGGTGAGATAGATTTATTAAAACACTTTGTGTAATGTTTCATAAAACCTTAATATCTCCAAAATTAATTTCAATTGGAATAGTAATAAAGACAATCATACAAAGTGGAAACTATCTGAATAGCCATAAATACATATCAATGATAAATATCAAAGTTTTGATTTGTGGGCAAAAATATTGAAGATCCAGTTTTGTTTAAAATTTCCTCGTCAGTTCTGGTAAGTAGGAGTAAAACGTGGTGCTAATAAAGGAAGGGTGAGAAATAAAACAAAGGTATCTAGAGAAATTAGAAACGTGATACCCAAAAGTGGTAGAGCTTAAGACAATACAGTCTCATACCTCCGAATAAGACTAACGTATATCAAAAACTTGAAAGGAGGAGAAAACAGGAAAGCAATCAGAGGGGGTCAGCCTGATGGCAATTTCCTACAGGTACATGACAGCATTGCCTCCTCCCAGGCTGCCTACACTGCTATTTTCTGGACAAAGACTAAAGCTGCCCGGATGAGCTCTTGTCCATTTGCGTAGAGGATGAGCACGGGGTCAGAGGAAAGCCTCAGATAATACAGTTTTCTGGGGCTACCTCAGCTTTTTTCCCCTTTTCTGAAAGGCATGGATCAGCAAGCTGGGTTTCTTCATCAATCTTCATCATCACCAATCTTTTTTCTTTTAACTAAGGCTTGTGAGAAAGAAGTCACAATGGTCTCTGTATACTTTATGCTTTAAAGAAAGGTAGTAGCACCACATTTTGATCCTGAGAAACCTTCAGTAACTCAGAAAATATAAATAAAAAACAACTCAAGAAAAGATAAAATTGTTCATCTTATTTTTGTTGGCTTTCTCCCACCTAATATCCTTTTCATACTTAATTTTGGGATTTTGCAATTTCTTTATGTCAAATTCAAGCCTTGGCAAGCTGAGATGCCCTAACAGGACTGAGTAGGTACAGCTTGTTCACAAAGGAATGCAAATAAATCACAAAATTAATTAATTTTCTTCACTAAGGCTAGCAAATAAGGGGGGTTTGTTGCACAGGTTTTGAAATCTTATTTTAAGCTAGAGGAAACAACTAGACAACCAGAAGTCCAGGGCTAAAACATAGTTGTGGCACTTTACTCTGCATGGTCTCCTCCAAACACCTTCTCAGGGCCTCCTTCTGCCTGTTTGTGAAGTCATTTAGAGGAAGGCTGAAGTATCCCCTAGGACTACACCACCAACTACACTGTGTTAAATAGCCTAATCTTAAAATTGGCATAAAGCAACTCACTCCAGGGTGCGCACCATGATGATTATGCTGAATTCAATGGAGCCACGCTAGTTCACAAAGCTGAAAAGCTACAGTTGTGGTGTCTTGCTAATACCAATGGTCCCACATTAAGTCGGCAGAGCTCTACTGCAGGCTCTTACATTCCTGGTTAGTCCAACAGTTCATCCTAAGTTGAAGAAACCCTAAGCCTTGGAGGGATTTGGACACTTTACTCCCTATGGCCTCATTCTTTAAAGTGTTAGTTATACCTAACAGCTGTGGACAACCGTGCTGTTGTTCAAGATGCAGAGCTGCACCCAATGCAGAGCTGTTTGAGTGATGCAGCAATCTGCATTATAAAAATCCCTGTACTTCTTCTTTGTGAAGCCTGTTATGTATAGAATCATATAGGGTTGGAAGGGACCTCTGGAGATCATCTAGTCCAACTCCCTGACAAAGTGGGTCCATCTAGACCATATTACACAGGAATGTTTCCAGACAGGTTTTGAATATTTCCAAAGAAGGAGACTCCACCACCTCTTTCAGCAGCCAGTTCCAGTGCTCTACCACTCTCACAGTAAAGAAGTTCCTCCTCATATCTAGGTGGAACTTCTTATACTCAAGTTTGTTCTCATTTCCTCTTGTATTGTCACTGGGCACCACTGAAAAAAGACCAGCGCCATCCTCCTGATCAGACCCCCCCCTAAAACTTCTCAAGACTAAAAAGACCCAAGTCCCTCAGCCTGCCTCATAGGAGAGATGCTCCAGGCATCTGAAGTAGTGCTTCTGCCTAGTCTTCAGCCATATCCACAAGGCAGAATAAGGGCTGCCCATCACTAGGGCAGTGTTTTGTAAAGGCTTTCTTCCCTTACATCCTTGGAGAATCAATTATGGAATCATAGAATGGTTAGAGTTGGAAGGGACGTTAGATCATCTAGTTCCAAACCCCCTGCAGGGACTGGGGCAGGGACACGTCCCACTAGACCAGGTTGCTCAAAGCCCCACCCAGCCTGGTCTTGAAGCACAGTGGAACAAGTGGACATGTTTATGATGGAAGTCTGCAAGAAACCTCTGACCACCTGCATCTCTCCTAAGCTTTCCCAAAAGAGAAGGACCATGTGTAAAAAAGAAGCATCGGTACTTACAAATGTATTACTTGCTGAGAGGACATATGTTTTTAAAAAGTTTATCAGTGAGTTACTGCTGTGGTAGGGACAGGGAAACGCTTACATCCAGCTGTTAACATACAGTATATGGTTTTGTTTGAAGCTTTTGTTTGCACTAAATATACAGAAGCCATTATAAAGTATTCATACTACTAAACAGCCTCTATATTTTCAGTTTATTTCAAAACTGGCTGCTTGAATCAGACTGTCACTGTGAACTGGTCAGAGCAAATGGAGATGCTTTTGCATTACTTGGGCTGCTGATTTTGAGGGTACTGGGCCCCGCCTGAAAGTGCCTTGGGTTGCACAGCCCCAGCCGTGGGCACAGCCCTCAGCGCTTCAAACCTGCTCCAAAGTTGGAAAAAGCAACAGGAAGGCTGTTATCAGAATAATTTGTGGCAACACTTTCAGTCCAAGATTGCCATCTTGTGGTCTGCAATTGCAGAAGAAAATTTTTGAAATCTAGGCTTGCCATCCTGCTATCAGTGATGAAGACAAATTTTGTATCTCATCTATAGCGCTCCAAAAAAAATTGAGTATTTTTTAAAGACTCTTTAATGAATATTTAAGAGCAAAGTAAGGATGTTAAGTACTCCTGAAACAATCAAAGAAATTGCAGTTTACCAAAAAATTAATAATATCTAATAATAAATATTTTACAGCTGCAATGTTTTACAATTACAGAGAACAGTTTTATGTGCAAGAATTTTCAATATAACTTAATGGTTTATAAATCCAGCCATAAAAATTTAATTAAATCTTTTAGAGAGAGAGTGTCTTGGTAAAGAAATATACTCTCCCATCAGACATTAGTTGGGAAAAGAAGCTTTTATACAGGAAAAGGGCTCTCCTACTGAGTTACCCAGGTAAGTGTGGTTTCTTTGAAGAGGTTAGTGGGCATAAAGTATTTTATTTATTCAATATTTTGATATGAATTATTTTAATATATTTCCATACTAGTTAATGATATTTTAGAAAGTTGATTTAAAAAAAAAAAACACATTCAGGGTTGAAGGAAAAACAAGTGTAATAAGGGAAAATTTTAAGCACCACTATCTGGATTAGATAACATCTATCCAATATACACATATGATGTAGGATTGTATGTGTGATTTATTTATTTTTATCATTGCCATAGTTTTTCAAACTGCCTGCTTTGTAAGCAGACTGTCCTCCTGGAGTCTGATTGCTGGGCTTGGAAATCTCAGGCAATCAGATGCTCCCAACAGCAGGGCACATCTGGAGAATGCAGGTTCATTATGTGGAACGATGAGCCCTGCTCCCTGCTCTGTCATCTGCTATCAAGGAGCCTATTTCATCCAAAGATAAAAGCTAAGAGCATTGTTTTATGTTTTCCAAAGCCCTGCAGTATGTGCGGATCCTTCTTTGTACTGTTAATACGTAACTTACAATGAGACCTCAAAGTGCCAAATTCATTTTATAAGCCAATGGGCAAGCGTTGAAAGAGCCCCTTTGATCAATACTGACAACATATTGGGGATACATGATATAGAGGGCGTCAAACAGGGACATTATTAAAGACATACTATTTTTCTTTAAACTTTATGCATTTTATTTGAGAGATACAAATGACAAACAATAACAAGTTTGGAATCTAATCACATAGTAGCAATCCAGTAATAATCAATTACTATGTCAGCCTGATTCGCATTTCATTTGCAGGTTCATTTTCTTAAATGGAAACTTCCCTTTAATATTTTATATTGTATTGTAGTAATTTTAAACAATGGGTTAAATATATAATATCAGCTAGTTAACTGTAAGAGAGTTATGGTGTAATTTTTCAAAATATTTTATATAATAATCACTCATTCTCAGTTAACTTTTTTCTCTCTTCTACTTGCTCTGCTATTATTTGGGGTACTGGGGTAGTTATGCGCAGAGGACATTCTATGTTAATGCTATCTTCTATCACAGAAGTTGTAAAGATGCAAATGTACTCAACCACTTGTGCCCAGATTAATTTTACTAGTTGTTGTGGTTTCATCTGGGGTGGAGTAATTTCCTTGCTGGCAGTTGCTGTAGGGCTGTGTTTTGAATTTGGGATGAGAAACAGGGATGATAATGCACTTATTGGTTTGGTTGCTGCTCAGCGGTCAGGGCCTTTTCTGCTCCTCACACTGCCCCACCATTAAGTAGGCTGTGAGAGCACAAGAATTTGGGAGGGGACAGAGGTGGGACAGCTGACCCTAAACAACTAAAAGGATATTCCTTGTGATGTCATGCTCAGTATATAAAGCTGGGAAGAGGAGAAGGAAATGGGACACATGATTTGAGTTACGGCATTTGTCTTCCCAAGTAACTGTTACACATGGTGGAACTCTACTTTTCTGTAGGTGGTTGAACACCTGCCTACACATGGGGAAGCAGTGATTTAATTTCTTGATTTGTTTTACTTCCATGCACAGCTTTTTCTCTGCCTCCTAAGGTGAAGAAGCTGAGAAGGAGCATGGAACAATGGAATGGCCAACAGAATATTGTGTACCATAGACTTCATGCTCAGTATATAAATGGTGGTTGGCCAAGGGGTAGGGTGGGAATTTGCAATCACTGCTTGGAACAGGCTGGGCAACCAATTATCAGGGTGGTAAAAGTGATTTGTGTTGTATTATTTTATCTGGTATATTCTTTTACTCTTGTTATTATTATTGCTATTTTCCTTTTTTATTATTGTTCCATTAAACTGTCTTTATCTCAACCCATGAGAAGTGGGTTTTTTCCTTCCCTTTCCCCTCTTTTTCTCCCACTTCTACCTGCCCTTCTTGGAGGGAAGGGGGAGAACTGTTCTAGGGGCTGTGTGGGCCTAGCTGCTGGCTGGGGTTAAACCACCACACTCAAAAACAATTTACATGGAATTTAATCCTTCAGAAAATATCAAACATCAACAGAAATGATTTAGATGTGCATCTTGGTTATCAACAGCATCCATCTGTGGTACTTTTCCTTTCAAGCAAGGGCTAAACTTCTCCAGCTTGAAATCAATAAGGTTAAAGCTAAGTCTGTACACATCAACAGTTACAGCTTTCTAGGTCTAACAAACTTTAGTTTTGCAATTTGCAATTTGACTTTTTTTTTTAAAAAATGATGTTAGCACAGATTAGAACCTTGTGCTCACTGGGAGTCATTGTTGTCTATCAAAGCAGCAGGAATTTCTTGGGAATTTCTGTATGCACATATTAATCACCTGCTGGTCCATATATTTGCTGCAGCCACATGCTGAAATTCACTTAAAAATTTCCTTTGAATAAAAAGAGTCATAGATGTTTCTCAGAAATCTACCTTTTTGGAAAAACGGACTTGGTCTGTTTCACTTAGTTTAAAAGTCTCCATATTTACAAAGACACAGAACCATTATTGTGTAGAAGCCAAAGGGGCAAAAGCTCTTTCCAAACCAGCTTTAAGATTCAATGGTTTTAGAACAGGCTTGAAAAGACATTTCTCCACCAGAACACAAAATCTAAAGACACAAAGGCTGTGAGGTATCCACACATGCCTACAAAGGAACATATTTTCAGTCTCTCTCTCTCTCTGTTGAAAATTGAGCCTAGATATTTTTATACCTACATTATTCACCTGTGCAAAAATCTTGGTGGAAATACGGAGGTAATTTTCAGCAACGCAACAGAATGAGCTTTGCTATTATTACCCACAGGTCTATCACATTATGAGAATTCTCTGTAACCCAAAGATGAAAAGATATTAATCCTACATGAATATATTATTGTATTTTGTTGCTAGATATTTTTATGACTCACAGAATCATAGAATGGTTTGGGTTGGAAGGCACCTTAAAGATCATCACGTTCCACCCACCCTGCCATGGGCAGGGACGCCTCCCATTAGACTAGGTTGCTGAAAACCCCATCCAGCCTGTCCTTGAACACTGGAAGGGGCAGGGCTCTTCTGGGGGAACAAGATTCTGGGCTTCTCTCAATTGTAAGTCACTTCATGGAGAAAAGAAGTTAAAGATGTGGGTGTTATTTTCCATCATCATTTTGGGCCAATAATATGAACAAACTGACAAGAGCATGAATGCAAGTCATAGCAGACCCCATTTCTGATGAAGAAAGCAGCTGAAGCATGAGGAACCTGCTACAGTGTCCGTGAACGACTGCATGAAGGTGTGATTACAGCATCAGCCAGCAGCAAAGTGCCTGTGGCACTGCCAGAGAAATGCAGCTGAAACGGGGCGATTCTCTGCAGAAGAGAGGTCTCATCTGTGTTCTGTTCTCAATGGGTAGACACCCACATCACACAGCGCTCTCAAAACAGCGGCAGCTTTGCAGAAACTTTCAGGCAGTGAGTCAGTTGTACAGGGACCAACTACAATACCATTATATTCTGCTGCTTTTGACCTAGATAACCCAAGTTCTGTCCTCAGAATTTTTGTGAGAAGGAAATTAATTATGAATTCCAAAGTAAACGATCTTCAAGAAGTGGACAGTGGCTTTGCACCCAAAGAACCCATACTTCCCTCTTAAAAATCATGTAAATATTTTAAACAGCCATAAACAGAGATCTCTGGGAAGAGCTGACCACCTGTCAGAATTAAGAAGAAATCCCTCCAGATCTTGTTTTGGACAGGAGGCTGCGTTAACCACCTGTCTGTACATATGTCTATAGGGACATTTGGGACCAGCTCAGTGTGACCTCTGTGTTCTTTTTTTTTTTATTTTAACAGCCAATATGTTATGTTAAAACAAAACTGTCCCTGTAGCATCATCCATCAAAGAGAATATCTGCAGCATAAAGAGCAGCCCTTCATGGGGGAAAACACAAAATGCCTTTCAAAGTTGTCAATATATTCTTGAGTTTTCATTCAAATAATAGTTGGAATGTTCTCTGTGTAAAATTTGAATGCAAACAGAATGGGCATGTTTATTAAAAGGATTAAAATATGATTTACATGTGAAGTTAAATCAAGACCTGATGTAGGAAGAAAACCACAGATGTTTATGCTGCTTCATTTCTGATACAAAATGCAAGAACCTCCTGGTTTTAAGACATGGATGTTAAAATGTAAGAAAATTTCTACAAAGAAAAAGGTTTGACAAGGTTTTGGTGACATCTAGACATCATATGTCTATATAGGACATTTTTGGCTCTCTCTCTTGTCTGTAAGCCTCCAAAATGTATCCAGGCACATTTTTTATCAGATTGATAATAAGAATTACAGCATCAAGTTAGGATAAAAATATTTACACCTCAATCACACACAGCTTTCCTGTTCAGAGCACTGTTACGAGAGTTCAGATGATGGCAAACCCATAATAATGAAATAGTTTTCTAATAAAATTATAATAAAGTGCATTACACAATATCATTGTAGAACAAAGATGTTCTTAAAGTTTCAACTACTCCATTAATTTCAGTATTAATTCCAATACTGATAATGTTATTTTAAATGTCATTACTAGTAAGTATTTCACGATTAAAAGATGAAGGAATGTGATGAGACTCAATATAAATACTTATATCAATATTATAAATATGGATAACATCAGGCCCATGAAAAAATTGTTCAAACTAAAATGCATTTGTGTTTAATAGGTTGTTTGAAAAGTCTTGAGCATGAACAAGTGCAGGTTTCAACAGGCTAATTTAGCTTTGTTGTTTTCATATTTTTAACACGAAACCACAAAAAAATAAGAAAATTACTTATTTGTGTAATTCTCCACTGATTACTGAAATGTTGGCAATGATTTAATCTCATAAAATGGTTTGTGTTTTGATGGTCTTTTTACAACAAAAATATTTGTGAACTCATATAGACTGAAATTTCAGCCTGAAAATTTCAAAAACTTTGAACAATTTTTAATGTGTGCCATTTCAGTGTTCCACTTGGAAACATTTTGCTTCAGAAACTGCCTATGTTTGTATTCAACTCTCTGCAAGTAGGAAAATGTAAAAATGGTACACATCAAACATAGAAGTTTTAATCACAATGAAAATTGCAGAAAAAAGGGGATTGAAAAACTACTATACAAAAAAAGAAGAAAAAAAAAAAAGAGAAAGCTATCCTGAAATAGTTTAATTCATTTCTTTGTTGAGATAACAAATTGCAAAAATTCCACAAAATACATCAGCCTTCTAAACCTGAGCTGTGAAATTATTACTATTAGGGAGCTTTTTCCCTAATGTCAAACCTAAACCATCTTGACTGCAATTAAAGCTCATTATTTCTTTTCCTACACAAAAGTTGTTGCAGAGAAAACGTTCATTTTTTAGCTGCTTTTTACACGTTGAAGGCTCATCTTTCCTTTCTCAGCATTAAACACCACTAGCAGTATGTACTACTGCACATTTCTCTTTAAGTTGAAAATGAAATCTGTCCTGTTGTTTGAAAATAGAGCCGGCCTCACACTGCATGAAACCTCCCAAAAGATGAAGGTAGCAGGGCTTATGCTGCTCTGTCTTTTCCTGTTGCCACTGGCAGGAAAATTAAGAGCATGAAAGGGACAGGAAAGAAATGACTAGATGAGTAACATCATGAGACGAGAATAGGTTTTGGATCCTTCTATATCCAACCATTTCTCATCCAGTTGTTACTAAAAATGTATGTGTTTCTGTAAATCTTATTTACGTGAGCCTGAATTCTACAGTCAGACTTGTCCTTTAATCACATTGCAAGAGTAGGACCATGGCCATCATCCAGACCAGCAGCGTCGGGTGGACTCATCAGAATGTCTCCTGTAATTAATTAGATGTTGCTTCTTATTCCTAGACCTCAATGAACTGTTTTAATTCTTCTCTGCAAATTCATATCAACAGATAAGCTCCAGAACGATATTGCCTAGATTCATTTAGTATATACTCTCAAGACACCTGAAATTGTTGCTCTTTCTGTGCCCTTTGAAGTAGGAATCATTTTTAGCACAGCTTATTTCTGCAGCCCCTGACTCCATATGACCAATCAAATACAAATGCAAAGCTGTACCTGTTTAAATCATATAAAACAGTCACCACTCAGGCTTTGAAGTTTGTTGTCACTTTAAAGCCTTCATTAACAGAAGAAGAAGAAACTTTAGCTAATGTATTTTGATATGTTGAACAGGTAGTGATGCATCAGCATGTAGAAACAGCAGCTTCATGGTCAGGAAACAGGGAAAGTGAGAAGTTAGTTCTAGTTAGTCAGATTGTGGGCACTGGGGAATAACAGGGCTCTTCAAATGATTTAAACAAAACACATTTGGAAAACAAAAAAAAAAAAGGGTAGCTAAATGGTATCTGCAAAATATGCTAATTCTGCAACAGGAGTCACTCACCAGGGATGAAAATATACCGTAGCATTTAGCTCACTGGCTGTACATTTAAGGTGTAGTAGCTTAGACTATTAGACTCTAATACTTTTATAGATACCTGGATGGGACTTCTGTTGAATGAAAGTCACTTCATAAAAATCTTCCATAATCCAAAAAGATTAATCGAAAAGGAATACTTTTACTAAAACAAATTGAATATAAATCTGTTCTACATTGCAAAATGCAGGCATATTTACTGAAAAATAATGTGCTGTAATTACTTTTACACTATTTTTGTGTGATTGTTCTGTTTGAACTGCTAATTGTAGCGTGTTCTCTGGAAATCAACATCTTTCCAGGCTTGTATTTGTCTGTAATATGTATTGTTTTTAAAGAGTTAACACAAGAAAACCAATCAAATTGGTACTTTAAAATTTATCTGATATGTATTTTCATGCAGTTGTAAATGCCTTAGTGTTGGTCTTAAAAATTGAGATCGCTCACTGCAGCCGGCCTGTTGGGGTGAACTGAGCAGGATCTAGCTAAAGGGTTCCTCCTGCACCTTCTGAATCTCACCTTGTGCAATGGTAAAAGCACCATGCTGAAGATTTGCTCCATTTGTTCACCTATTTCAGAGTTAACATCTTCATTTCCTCTCTCAAAGCAGAGAAGGAGAAAGAAAATCAATCAAGGAGAAACCTAAAAATGTCTGTTAAAAACAGACCCATAAGAAATCTGGAAGATGAAGGAAGACAGAGAAAATGGAAGGCAAGGCCAAGTCCTCTTCATCTCTGTCTCCAGGCAATTACTTTTCAGTGCCACCCTTGAGAAAGATTGTCAGAAATTGTAAGGGATGAGCAGAGGGAGGGGGAGCAGGGTCATATATAACCTCTGTCCAGACTAATCCTTGTCTTAGGGCCTGGGGAAAGTGTGAAAACGGTGGGCATTGGAGCAGCCTGGCAGCAGCTCCATTTACTCAAGAGCAGGCCCCCTCTATATCCAAATAATAATTCTTATTAAGTCTACTGTGCATTAGGGTAGGCCTTTCTGAGATATTAGGGTATTTTCAGGATTTTAGCTTATCCACAATTCAGGTGACTTATACCAAGCAAACTGGCTGAGAACAAGTTTTCTGTGCTTGCATTGCCACAACTCCTTGCAAACAAGCAATCAATCAGCCTTAACAGACTAAAAGAGATAAGTGTAGTCTTTTGTTGTCAAAATTTTTGGTTCATGTCTGTAATTTTTCAGTAATAATATATTCATTTTAGCCTAAACCTTAAGTAAGGGCAAAATTCAGCACATAAAGGTATTTATATCTTACCCCTGAGGGAGAACTATTTAACTAAGGCTGTACTCATTTAATAAAAATGATTTGTTTATGAAAGATATATAAGCAGTTTATAATTTTACTGTGTTTTCACAATAAGCTGGTCTTAATGAGAAAGTTTTCTACAAGAAAAATTGTGCATACCACAGTTCTCCTACGTCTTTGTAGTATATTTGTACTAAATGAGCAGCTCATCCATCAGAATGAAGTATTCACGTCCCTTAAAGACCATTGTGCTAATTTAGTGCCATCATTTGATTAATACTTAGTGCCTCCACTTTTCCAAAATAAGGGAATTTTCTCCCTCTTTTTACTACTTTAACATACATTCAGGGAATAGTACTTAACAACCTGTCATCTTTTTGCCTAGATATCTCTCAGTATGAAATGAACTTACACAGAAAGTTAAAACATTCATATTTCAATCAGCACATAAAGAAATGGAAATATGGTTTCTAAATAGAGAAGCAGATAACAGTGAAAACCCACAACTTTAAATACAGTAAAGATGAATTTTAACTCTTTAACTCCATGCACTAATTATTTGTTTTGGTAGGCCCCAAACCCATTCCCGGGAAGCACAGTAGAACTTCTGTTTATTTCAATCCTGTCATGGCATACCTGTACGGATTATATACTGTGAAAAGCTAGTACCAGCAGTCAATATAGCAGTAAATAAATTAGGATCAATTAGTATCTGTTTAATAAAAAATGTTTTATATAGTACCTCACATCTGTAGCACAGGAGTAGAGATGATGTAGAGTCAAGATTTATGGTAGATAAGAGTCTGAGATGAATAACTGTACTGCTGAAAAACTTTTCAATAAAATTATTAAGCTGTTCTTTGTAACAATGTTAATTTTTCACTGAAACATTCATTTCAACAAGGTTTAATTAGAAGGCTTCCTATTTCCAGGATGGATAATTGGGGTAACAGGAGTCCAAGTTCAGTGTCCACAGGATGTGAACAGGACACAGAGGATTCACAGTTAAATACCTGTGCCAAGTTCAAAGTGGGGCTGTAAATTTCAGTCTCCCATATCCTATGGGACTGGTCTGATTACAGGTCTGACTGTTGACTATTCTGACAAGAAGTTAGAGGTCTTCTCCCTTAAAAAAAATAAATTAAAAATTTATCACAACAAGACCCTTAGTGCTGATGATGCAAGATGAAACAAATTGAAAAACCTGAAACTTTTGTACTGGTTCCGGCTGGTATGGAGTTAACTTTCTTCATTTGAGCTTGTATTGTGTTGTGTTTTGGGTCTGTGGCTAAAGCAGGGTTGACAACTGCACCAGTGTTTTGGCTATTGCTGAGCAGTGCTTGCACAGCACCAAGGCCACCTCTGCTTTTTCCCTCTGCCCCTTCAAGTGAGTAGGCTGAGCTGGACAAGAGGCCGAGGGGACACAGCCAAGGCTGCTGACCTGAACTGGCGTATTCCCTATTCACTTATTAAACTGTCTTTATCTTGGACCATGACTTTTCTCACAATTGCTCTTCCTGAAGACACCCCCCCCATCCCATTTGGGAGCAGCCAGTGACCCAGCAGCCCTGTGGGTACTTCTCTGCTGGTCAGGGCCAGACATCACTTCTTTTTAAAACAAAATTCACTGGGCAGCTGAGTTAGTGATTACATTCCAAATTTATCAGCTGATTAAAAAAGAAGCCATAATTTGGTGTCCAAGGCAGAAGTGTGTTGAGTTCAACTCCTAGCTCTGTCCCAGGCTTCCTTTGTGACCTTGGACAAGACACTGAATTTCTGTTGTCCTCAGACAACTCCCTAAATTTCTGCCTCAGCCTCTTATCCATAAGCCAGAGATAACAGCACTTCCTACTACATTCTTTTGTCCATCTAAGTTCCAGCCAAGCCCCACAAGGGCAGGGGCTGTGGTGCAATGCCAGACCAAATGCAAGAAACAGATCAAAGCCCAAGCAGCAGGGGAAGCAATACCATATAAAATTGAGGACAAGCAGTGGAAGTGCATTTCCCATTAATGATCGCTAAAAAAGTACCTTCATAAGTACTTCCATAATGCCAGATACACACAAATTGGTCAATGCACACATCAAGTATAATAATCTATTGATTAGCTCTGCATACTTGACCCAAGTATGGGGCCATCCCAGCTAATGTTTTTTGTTGCAGACCTACATACATGATCTAAGGAAGATTTCACTGGTGCTGCCAGCTATGAGTGGTATTCATAGGTTGTTGCACAGTGTGATCCCAATTAGGAGGCTTTTTTTCCTAAGTATTTTTTCTAACATCCTTTGAGATGCAGTTTCCCTCAATCCTTTAAATAGTTTTCCACCAACAGGAGGTTTCTAATTTTACCCAAACTAACTTAACGGCCGCAGTGGCACTAAGCCATGTGTTCCTTTTGTCTTTCTCTAGGAATGACTTCCCTCCTGTTCGCATTCAAATTAATCATTAAGTGGTCATCTAAACTTCTAGCCATGCAGCCTCTGGGTTCATTTCATAACAGATCACATGAAGATCAGAAAAGACAGTGGTAATCTGGTTATGTGTGCTTGAGTGGATGAGCATCTCCTGCAAAGGATTCACATGTTCCCTTGCTGCAAACAGGACAGCTAAGCAAGCTCATCTTCAGCTTTGTAACTCTTTTTTACTTTCTTTAGCTGGCCATTGTACACAAATGGCTAACATGAAAGAGACAGCTGACTGCAAGACCTAACATGAACTTCAAACTGTCCCCCAAAATAATTTTTAGTAGGACAGGTAATAAAACAGACTTGCAGAGTTCATTAACTACACCTAGGACTGATTGAATACATCACTGTCAGCACGAGCAACCTTGGACACAGGGGATAGTGTCACACTAACTAAGATTAATGAAAATACTGAATGCTAAATATGAAACAAGACCGGAGTTTCAAAAGCTGAAACTTTTTATTGCTGAGGTGTTAAAATGCTAATGGTTTATTTTTACATAAGTAGCTTGTATGAAGCATGGAAGATTTGATAGACACTTTGAGCAATTGCAGTAATAAGACCACAGCAGGAGCAGGGTCTCTGGCAGACAAAGCTCTGGAGGAGGTGTCAGGTGACTATCTGCTGCTGCTATTGTCTTTGACCTTTTTTTTTTTATTTTATTCTGACTCTAAACTGGGAACTCTACCTTCATTTTCTATGCAGCCTCCTTTTCCTCATCTAGAAATTAGGATCTTTTAAATAACAGCTGTTTTACTGTTGTTTGTCAAATTCAGTTTTATTTACCTTTTTTTTTGGTATTTTCTGGTTGACATAGTCTCTGATAAATCAAATAGTTCAGTAATATCTCTAACTACTAACATTTCTCTCCTACAGCTTATTTTAGTAAGAAGTGTTTTTCACTCAATTCCAGAAGATCTTCCAAAAAAAAGAAAAAGACATAATGTTAGGTTACACATTTTTGTTTACCTAAAATATCATTATCTTTCATAAAACTAGAGCTTTTATACCTTTAAATGATATGCCTTGTATAAACAACACTACAACTATCCTTGGAAGAATGAAGAATATTATGAAGTAAATAATAAACAGAATGTGAGAGTAAATAAACAAAAAGGAGAGTAAAAACCCCAGCATGTTTGCTTTTTTCATCTTGGGCATCATTAATTCTGGTGACTTCTTCCGTCTTTAACATATGAACTTGGGGGAGAGGGGGGGGAAATCATTCACAGTAGAACTAGAGTTATGAAAATCAGCTAAAATCTGTCATGAGGCAGCCTAACAATTAGGAAGTAGCAACACAGCGTTGAAGAGACCGCCTGGGCCACCAAGGGCAACCACCCAGTATCGCACACAATTGAGTTGCATAGTTGCTGTCACAAAATTATTAAGGTACTTTTTTTGTTGCTTTGCCCAGTTAAATTTTAATGCCTGTCTGCCTCTACCTTACTGCTTCAGTGGCCACATGTCAGATCCGTTGCAGAAAGCTGTCTGTCTGTCTTTGCCCATGCATTAATGAACTGCATGATTCACAGAGGGGAAACGCTGCACCTTGATAGGGATTCTCCAAACCCCAGGACATCTACTCTCTTCCGTGCAACACCTTGTTGTTTGCTGTTCTCATGCTTCCTAACATGTACAGATTTGCTGTTATAACATTAATTTTCAGTGAAACAGCTGAGGGAGAACACAGTTTGATGGTAGCATTAAAAATCAGAACTATTGTAAAAGAAAGACTTGTGATAAATAAAGCTGACTTCTTATTTTCTTTTTTAAGTGATCTTTGTTTTACAATAAAATTATTTTATATGTCTTCATTATTTTTGCTAGAACTTGTTATGTACAAATGGGCTAAAGAGAAAACCTAAAGATGCAGCATTTTAGGAACATCATCATAGCCTTAAATTACCTTTTTTAATGGGTCCTAAGAAAAGAACACAAGACATGATTGGTTTCCTCACAACCTCCTCCCCTCCCCAAGGTGCCTCCTAATTTAAAGTGTTACAAAACCTTTGTAAATTCTGCACAATGAAAAATTAGACAATCTTCAGGAAGAAGGCAAAGGTTATCCTGGGCTGCATTAGACAAAGTGCATGAGACAAAGAGACATGGTTATTATCATAGTTAGGTTGATGGTTGGACTAGATGATCCTAAAGGTCCCTTCCAACCTAGACAATTCTATGATTTTAAGTATTGCCAGAAGGTTGAGGGAAGTGATCCTTCCCCTTGACTCAGTGCTGGTGAGGCTACAGCTGGAGTCCTGTGTCCAGTTCCAGGGTCGCCACAGTGGAGAGAGTCCAATGAAGGACCATAAGTATGATTATGGGACTGGAGCATCTCTCCTATGAGGAAAGTCTGAGAGAGCTGGGACTGTTCAACCTGGAGAAAAGATGGCTCAGGGGGATCTTCTCAATGCAGATACCTGAACGGAAGGTCCAACAAGGCATATTCTGGCTCTTTACAGCAGTGCCCAGTGGCAGGACCAGAGGCAACAGGCACAAATGAAACAGAGCAGGCTCTGTTTGACCACGTGGAAACACTTTGTCACTGTGGGGGTGACCAAACACTGCCACAGGCTGCGCAGGGAGGTTGTGGAGTCTTCAACTTCAGGGATATTCAAAAGCTGTCTGGACATGGTCCTGGGCAACCAGCTCTAGGTGGCCCTGCAGCTCAGACCAGATGACTTCCAGAGGTTCCTGCCATCCTCAGCCATTCTGTGACATCATAAGCACCTACCACATTTTTAACAGTTCAACACAATCCTCCACTTATGGCACCTAAAACCTTCAGAATCAACAATCCCAGCCCAAGAGACAGGACTAATCATGTGCACAGTAATATTTAATCTCCAGGAAACCTTTCACTGTCAGGTCTAGCTTGTTCAAAAGGCTGAAAAAAAAAAAAAAAGATTTTCAGTGTATCTACTTAGTATTAGGTGCCTCAAGTTCAGCCTTCCTCACTTTCCACTGCTCATTTTCCACGGCCAGGGAAGTAAATTGAATAGCAATAGTTGATATGATTTGTAAATCTAATTGTCAGCAGAAGAATGTAAAAGAATGCTTGTAACCGTTAGAGTACGTATGGCCGTATGGTGGTGTACAAAGAGAAATGAGGTAAAGGCTCAGTGGTGCTGCCTGTCAACCAACAGTAGCTATGAAATACAAGTCTTCTGCTTAGAAGATTTTGAGAAGCCTTTTCTGATCCAGATTAATTTGCCATCTGAGTAAGAGCTGAGGACGCTTAAGAAAAATGAGGGAATTTGGGATGGATTCACTTAAGAAATGCCTTTACATTTTCTCTTGGATAAAAATATTACTCTTTTCTCCAAAACAATCACTAAAGACTTTGGGTGAAGCCTATTGCACGCAGGAAGCCACGCAAAGGGCTGCTCAATCCTACTCAGTACCAAAAACTGTTTCATTTCATTACCTATTACCATTTCATTACCTATTATAGATTATAGCAACTGTGATTTATTTAAATACACCTCAACATTTTCATGGTAGTTGAAGTATTAAAAATAAGTAACTAATAATAAATTACATCCTAGACAAACAGGAATTTTAAGAGACTTTTACAGAATAAAGCAAGTTGGTTTAAAGATCTGTGATTGGAAGGAGGAGCAATGGAAACTCAGAAAATATAATAGTGATTTGTGAGTTTCTAGAATACAACACAAAATGCATACGGACATCTCTTCTTCCAGTCAGACACTACAAAAAGCTTTTTTTCTACATTGCTGAAACCCCCATTTAGAGTAATCTTTTCATTAAAAGTTAGGACTATTTTCTGATGTAATCAACAATGCAACCAAACCTCATGTTTTTCTCAGATGGTAACACCTGCTGACAAGTACTGTATTATACATTTTCAAAAGAAATAAACATCTGTGTCAAGGAGCAGATGGTTACGCAGCAAATTAGATTAGCTTGGTTCAATTTATTTGATGAAGTTGATTTGAAAAATTGATCTTCATGCTTCCTCAGCATCTTACCAGCATCTTGTACACATTCTCCCCATAATCATCATCCAGCAGAAGTGCAAAGTAGTAACTTCAATTTCACTTTTCTTCTAAGACATATAAACAAAGAGCTTCTCAGTTGCACCATCATAAATATGGAAGTTACAGGAAAGGCATAAAATTTAGGTTGCTACTTAAGTTTACATACAACTTGACTATAGTTTTAATTGCTTTCTGTTTATCTTGTAAAAGTAATTTTCTTTGCACACAGACAACTATTAGAAATTAAAAAATATTTCCTTATTCTGTCCTCTCTCTCCATCTAGTATTAGCAGAAGATAGAACAGGGTGACTGCAGTCCCTGCAGTGATAGATTGAAACAATTGAAAAGGATCTTGAATAACCTTAAAGTACAGCTGCTGAGATCTTGGCATTTTTTTCCCTGACCGGCAGAGATTTAACAGCAGTTTCTGTGCACAGGGGAAAAAAAGAAAGCTGAATAAGTAGGCAGATAAAAATAAATTTATACAGCCTTCCCATGAAACATCAATTTCCAAAAAAAGTTTTTAAAAAAGCTTATTTAGAAAATTCATGCTATTCCAAAAGTGTTTTCAAACTTCCATTAACTTGAATTTCCTCTTTTACTACATTAAAAGTTTTAGAGGAAATAAATCTTTCAAGGAAAAACTGATAAAAGAGCTAGGTCGTAATACCGGAGTGATGTTACACAGCAGCGTAACCACACTAACTGGAAGGTGCAGACGTGGACAGTGAATACGGGGTGGAAGGGAAAGTCTTCTCCTTTAATAGATAATGACTTTTACCCACACGATCACACATTGACGCTAACTTTAATTAATTCCCTTGTGAATAGCCTCAAGACAACCCCTGCATTACTACCAGCCAGTAGCTCTGCATCATTTTCTGTTTATAAAGCTATGGAAGGCGCCCGCAGCAGTACACCTGTAAACAGAAAATCAACAGCTAAATACAAGTGTAAGAGTTAACTCGCTGGTCACTAGAAATTAGACACAAAGTAAAAGCCAGAAAATCCAGGGTTGTTGTTCTACGTACCAGCTCTAGTTAAAAATAAGCATTCCCAAAGCAGCCCACAGGCAGCAAGAACATTGGAGAAAGCTAGTTTTGATGGACTGTGAATACTAGAAGCAGAAAAGACTGTTTACCGGCAAAAAGCTTTAATAGCAGCACTTTGAAAAGCAAATATTCAGTACTTATTTTGTGAATGTTGATGGTCTGTGTGTATTGCTCCCTCTAGTGGAAGTAATATAAAATCACAATCAACAAACATTCAAAAAAAATCAGTTTGATAACACATACAGTGATGTTTTTTTAAAAAAAGTCATTCTCTAGTCACATTTTTTCCCTAAATATTTTTAACATGATTTCTCACAAGAGATAACAAATGTTAACTTATTTTCAGCTTCTGATCTGGGACACTCACACTTTATTAGCAGGAAAGGACTGTACCAGAAGGGAGTAGTGAATACGCAAAACCTACACACTGTGTTTACTGCTGTAGCACTCCCCAAAAAATCGGTAAGACGCAACGTGAGGTTCCCTTCTCTCCCCACCTCCACCAGTTTCCACTCTGTTACAGTGACTAATGGTGCCATAGAAAAACTTGGTCTAAAAGGTAGCGAATCATTCTGTGACATGCACATACTCATCTGATTCTGTACCTGGTTAGGCTCTAGATTTTGGAAATAAAGCAGGTTTGGAGCTCAGGCTTTCTTTCCTAGATAAATACGAAACACCTGTAAAACACACAAGTCACATTAAAGGCTGACAAGTCTGAGAAACCATTTTAGACTTTAACCCAATCTGAAGAGCCGTTGGATGATACTCAACTTTGGCACCAGCAAGTATGATACCAACCAGAGCCACCTGGGAGGAACTCCTGGGACAGCTTCCACCACACGCACACAAAAGAAACACCAGGCAGCCTTTCATGTGTTTCATCAAAAGAACATGCCGTGTGGTTCGTTAGGATGCCCAACGCTCTTAATCAGTGAAGTTTTGCAGCTCAGAATTCTCTGAAGTGCATACAGACACCTCTAAGACCAAAGCAACAAATTTACCTTCTGCAAGAACTGATGGAGCCGTCTCTGAAGATAAAAGCCAAAAAATGAAACTGGGAAGTCTAAGCAAAATTCAAACTAAAGCTTTCACTGAAGACATGGTTAAACAATTTGTTACAGAATAATGAAATTAATACTCTGCTATTGCTTTCAAAAAACCCCTTTTTTCCCCCTCCTATGTAGCTACTATCAGAAGCAGATGAGAACTTGGGAAGCCTTCTAATGAATCATCTTGCAACTGTGTGTATACCTTGGGTTTTTTCTTTACTGGGACTTCATACTTGACAGATCTCAAAATTCTTATCACAGAATGGGGTTAAAAGGGACCTCCTGAGATCATCTAGTCCAACCCTGCTGCTAACAGAAGTTCACCTAGAGCAGGTTGCACAGGATTGTGTCCTGGTGGGTTTTGAGTGTGTCCAGAGAAGACTCCACAGCCCTATCACACAAGTATCAAATTATCCCCTTCCTACCCCTATTGTAACTGCAACTTTAGCTTTCCAAGATCTGACATCCAAAAAACCCATTTTCTGCCAGAATGAGGCTGTGAATCATTACCCAGTTTCACACACACCAAAATTGTCTATTTGGTGGAACAAGTCTGAAATAAGATCTGATGCTGGCTGTAGGTTTTTTAAAGACTTATTAATAGGCAGTCCTAACAGTCACAAGTGGTTCTACCATCTCAATACTGCACAAATTGAGCTCCATTCCCATGACCATGGTTATATGGCAGCTCCTGCCACTCATTACACAGAAGATCCATTTAGGGCAAACAACCAAGTTTTAATTTCATTTTCCTACCTGATGTAGCTGTTGTTTCCATCACAGCCATCGTGCCTCAAAGATGGTCCTTAGAGGTTACCTGCCACCACTACTCCCCCTAAAGCTGCATTTACTGTCAAGACTGAGAAAAACATTTGCTTGATCATTTGTGAAATTTATCTGACTCATCTTTGTAATTATTAGAGTCCGTTATGGGCAGCTGGTCTCAGCCAACTAGAACACCTACCCCACAGAGGGCTCAGTGGTCTCAGGGCTCTACTGAAAGCCACATCAGGCAAGAAAACCATCAGATTCTTGAAGTAGCGCCTCTGGAACAACTCAGTCAACGGGTAATAAAATGGGCGCTACAGCAAAATCCCAGGGGCTAAATTCAGGACAAAATTAACAGTTGAGAAAGAAATTTTATTTCAAGCTTCTAAGGGGGTATTACAAACAATAGAGAATAAAAACATTAAAAACTATTTAAAAAGTAATTGTCCCTTTAAAATAAAGATTCAAGCAGGTTTAACAATGAAGTATGCTATTCAATGAAGTTTTAAAAAAAGATTTAAAAAGTATTGGTTTTGCTGTATTTGCTAATCCTTTATAAAAAAGCTGGGCATAAATACTTCGTGCATTCATATGCATTATTTGGTGTTTCATATTATATAACTTGGTACAGTATTTAAGGTATCACTGCAAAAGAGTTCAAACACAGTGCATTTATAAATAATGGAGTCATTATAAATCACATTGCAAACATACCTTGCCATTTTCATTGTTACAAATTCGGTATCTCAGTGAAGGTAGGAATAAAGTAGCTACAACAATCAATATCTTGACTTTATTTTTTTTCTTTTTAATATAAAAATGCAGTTCTGGAAACCCACCCTCCTTCTTCCCCCTGCCCAAACATAATGCTTTACTTCTTAAAAATAAAAATAAAGTACTAATTCTATATACATCACATGTACCATACAAAAATGTATCCAAAGTTTCTATTGCTACCAAAGTGTTCTAAATTAAAAGTTACATAAATCCCCTCATTGGAACCGAAAGATTACAAGTTACAAAAAAATCAAATTACACACAAACCATCAAGTTATTTTATACAATTTCCAATACGTTTTTCTCCCAAAGCAAGTTGTCTTCTCATGTGCCTGTATAAAAATGCATATCAATATATTTGTCAATTTTATTTTTCATTATAAAGCAAATTAATACATTTTTCTACAATAAATAAAAGACAGGGAGGCACACATATCAACAAGATTAAAATCAATGAGATAAATGGGATATGGTTTTGAAAGAAAGAATGTGCTTGCAGGCTTTAAGCCAGGTTTGTTTAAAACAAAAACAATCTTAAGTTATTTTGGGCAACAATGGAGTGTTTTTGGTGATTTGCAAGTGATGTACATAGTATATCTTTTTTTCTTGTTGTCTTTCTCACAAAGTACCCTCCAAAATAATGCAACTTCCTTTCTTAAAATACATATTTGTAATTGTAAATTTACATCAACCTTAAATATGTGGTACTTTGTGCAAAGAGCAACGATTTACACAAACATTCAGGAGTCTTTTTCAGAAGCTACAGACCAAGAAAGAAATGATACAAGCAGCACCATACTGTATATGATTTAGGCAAACATATATCTGATGCCATTTTGATATTAGGCTTTAAGATCCACTAAACACCTTAAGCTGGAAGATGGTGCTTAGGTAACAACCTCAGAAGAAAGAAAGAAAAAAGTAAAAAGCATGGAAACAAAAACCAACTCCCTCCCCAGCAAAATTATAAAAGGAATTAAAGAGCTACTTCTAAAATCAGAATAAGTTAAGTGTTGAATATACATTTATGTACAATTATGAACACTATGAACAAGACATTTTAACAGGTTTAGTGGAAAATCCTCCAAACTACAACACGATAAAATCATTAATCAATATGGCAATGGTGATTTAGAAGAATTGCTCAACTATTTCAAGTTTGCAGAACTCAGCCACTGAATCAACAATTAAGGGGTTGTATCTTCAATACATTCTTTTAGACAAAGAGGTTCATTAGTAAGTAGAGTTCAAGTCTGTGTGGTATTTTTCATGCCTTGGTAGAATCTGTGTTAGTCAATATCACTGAAGTCACTGACTGGTTCTCCGTGGACTCGACTCAGGTGATTCATAGCTCGATCAAAAGCAATTCTTACTGCTTTTCGTATGCTGGAGTTACGCCCTTCCATCATTTTTAACTTGTCTATGGTCTCATCTATCCCAAGGGGAACCATTTTGGATTTT
This sequence comes from Scolopax mira, assembly GCA_004320125.1. NCBI lineage: Eukaryota > Metazoa > Chordata > Aves > Charadriiformes > Scolopacidae > Scolopax > Scolopax mira. The sequence continues at coordinate 108,670 of BJBW01001475.1, read as the reverse complement.
GGAAGCCACTGCCTGTAAGGAAGAGTAAAACAGGTATGTAAAATACAGAATAAAATCAAGAAGTTTTTCCAGAAATGTCAGGGTTGATATATTGTGTTTCTCATACCGCAGATCAGATTTACCACCTTAAATAAGTGATAAAATTCCTTTTAAGATAGTATTTACTTGCCTTAAGTGTGTAAAATAATTCTTAAAATAAGAAAGCCTCTTCCATAAAACAAAGAATACATTCCAATTCAACGCTACTTATTTAATGATTTTAAGTATCAACTGAAAAAAATAGCAAAAGTACTGACAATTCAGTTTATGAACAGGCAGCAGCAACTAACAATGAGCATGACTCAAGATTTATTTGACACAGTATCATTCCTCTTTATTCTTTCATTGCCATTATTAAAGGAATTTGCAGGTGATGAATTTTTACCTTATATTTAAAGACCTCAATTTGATCTTTATGAGGAAAACTAAAATGTCAAGGAAATTCTGCTTAGTGTGCTTTTATCCTGCAGTATTAAAGCCCACTAAATCTGTATTCAGAGTACTTTTCCAGTTTAAGCTCCATGAATATCATTACATGCTGGGCATAGAGAAGTGATAATGAAAAAAAGTTCTACACCCCATTTTTCTAGTTAAAGGATAACCATTCTAAATGTTTATTTTTAAAAGTATGAAGAAAATTTACTTCACTTGCATAAATGTTTATCTTAATCCTGATTTCTAAAGCTACAGGTATTATGGAAAAGAAAAAAAACCCCACTAATGAATATCTATCAAAGTATGTTACTGTAGTCTGCAATCCCACCTCTGCAAATGGCAGAAGCCATGATTCTGTTTAAGAATTTCAGTTTGGGAGTTTATTTGGAGCTGAACCAGCTGCAAATGGGCGAGTTAAGCCTGATAGAAAACATTTTCTTTAAAGATTATTTTTTTAACAGAATAAAACTGCCTCTTGAAACATTATTTTTTATTAAAGCACTCTAAACTACAACCCCATTGTACCGAGCAGAGACACAAACAACAAAAAAAAAAACATGTAAAGAGATATGAGAACCTGATAGAAAAACAGTACAAGGACAAAGACAGAACAATAAAGAATAATAATGTCAGTGATCAGCATGATAAGCAGCAGTTTAACTATAATCAGTTTCAGTACAGATCAGAGGGAAGTTTTAAGAAGGTATTTTTAACAGAAAGCTTGCTGAGTCCTCCAGATGCAAGTGGCACAGGAGCAGAAACAAATATGCCTATTTGAAAAGGGAATCCATAGGTGATGGAAGCTGGTACCACAGACTAGATAGGACATACACCCTGCACATCAATGAAACTCACAGACATGGGTTCAGGAGTAAAAGAGACAAAAGTGAGTTGGAGTGATGAGTGCCAAAATAATCAGGATAAAAGAACCATTACCAAAAAAGCTATGGGGTAGAGGGAAGGAGGGGAAAGGGACTGGAAAAATATGTACAGAGTATCCATTAGATACAGCTTTGCATAGGATTGGCAAGATTCATCATGATACAAAGGTGGTCCTGAATCAGAAAGGTTTAAGCTACAGAAGATTCCCAAGACCAAGAAGCAAATAACAGCAATTATTAAGGAAGCAAAGAAGAGAAAAAAGAAAAACAGAACAAAATGCTTTTAAATTTGGATGTTCTCCATGAACAAATGCAGAAGAATACAGGATCCAATGGGATCCTGCACAACTGAAATAAGATTATCATGAAGAAGTACCAATGAATTAAGAAAAGCATTGAAAAACAGAGCAAGCTGTTTATGCCAAAGAAGAATCCTGATTATGCCAAAGGATCTACAGGGACAGCAAAGCGAACACAAGCTCTGAATTTCAGACAAGAAGTTATTTAGGTGATAGTGCACTGGGATGGAGAGAGTGAGCAGAATGGCAGCATTTCTAGACATTTAATCAGCTAAAGGGAAAATGGTATCTGAAAGTGTAAACAAGTTTAACAGTAAAATTGAGATTAAAAAAATTTAAAGCTAGCTTGAGCTGTATGGAAACTCAGAGAGGAAAGGAATTAAGAGAATTAAGAACACAGGAAAGAAATACATAACTTTGAAGAAAAGAAGAAAGAGAGGTGATGAAAAACTTCATATCTGGCAAAAAACCCAGAAAAACACCCAACCAACCAAAAATACACACACACACACACACGTGCGCTAGCGGAAGGGGAAGAGAATGTTTTAATGTGTGAGTTTTTCCTTCAGGTTCCACACAGCATATTGCTGATTCTGAAAGAAAGGGAAAAAAGGATTGTTTCACAAAAAAAAAATTTAGAAAGAACTAAGAACTTCAAATGAGAGAGTTAATAACACATTTAACTAGAGAGGTTTAAAATTCAAAGAAAATACACATGAGCAGACTGAGGGGAAAAAAAGTGTTTGGAAAGCAATGATGAAGGCTGATACAGATAAATACTGAAGAATATTACCTTTAAAAAATTCAATTTAGCCAAAGAAGCCATTTTATCAGGTCAATAGATATAACCAGCTTGTAAATCAAACCAAAAATATTTTTCAGTGATGATACGCCTTGGTTCAAGAATAGACTCAAATATGACATTTTAACATTACAGTTGATATTTACATAGGCAAGATATCAAAGGAAAGATAATGTTATAAATTTCTTTTAGACTAAAGTTACTTAAAAGTTTAAGTTATTGCATCAAAGAATACATTTCAATAACATACCAACTTCTTTTATTGTCAAAAAATAGTACTAAGAATAGTTTCTCATCTGATTTGGTCTGCATTTGTTCTCCAATTTTCAGTACATCCAGAGGTGGCACTGGTATAGTAACACCGTTGTGATGGCCAGCAACACGAGGCATCTTAGGGTCAATAATCTATAGAAGAGAAGAAAGGACAGTTCCTGGTTTTTTAACTACACCATTTATTTTAAGGAGATATTAAAAATAAAAGTTAATGGGCAAAGAATCATAACATACACAGCCACTGTGTTGTTACACACTTTGTGTTACACACACAACTTCTTGACAGAAGCTGAAGAGGCAGAGTGGGAGCACAGTGGTAAATTACACTGAAAAAACTACTTCTAGAGCTTTTTTTCACCGTTCTCAGTTCTTCTTAAAGTCACATTTGAATTTCACTTAGTACAACTTTCCAGAGGGACAAGCAGGTTGCAGAATGAGAAAAACCTGGGATTTCTAAAGTAACTAGTGTTAACAGGCCTCAAATTTTACATTTTGAATTTCAGATACCTTAAAGAAACAAACTGTATTAAGGTGTAAATATTTGCTTCTGCAAAATACAAGCCTCACACTCAAAATCTGAAGCAAAACACTCTCTAAACAAGCAAAAAAACCCAAACAGAAAAAAAAATAATCAGAAGTCACTTTCAAATATCTTGGATATCTGACTTAATGACTCAGTTTTCAGTAAAATATGTAATTACAGTCAAAAATTCTCTCTAAAAAAAAGGTTGGGGGAGCGGGAAGATGCTGTAAACGTTAAACTAATCAGGCTGATGGAAAAAGTCCTTTGTGGGCACATCACAGGACTATCAAGTACTCAGCTTCCACCAAGGAGTTGTTATGTCACTCCATGCCTGTTCCACTCATCTCCTACGCTACAAACGGTTGGGTTTCTGGCACCAAACTTAATTCACAGTAAACTGATTATGGGAACTAAATCAATAGGAAGTTATCACTGTGGAGAGTTTGTAAAAATCAGGAGAACTTTATTTTCTTGACTGAGGTTTAATTCCTCAATCAACTCACCACATACTCAGAGAAACAACAGTGCTGACACCATTCAGGAGACAATCGAATAATCAAATTTTCAGCATCTGACCCAAGATTCAGGTCACTCACTGAGAGCACTTAAACTCAAGTGCTCTGAATCTCACATCCACAGGTTTTAATGTCATTTCCTGATCTCCTCGACACACATATTAAAACAGTCTATTATATAAATCAAGCCATAGTGTATGAAACTGTTTCTACAAGCCCAAACACAACACTTTATCAACAACATTTTATCTGCACACTTTAAGTAGAACTATGTGTATTTTTCCTAAAATATGGGCACAACAGCTTTAAGTTTTCCATACATCATTCACAACTGTATACAATTATTCAGTTTGTTTTGACCTTCCCAAGTTTTTTGTTTCTTTAATGAACCACAGGATCAGAGTACTGTTATACTAATTTTACAGCAAAAAATATTCTATAGTTTGAGGAGTAACAAGATGTCTTTGAAATGCTTATTCAGTTGATTCTTCAAATAATATTATACATTGCAGAAACAAAGACTACAGAGACAGGAATTACACATGGTAAGCAGCGCAGAATAATCCACTTTTATTCAACCTGAATAGGAATTTATCAGTTACCTTAAGTTCATGCACCAAAATTCTCAGACCAGAAACAGTATCACCGAAGTACTGATGGGAAGCTGTGTACTTACCAGAGCTGGGTAAGAGGGATATCCACTGCATTTGGCCCATACTACTTTTAGAGGCTCAAGAACAGATGTTGCAGCATCAGTTGATATCCACATACTGCTATGCCCAACTTCTAAGAACAAATAATAATTAAATATAAAATTAATGTTAAGGAATGAAACCTCAGACAAATTTTCTATAGTTGTTTCCCCATCAGTATGCCATGACCAGTAGAATCTAAATACCAATGCCATCTTCCATGCACACAGCAACAAAAAACAGGTATTGTTCATAACAGCTCTTTAAATGATACCAGTCCTTTAATCCAAGCCTACAGATAAAGTACAGCTTTTTAGACTCTTCTAGAAAGAGCATATCTTAAAACACCTTAATTCTCAAAAAGCAAATATTCACAGAATTCTAATAACCCTTTCTCTTTGAAGAAGATCAAGTGAAAACAAAATTATGGTACTCCAAATAAGCAGTTTCTTTCGAAACGATGACAACAATCCTGTCAGAGAAGTAATGGTATCGAAGATGCAAATTGCATGGATGTTTGTGAAGTGTTGGATATAACAGATTAGGATTAGCACCTGATAATTTTCAATGCTTGTCTGGTATCATTTCTATTCTTATGCATAAGTTCTAACCTGCATTTTAATTTTTGTCTATTTACTTATTTTTGATCAGCCCTCTTGGTCTCTCTGCCCAGCCCTTTCCTTCAGCAAAGTTTAAAACACCAACAGGGTTCAATGAAGCAGCTACAATAGTGGTTTTTTCCATCTCAGAAGGCAGCACAACAGAAAACTGAGCTTATGTTACTGATCACTTCTGCCAGAATCCTCCATTTTCTTCTTTCTTGCCCACCATGGGATTGAAGCATGAGGCACATTTAAGCCTTTCAATCAACCAGAACTGCAACTGGCCCCCTAGACACACAGGGACACCCTCAAGGTAGAACTCGGGGTAGAAAAAGTAGGAAGAAGGTAGTAAAAGTTCACACGCTGTAAAGATGAGGAGGCACTTGGATGGGGAAATGTGGCACCAAAATACAGTTCAGAGGTTGCAGCTGCACTTTCTTCTAGCGGTAAGGCATGCAAGTAGCTCTCTACTTGCCTAAATAGAATTTATTCTTCAGTTCTCCTCAATCTGCTCCCATTTAAAATGGGCAATGCTTATTTGTAATTAAATGTAGTGTGCAGATATATATTTCATCTCAATATCACAAGAAGTACTGGGAAAAAAAGCTGTTTCAAACCTTGTAAGAGTAGCATTTAAAGTGAACACACACACACACACAAAAAAAGTCAATTATTCTTCACAATATGTTCTAGGTCAATTTTCAGCTGTAGGCTATTCATTCAACTTTATTTTTAATCTATAATGGTATCAATATTTCATTGGGAAGTCTTAGCTTTAGATATTCACAACTATATAAAATCAGTTATTAAAATGTAACAGTTCCTAATAACTTGCCATCACAACATAAAGACATTGGATGTTTCTGAAGCTAAAAGTTGTTACAAGTTCTATTATAGAGGTGGGTAACATAGGAGAAAAAGAAACAAATACAGTTTTTCTAGTGTCTTTAACATCTCAAGTCTAAAGAAAACATCTTTGCCATCAATCCCTGCAGACTTAACAGGGGAGATCTTCAATCTCTGGATTCCATTACACAAAATCATGAACATAATTTAAGTCTTATTTACACTTTTTCTTACTGAACTACATAACCTTGGAAAAACAGCTACAAAATCTATTTACTGGTTTATTTACTTTTTCTGTATATTTTTAGAGATGTCATTTTAGGACATTTTTCACATTCTTATGAAAAGCCATATTCCTCAGACTTATATTTATATAATACACTCTGGCAGTCTTATACTTTTAAGAGTATAGGTGAATACATAAAATATTCGATATTATACAAAGATATGTTAAATCCAGATGAACCATTTTGGTAGCATCTCAAAATAAAGCAATTGCTAACACAACAGAAAAAGCAATGGGGGCAGCTTCTTTATTTCTCTGCTCCATTAATACCAGTATGTTCAGTATCCACATCAGTTATAGAGTAATGAATGTTTTGATTAATGTATCCTTCATATACAGATCATTTTGAAAAATATATACAGAACTGCATCTGGTAGAAAGAAAAGTACAAGTCAACTTCTTCAGGGCAGCTAACAGGAAAGAAAAGAAACCTGTAATATTCTCAAGCTGCAGAGTTGATATGAAACAAAGCAAATGCTATTTTAAAGCAGAGTAGGTGGTCATACACAATCTGACAGAATGCACACAGCCAGACCTCCCTCAGAGGTTTCTCAGGCATAGACACAGTAGGGAAGAGTCTCAGAGTTTTCCTAGTCAAAATTTACTCCATATGGTGGTAGCAGATTAATACACTAGAACATATGGTTAGTACTTTTCTTTTACAACACGAAACCCCCTTTATTTCCTCAAGCTATGAGGGACAATGAATTTCAAATTTGCAGTCAGGACAATGTACTGTTTAAAATTTTAAATAACATTACTTTTACTAGCTGAAAATCAACAGTAATAAAATACCACAAACCAGACTTAAGATTCTACATAGTTCAGGGTAAAGATAAGGATGTCTCATTGTACTTTTCCTCCCCATACAGACTTTTTTACTTCTTACAGTATTTTCAAAACAACTAGTGTTTTCTTCAGCATCACTCTTATAACAAAGTCAATGTATTTAATTTTTTGTAGGAAGTTGAGCAAACCACCCATTAGGTGCCAGTGTCACAATCCTCAAAAATTCAAGGTGCTTCTGTCTTCAAAATCAGAGCCAAGAACTTCAAACGCAGTATCTGCACACTTTTCAACATGGAATGTAAGCTCTTCATAGGGTAATTTTATTTTAAACATGAAACTTCAGCCAGAAACAGGAACATAATTTTCCTGAAAAATGACCAGACTAACAATGCGTAGTGTTGTTTTGGTGGTTTTTTGTTGTTGTTTTTGTTTGGTTGGTTTTGGTGTTTTTTTTTTTGTTGTTTGTTTTTTTTTTTTTTTTTTTTTTTTTAATACAGAGAGGAAACTTTGATTTTAATACCTAAATCTGCAAAAAAATCCACTGGCACTGAGCATATTTAAGCTCCAAACTACTGCCACCCAAGAGGTAGCTGTGGTGTCAGCAGCTTAGATGGATGATTCTTTAGCACAAACAATAAATTGAGATTTTCCTTTTACTATGTAACTCTTGCAAAAAGCGTTCCCTCTGCTGTCACTACTACCTACTGAAATTAAAAGACCATTCAGAGGGGAAAGTTATTTTAGTCCAATACAGCAAATGTTTCCCTTCAACCTGCCCCCTACCCACTCTTGCTCAAGAGTCTGGTGTGACTGAAGAGAAAGACACTGCTGGAAAAAATACCATTGCTAAGATTCATCGAGGAAAAAAAATAGTCTGACAAAAAGGTGGAGCAACTGACTGGACAAAAAGGGAGACAAAGAACTGAAAACTGGGACAAAAAGCATGAGAGAGCCTGGAAACAGGAAAACTCAACAAGAATCTCAGACCAGGGAACAAGAAATAGTCAGGCAAAGAATCAGGCAATGTTCAGGAGGGACACGCAGAAGATCACGTTGCCACTTTGAGAAGGCAACTTCCTGACCCTGTAAAGGAATCCAAGACCTACAAACATCAGCACATGTCTGTGTACAGCACCTATCAATGGAAACCACTTGTAGCACATTGTCTGTTCATCTTTCAGTGCTTCTGCACATCAAAGACAACAAGCTATTACATACAGATAATTCTATTTGAAAATCAAAACCCCATTAAGTCTACAGGTCCGAGCCCCAAAAGCTCGGCAGAATTCTGAGTCATTTTTGAAACTTAAATTATTCCTCTGTATTTATATCTCAACATAATCTTCATATTCCAGTACAGAACTTTTTTTTTTTCATAATTGCCTTAACTTATCCAGTACACAGAGTAGACCTTGTTCTAGAGCATACCTCAGCCTCATGAGACAAAACCAGTGAAGGTGGCAGCAGCATTACAGAGCACAGCTCGCCCAAACGGGCACCCTTGGCTTTGTGATTTCAGTAGCGCTCCTGTAACGCTGTTTGTGTCTGAATTACAGACAGGGTGTGTGCATTACAATGATGACAGCCGTTAATCAACGCAAAACTGCACCCCATCGTAACTGCAGTGTTACAACACTCACACCAGCGTAGGTTCTGAGATAGCATCTTGTAAATAGAAACAAGATATTCCTTGGACATAAAGGCAGCATAACTGTAAGAACTGTGCGTGCTTCTAAAGCATATGTACTCTAACAGAACTGTCTGAAACATTTTTACAAGAGTGAACAACCCTTTATTTTAGTTTCTTTGTAAGATCTGGAATTTTACTAAAAGAAGTAAATCATGGTAAAGTTCCAGTTATGCACACAGTGTACAGTAAGAGATTTCCCTTCACTCCTACTTATTGCCTTTTTTTGACCTGCTGAGGTAACAGAAGGCAGCCAAAAGAGCTCAAATTAGACAGAATATATGTGGTAATATATAAAATAATGCTGTTAAATGTCATTTGCTCCTCTTTTTAGGCAGCTGTAGAACATATCTGAAAACAGAGACAGAATTAAGAGACCAAGACGACTTCTGAAAAAAAACAGATACAGGAATTCTAACTGGACAGTGTTAAATATAAGACTACCCGGGACAGAATAAGAAAAGCAAATGGAAAAGGTTAGGTCCTGTGTAAGAGGTTGCCACACAGATAATGGATACTAATTCTGAGAGTAATGAAGCATTAACTGAAAACAGATTAGCTGCAAGAAAGAAAAACAAAAGGGTCATACAAGGAGGAAAGAACAGACTAAGGCAAACAAAAAGTCAGATAGAAGAACTACAAAGACATGAAAGCCGTGGATAAGGAACACCCAGGATCAGGGGGAGAACAGTTCCAAGGTCAGAAACTAAAGGCAGGCCTGTAGTACGGCTGATGCCTAACTTCAGCGGGAGAACCCTGCACTACACAAACACAGTTCTACTTATGGAAGAGATGACCTACTTAAATCTTGTAATCCAATTACAATTTGAAACGGATGGAAAACATCATCAGAACATAGTTATTTCCTTAAATTTTAGTAACTTCTTATCCATTCCTAGAAATTTCCACCTCTTTCGAATTTCAAGTTTTTCTTGAATCAAAGCAGACCACATCTTACCTGTCTGTCAACATATTTATGCTGAATAGTATGAGAGCAGAGGAAAATATTGACAGAACCACAAGTAACACTTCAGGCCAAGTTTTGCTTGTATTACTAGAGTAGATTGATCACTTCAAATACCACTTATTAATCAAAAAACCACAATCAGGTACTACCCTTTTCTCTTCAAAGTCTTTAAAGAGTCAAAAACAGAAACAAGTCGACTCTGCAATGCTACCATCACCACTTTCAGAATCCACCTTAGATGTATTACAGCAGAGAAAATAAGAATGTTAGAATCTGTCAAATAAATTAACTAAATTATAGTTACACAATATTATTAAGAATAGAATAGATTTATTGTTACCAGCTGCAATTCTTGCTGCTTTGGCATAGTTTCCATTTTCAATGCATGATATCAATTCACTACGGTCTTCCAGTGTGTGTCTCCGTATAAGTGCTGGTTTACCTTTACCACACTTTGGTAGGCTGAAACTATGAAAGTATTAATATTAAAACCATTCTTTGATAATTAATGTTGTTTACTATAAATCAAGACTTTGAAAAAGAATGTAAAATTCATCAGTACACAGTAAAATCACAGTTAGCAAGCTCTAACAAAATTTTATGTAACAGACCCAAAATAACAACATAAAAGCTAAAATCCCAGATTATTTTCATGCAGAGAACTGCCTGATTATTAGCAAAAGGCAAACAGTACACAACTGCACCTTAACTGCTGTACAGGTCATAAATGCACAAGTAAGAACCTGCTTTGTCTCTAGTGTTACAGTAGATACTGGCCAAATGGAAACACATTCCATCTGCTGCAACAGATACAGTACCTAGGAAACAATTATTTTCTCTTTCATTTTTCACTTTCTCTTTCATTTTTCAAGTTTTTTAACCATTGAATGTCAGTATACAAAACAGAAAATTTGTTCTCTGCACACTTGAGTTTAAGAGATCAAAGAATCCGAAGAGTGAATATTCCAGATCAAGTGCTCACAAGGGATGCAATATTTGACATGAGTACATTAATACCATTCCCTTAAACAGCTTAATACTGATCCTTGAACATGTGAATAAAGCCACCATAACCTCTGTTAATTTTCTTTAGATCAGACTTACTCTCTACTCCTGTATGCCCCATTCATATAGCCTAGGACTGGAAACAGCTACATTTTACCCCAGAAATTAGCGTGCTTTTGGACACCATGGTAAACTGAGAAATATTTATCGGTGGTGGCAGAGGTGACCATTCTGACAAGCCCATCTTTAACAACAGACTTCACAAAGAGAAGGTCAGTAGCTAATATTATGGGTACTACCACCACTGTAGTAACTAGCCAGTAATCCAAATCACAAACTGATTTTTTACAGTTTCACAGCTACTCAATTTACCTTCCCTGTGTACAAGACTCTGCTTTGGAAATGACTTCTCTCCTCCCCTCCCCAGGATAAATACACCCATTTTTTACTATTGAGGATTAGAAAGGCAATTAAAGCAAGATACTATACACACAAATGTGCATGTATCTATACAGAGCAAGAGAAGCAGGCTCAAATATGAAGTGTATCTACTTGGATCTACAATTCCCTGAAATCAACAAATAAATGCTAGCAATCCTGAAAGTGTCTCAGACTTGACACACAGCTGAGAAAACTGAAGTTTCACTGTTTTCTAAAATTTTTGCAATCCTCTGATGTGGGTCATGAACAGTACAGAAAACTGATATATTCAATCTCAAATTTGTATTTCTGATTTACAGCTTTACCTTGAGTTACACAAAAGACTGTTACTAGATGAAATACTAGATTCTGATGCACAGCGGCGGCGGGGTTCAACTTTTCTTCCTGGAGTATCATCTAATGTTCTCTCTTTACTTCCATCTCCAAAACCATTTGACAGACCTGCAGCATAACACAAAAATAAACTGCATCAAACTGGAAACCACACCATTTCCATTAACAGCATTTTACATTCACACACTACATTATTACTGTTCTGTACTTCAAGTTCTGTACTTGTTGTAATGAAAAAGAAAGAATACAAACATTAACTAAAAATTCCATTTCAAAAGACAGTATTATAAATAGGAAGTTCCTGTAGTCCCAATTATTAAAGACAGGATAGAAATTTAGGTAAAATGAAAAAAAGTAAAGATTATAATACGGAAAATGACAAATGGAATATCAAATCAGTCTCTGTATGTTATGTTTCCAACTAATAATATGGTCAGGTTGCAGAAGTCGGGTAGAAAAAAAAACCACCCAAATGCCCAAGTCAACACAAGACTCATTTGAAAAGGATTTTCAGTATTTGACTTCTAGTTGTAAAGTTATATTCAAACACTGGAAGTAAAGAGCGATAGGGACTCCCTCCTGGTGCTACCTAATTCTTCCTGAAAGTCTTTCCATTTCAGTAAACTCAGATTAACATAATTGGGTCTGTTTTCTGAGATCAACAGTCAATAACATGCATATTACTGCTTTTTTACTATCTCTTCCCTAGCCCAAGTTTATATATGTCCAAAGATATATTTTAATTTCATGATTGTAATGAAACCAGAACAGAAGGCTTTTACTTCACAAGCTACTGATTGATGGGCTGCCACCAATCCTGCTTTGGGTTTGCTAATTCACAAACACTATAGTTCTTATTAATCCATTTTCATATTTGATTAGAGACAAATGAGGATGTTTAAGATGGTGTTCTGAAGACTTCACCAAGGCAGGGGACAGGGGAGGAAATTAGGGCTAAAAAAAGAGAGAATCCAATACAGACTCCAGAGTATCAACAGAAATAAACTGGCTAAAGACAACGGTACCAGCCTGCAATCAGCTGCAATCAATTCTGAGCATACTTTTTTTTTCCCAATAAATTAATGTTTTCATGTAAGGCATATGACCAGCACGCTTCTCATAATGCAAGAAAGAGCTACCCATCCCAGCCATTCTATTATCAGAGTCTTAAAGGTTCATCATGATCTTTGTTCATTCAGATGTAGTCAAATAAGCTCATGCAACTTCACATGCCTCTCCATAGAGCATTTTGCTGTAACACAATTATGGCAGAACGCGTTTATTAAATTCTAATTCTTCCAGTCTGTTTGTTACAAAGACCTCTGCAAATAAGGCTGACAAATAAAGAACTTGATCTTAGCAAGTCACTTTGTATGATCCAGTTGTATTTTAATTCATTTCCATACAGTGATTTAAGGTCTTTTCCCCCTCCGCCCCCAGGAGAATTATCAACACAATTTTAGATTTTTATAAGAAAAGGGAGAATTTATTCAACGGTCTGAAAGATTTACTACAGATAAGCATTCTCTTTCATTGTCATTTAGTTGACGTAGTAGAACATTTATTTAACAGTGCCTGTTTTGTAACTCCTATACTTGCCTTTGATTTCCTATACAAGGAAAGGTACCACTGTCCTGAGTGTTCAAGCACTGAACCGCATGATATTGATTAATCTTTTTCTCATTCTCTGCAAGTCAGTACAAATAGCTGAAGATTAAGCAGTTCTGTGCTACATTATGCCTAAAGACCTGTCAAAGAAGAGTATGCTTTATGTGAAAGCTTAAATTCTCTTATAAACTGTCACAGCACACTTCACATAGCATCTGAAACAAAAAGCCGAGAAAGCATTCTGCAAAGATAAAAACGAGGTCTCTTAGGTCTCTGCAAACAACTATTTTTTAGTCTTAGATATCCTGTCAGCCCCGTTTTTCAAGTGAGGTGTAAAAACAGCTTTGTTTTCATCCTGCCACAAGCCAGAGACACATTACTAAAGTTACCCTTCAGGCTTCTAATATATCTATCAGCAGCAACAAGGTAGATCACAGGTAAAAATTTTAATTTAAAGACAGATTGAGTAAATATTGCTACTGGAACCAGAGTACAGCTGAAGTTCCCAGTGGACTGAGACAGTGGAAGGATATATCTGTTTATTCTTGTAAGAGTATGTATAAAATGTTCAATCATATGTATGCCAAATATGACTTGGCTACATATCTCTCAGTACACTGGTTCTGTATGTATATGTGTATCAAGGGCCAAACAAAATTAGGGAGCAGTTCTACATTTTGATTGCTTCAGACAGTTTATGATTGTGCTGCTGCTGACATGGACATTTTGGGTCTCAGTCCCTTGCAATGGTTTCATCTCATTGTCACATGTCAGTACCGAGAATAAACAGTCATGGCAAAGAACTAGTTTTCAGTCACGCACTGGGCAAAGCAACCATGGGATTGCCTGATTGCTGACGGTGAGAAACAAGGGAAGCAACAGAAACAAGCAACTATAGCAATGGAGACAAGTCTCTGCCCAAGTCCAGTCTTATACTACTTTAAACATAACAAATATCGTGAGTTTAATCATTCATTTACACATTTCTCTCTTGCTTGTGGAAGCATGAAAAACAAAGATCACACAGGCTATCAGCAGGAGTACTTTTCCTGAATATCAATCCCTGAATTACATGATCTTAAGCTTACACAGTCCATGAGACTCAGTTTATCCAGCCCACTTTTCAGAAATTATGAATAGACATTTTAAGAAAGGAAGACCTCAACGCTTACTGTAAGCTAAACACACTCATATCTAGTCAAAGATGCAGCAGTTCCAAATTGACCTTGTAACTTGACAGAAAAATCCAGGCAATAAAGTGTAACTGCTTTCATGATATCACTGATGTGCAAAAAACCCCAGCCAGCTAGACTGTAATTATACGCTATAACTGAGAATTTGGTTTTTTTAGATCATTACAAAACTCTTTCTCCCACAAACCAAGAAACAACCCATCTCCTGGAGCTACTAGAACAAGTAAGATTAAAGATCCCCACTTGTTTTAAGTAATTTGCATTTTAATGGCTCAAAAAGATATTATTAAGAATATGAAATAAAGAAAATCCACAGCAGAAGTAACTTATCCTGCTTTTGCAGATTAATAGTCTGAGTAAGCTCACAACCAATCTATATGAGCCACTTTCATTTTCCAAAAGCTCACAATTTTGTTAGACCAAATGAGTTTTCTCTAGAGTCATGGAGAGAAACTGTAAGATCAGGTACTTGACTTCTTACACATACTTCCTCACCAACACTTTTGACTGAGAACACCACACACACACCCAAATAAATCCTGAACATCAAACTAAAACCTGTCATTAGTGGATGATGCCTCTTATTTTCCCCTCCATTCTTAAGTTTCTTCAACAGAGCAGTCCACTCTTAGAGGCAGAGCTCAACTGTTTTCATTAAATATAAAAAGGAATTCACAAATAGTGAAGTATGCTGCTCTCAATCTTAAATGCACGATTACTGCCATTTCTAATCTTCAGCTCTAGACTTCAGTTTGCATAGAAAGTTTTTACTGATATCTCAATAATGGCACGTAACACACATAGCCATTTTAAAAATAAAGAAATGCTAAGCAAAACCTGTAAACTAAGAAGAAAACAAAAGCAAGCCAAAGATGAACAGCTTGATATTTTTTCACAAGTTTCTCACTGCCCTGAAAATTGTATTTATCAGGGAAAGTTTCCACTTTTTTTCAACAGTAGCAATTTGCTCTTAAAAAAAACTTTCACTGACTACCTACATCAAGCAAGTTACAATCTTACTGCCTTTACCAAATTAATGGAAGCAGGAAAAGGTAACTCCAGAAAGACAGCAGGAATTCAGAAAAAATGAGAGGACCACAACTCAAGATAGTCCAAGGAGCAACACGCTCCATGAATGAGCAAAAGGCCATCACAGAATACCAAATTGTGCATTTCAGACTGTAACGGCATCTCGTGGCACTACTGAAACAAAAATAAAGAAGCAGAACTTGCATAAAATTATCCTGAAGCAATTAAAACTTTGTTAGGCACAGCTTGATGCAAAACCAAGCATATCCAAATATAAGATGAAGTGCTGCATTAAAATCACAGCTGAAGAGCTGAGAAATAATGAAAAAGGTTCATGTCAACCACTAAAAGAAGTGGAAGCATTCAAAAAACGATTGCACACAGTGCACCAGCAGGTACATAACTAAGTTATGTACATATTTACGTTAATTTTACCAAGCAAGGACCAATCAAGTCCTGACTTGTGCACTTACTCAGCACAGTGATGTTAGTCTTCATTGAAGTATATATAAATATTAAGGAAAAATGTGTATTTTATTAAAACTACATAAATGCAAAAAAAATAAGTAAAACATTTATTTTGTAAACTTTACTTCTCCAAGGAAGATTAGACTGGCTTTTGGGGAAGGGAAGAGGATGAAAATGGAACATTCTTACTCATCTGCTCTCACAGAGCATGTTCTGGGAATAAGAACGCTGGGAATGGTAAAAATCTGCGACCAATTTGTGTCACATATACTACAACATGTACAACTTTATAACTTACGGAAATGGGGCAATATATTGAATGAAGAGCATAGTTTCATATATGTCAAAGACTTCCTCCAACAGTGTTCATATTTTTTTTTTGTTTTAAGGATGGCTGGTGTCTCCAACATGATCCAAAATAATTACTTCAAATGTAATTGTCTTTCTGCGTTCCAAAATGATCATTTAATTCAATTCCATTCCATGTTGAGGATAACAGAAAACAATTAGGATCCAAAGAGATAAATACCCAGCATGATATTAGTTAATATGAGAACCTGGAAGACAGTGAAAAAGCCATTAAGTCTCTCTGAAAGGAAACAGAGCTTTCAAATAAATAAGCCACTCTTACAGCAGCATCCAGAGACAGTGAGAATGATACAAGTGTTCCACATATTCTAACACTAGTATTCAGATAAAGTTTCAGAAGGGAGAAAACTATATTAAAAGCTTCATTTTGATTCAGGCCTTTCTTGTAAAAGAAAATATATGCAAGTCATTGAAAGCACAGAATAAATCCCTCCAGTAAGAATAAGATGGGGGATGACCCTAATTTAAGAGGGTTTATATACACAGGTATGCACAGACAGGATCAAAGAATGCTTTAAGATAATAAATAATCAGAAGTTATGTATTCTTACCTACTGAGACCTTGAAAAAGGGGCACATTGCAGCCATAGAAAGGCATCCACAAAGTCTTTAAAAAGTGAACCTTAGAGTAACCCTATAAATGTCTACTTCCAACAGTGAATTCTGGAGTGAAGTAAGATATTAGACACAACCCTTCTTCAGAATACACAGATGAATATCTGAGCACATCAAACTTTACATTCCTTAAAGCAAGTCTTCAGTATGCAGAAAAAAAGGGAGCCAGTTACTGTCAAAGATGATGAAGTTTGGTGTGAAGAGCCCCCTTGAAAATAAAGCTTTTAAAACTTACTAAAATTTGGTCATGGCCAAAGACAGCAAAGAGAGCTCAGTGTGAGCCCATGACACAGCACCTACACACTAAACAGCAGCAGCTTTCAAGATCCTAAACAGCAAAACTTCATCTTTAAGTAACACATAATGAATGCAGTTTGGTGGCTCACAGAATAATCAGTTTGATATGTTTCAAAAGAATGCTACAGAATTCATCCTGTAACCACTAATTTTCTTCAAAATCTGGGAATAAGAAGTATCTCTGGCTGATCAGATGAGAGGCTGTTGAAACAGCTGAATCTGAATTGCACAACAGAAAGGAAAACTAATCAACATTTAATAACTACAGCTTCCAGAAAATAAGGATTGTCCATTGCTCTGTGAACTACAATAGGATCACTGTATGGTAGGATGACTGTTCAAGACATATTTTAAAATATGTAACTGTAAGACAAAACTAGTAGAGGAGTATGAAAACATTCCAGAAAAATCTGACAGGTAAAAAAAAAAAGCATACAGAGAGTATCAGCTGTTCTGGTGGTACAGAAAAGACTGATGACAGTAACAGTATAGCCAAAAATGACAAGAAACACAACACTTTGTTTGAAACTGTCTTAACAAACTGAATTCTATAGTCAGTTCTAGTTCGTATGATTTTTGACACATAAAACACACACAGATGATAGTGAAATACAAGATTTAAGTACCTGAATCTCACATCAGTGGTATGTCATTCAGGATCCAAGAAATAAATGACTACAGAAAGTCAGAAATATTTAGGATCATTCACTTCTAATTATCTTGGCAAAGACTACTTATGGGGATTTAAGATCAGAATGCTTTTTCCTGAATTATGCAGTAATGAAAACGATAAAGATCTTTTAGAAAAAAAAAAAATACTTTCTTATGCATTTTCTATTTGAAGATTTCTATTCTCTCACATACCAAATCCTCATATAAATTAAAAGAAAGAAAATTTAAAGCTATTAGATACATAAATCATCAAAAAATATTTCAGTTTTCAACTTGTATCAAGAAAAAGCAAGAGAATTTTCTATCAATATATTGCATCAAAATGCTAGTGCCTAGCATTCTTTCAGAGCAGCACAGTGGGAACTACAAAAGAGTCTATTCCATTTCACAAATTGAATTAACTTCTTTTTCTTAAATTACTATCTAAAGGATTTTATACAGAGCTTTTACCAACACGGTCTTTTTTGCCTTCTTCAAAAGTAAATGTTTCCCTGCAATTTTGAGAACACAAATGCTGGGCACGGGATGTAAAGAAAAGGAAACAGAGGGACAGGGGAACTTCAGAGCTCTCTTACACAAACACGTCCAGCAATTCCACTCTATTAAAAAGGAAACAAATCATATACCATTTATTTGCCTTTTACAGATATTTAAAAAAAACAGTTCTTAATTTGTGCTGCATTCTAGGACAGGAAACAGAAACTGGAACTGAAGTTGCTATCTGAGAGGAAGATAAAGGCAGAAATGTTTACCAGAAATCTGCCGCTCCTGAGACTTACAGCACAGCAAACGGCGAGTCCTTGAATTAGCCAGTTACTTCATTGAGTTACACAGCTGGGACACAATTTTCCAGGGCTTTTGTGTGAAATACCTCTCCAGGTACAAGGAGATGAAAATCTCCATTCATTCAGTATAAAAGATCCAGTGCTTGCTACAGGCATCGAACAACCTCCTCCTGTAACAGCTTCCATTACCCCTAAGACAACACATGATCTGGATCCATTTAGAGACAGTAACATCGCACTAAAACTTTATTCCAGTCTAGAAAAAAAATTAATAGTGCTTGCAATCCTAAAACTGTCTTCCTGGATTCAATGGAAGGAGCTGCAAGATGTTCCACTGCTTGACCAGTCAATCTGACAGTGCTTAAAGCCTCCTCAAGTGAAGGTAACCAAAGGCTATTGAACAACCCAGCTTTGCTATTTTTAGGCAGCACTAAACACAAAGAGTTAAAATAAGGCTGACATGAATATTGACATCTTTGTATATAATCAGATGAATCTATAGTACATTTTTTCCCCTCAGATCTAAAATAATTTTATCTTCAACAAAAACTCCATTTTTCTGGAACTTGGGAACACTTTGCCATTCTTATCAGCCAAATGTTAGTTCTCAACATCTGCTTTTGTCTCAATTTTTCTCCAATGACATGTTGTTAGAAAGTAATTTCTGAATGACAGCTGTATTGTTACAGCTTTGGAAGGGAGGGAAAAGTAAAGGAAGAAAAAAATTAAAGAAAGAAGAAAAGGAGAATGAAATTGAGGGGAATGTTACCACTTTAAAACAGCATGGCCTCACAAAGCTCAAGTAAGATCATGACCAATGATCCCTGTTTTAGTATAAATAAAGTAAGAGTAACTTTGTTTTGTTTATTTTACCTATTGTTGAGCAATACATCTTCCCTTGCATGAGATACCTTCTTATGTGTAGAATTCTTTTATGAACACCAAGAAAACCCTGTGTCTGGGTACTACAATGGGAGACACAGAAGAGAGCTGTCAATTAAAAATGTCCCAAAAATACTGTAGCCCCAGGACTGGCTAAAGGATTCTTAGTCACATGTGCCACTTGATACCATTTTTATTTGCCAAAATCTTACAAACACTACTCTGCAACATCAACAGAAAAGCAAAGTGCAAGATTTAAATCCCTAAATTAGTCCCAAATTCATTTATCAGTTGCTTAACAGAGACAATGAGAGTGGTGTCAGATTTTTGTAGAAAGAACATTGCTCACCACCAACATTTCTGTTGCATTCTCATTAAAAATTGTACTCTTGAAATTATGAGGCATATACATTATACACAACTGGTATAATAACAACTGAGATAATAAATGTACAGTAAACTGATTCCATTACAGTGCAACAATGTTATTGTTCGAGTAGTCTACCTTAATTTCAAAGGTGTTTACTAGGTTTTTCTGTCAACACCCAGAGTTGACCAAGCCTTCGCTGGGCATCTGTGTTTAAAGTACATTTATGCTGGGTGCCTCCTTCAACAAACAGTGAACGCACCATCCTACCAGGTCTCCTCATAAAACCAACAGCTGACAAGCAGTTACCACAAGTAACTTGTAACTCAACATGTTATTAAGTGATGATACCACATCCATTATGTTCTGAAAGACAAGATGGTTAGGTTGTAATTCCCATCTCCTTATACTGACTAATACTTAGGTCAGCCCTAACACTGACAAACTGATATGAATTTGAGAAATTACGAAAAGCAAACAAACCAACCTTTACCAATGAAGTGTCCTTTCTGACATAGCACTGATTTTACTTTTTTGTCATGAGGTATTAATGCAATTTATTGCAAAAGTTCCTCTCACGATCCATCTACAAAAAGAACTTCACTTCAAGGAATAAACTGAATAATACAGTTTCATGTAGAAATACAGTCAGTTAATTAAGCTAAGAGAAGACTAATCAGTTAAGAGTCTCCTGCATATCCCAAATTTACAGAATTCATTAAGTTTTCCTAAATCAACTGGAGACAATGCTCTGACTTAGAAGATACCATAGTGTTAATTCATCAACATTATGATTACACCTAACATTGTAAATGTTAAAGAAAAAAATTAGTAATTTCAGTTTTAAAGGGCTCACTAGATTTTCCCATAGCGTGAGCAGAGTGCCTGTTCCCAGACATCAGAAATGCCTACACAATCTTTTCCATTGGTAAAGTACACACAAGCATAGACGTACACACAAAATCACAGTTCAAGTGTCATTTCTACTATATTGCTTCTTGCAGCAATTATTTCAATTCTACTTGGCTCAAGGATCTCTATTTCCTATTTGTCATTTCCAGGCAAAAAGGAAATTTTAGATGTCTCAGTTCTGACTTGAAAGGGTGAAGCTGATCTATTCCCATGAGGTTTTGATAAAGAAGCCCGTTAACTGGGACAACAGGGGTTTTTTTTTATAGTATATTTTGTAACTGCCACAAATTATTTTCTAAACAAAGTTTCCTTCATGGAAAGGGGCCTTCAGGACACAGGTTTCCTTGTAGTTCAAACACTTAATTTTGCTTGCAATACTGCCTCAGTAGAAACTTAATCAGTCATCTTCCTTCTGACTTTTTAAAAAAAATTTTGAACTTCTGTTTTTGTAGAGCTCTTAAATCCAGTATCTTAATGCTTGTGGAAGATTTTTGGTGTGGCGAAACATATGGGCACAGAAAAGCTATGTAACTGAGCGAACAACCAAAGGCTGATAAAACAGACAGTCCTGAATTTTGAAAAGTTTGCTCTATCAGAACAGAAAAAGCTAGAAATATATTACAAATAGAGGATTAATAATTTACTGTTTATGGGTTTACAATTTAGATTCCTTTTCTACTTTGGGTGAATGTAAGCTATTGTATAGGACATGAACAAGTCAACTAATCCTAGTTTTAGTAGGGCTGCCAGAAATCCTGTCTACAGCTTGAGCGGCCCAAACACAAATAAAGAAATGTAGCATTCAAGTTTTTTAAAACGTCTCTCATTTATTTGCCTGATTTTCTTAGCAAACAGTCAAAAAACAACGAACCAACCTCAACAAAACCCAACAAGAGAAAAAACCAACTCATCAAAACCAAGCAAAAAAGCACTAGTAACCCCCTCCCCCCAATAATTTTAGTAGTATTCTAGTCAAACTTCACTACTGACAAGTGAATTTAACAAGCCAGGGATAATTCCTTTTAGGCCATCACGATCTCCAATGCTTATTTGGTTTTGTTTGGCTATACACCTTAAAATGTTTTGTTTTGATACTTCTTGAAGGTAGGCAGCTTAAGTTTCTGGACATTGCTAAGTGCTTAACAACTAAAACAACTAAATTTCACCTCAGATGGTGCAGGAAAAAATCACTACACATCTAAAGAAAAATAAAACAAAAAGAATAGTTTAAATTCAAAGTAGAAGGACTCTGGATCCATCAGCAGATTTAGCCAAATTACTGCGTTTTACTCAGGAATATATATGTAAAGACTGCAATTCCTATGTTAACTAGACAGTAATTATGCCAATTTGTTTCTTCACTGAGCAACCTTTAGTTTAGGTTGTCATTTTCTTAGAGGATCTAAATTATGTTCTTAGATATCCATGTTTTACTTTCACTTCTTTCATTTACAGAATGGTAATTGAACACTGCACATATGAAGCCTGACTTTTAATTAAATTGGCCTGTGCTCCAGAGAGCCAAAGTTTTTTTTAGAAATCAAATATTGAAGAATTAGAAAAATTGCCTGCGTTTCATTTCACCCCAACTATAATCTCCATCCTTATCACACCAAATAAAATTAAGTGGCCACCGCTACAGTATTAAATTATATCAAATGCAAGTGGAATTTACATACAGGCTACTTGCAGACAGTTCTTAAGTGCTGTAAAACCTTTTGTAGCAATTGGGCAAATAAAAAGTCCAGAATTTACCAATATATTTAGTAAAATTTATATTTGTTGTATACTGACAACTGCATGCAAAGTATATATAAAGAAATTTTAAATTCCCTGGACCCTGTGCTTAAATCTGTGTTAAATACTCTAATTCAGTCATCCACATTATAAATATTTGCTTATATCCATTACAGTACCTTGTGAAAATATGAAAAATCTTGTGGGGAGCAAGAAGGATACTAAGGAAATTATATATTTCACTGAAATATTATATTACTGCTATTTAGCCAACATACAGCATAATAATAACATTTGTAATCATAATTCATAATAAACTAAATAATTTATTTAGTTTCTAATTAAAATAGAGGGTACCGACACAGTAACTGTCAGTTTCTATCCTATTTTTATGAAACTTAAATGTGACTGATAAAACCAAGAGCAAAATGCAAATGTAATCTGAACTTAATTATAATTTTATACTGCTCAGAAAATATCTTAAAACAGTCATTTGTTCCGGTTTATTTTACCTATACAGTCAAATTTTTAATTAATTGGTAAAAAACCCTACCTTTTATCCATTAATCAGCTTTACTTCTCTCATGTAATAAGGAATTAAAAGGATTCATCTTTGTAACAGAAGAATAAGAATACAATGGATATTTTGAAAAGTTCCCTGAACTTGTTGCAGTTAAGATTAATGATGCCAAACTTGAATAACCATACACATCAATCTCTGATACGACCAAAATTTCTGAAGTAAAAACAACTTATCTTTTTTAAATTGGTAGGTACTATATGTAAAGCAAAACCAAGATATATCAACTACGTACAGAAAATTTTAAAACACACGCTCTCTATGTAGTTGTCAGGTTCCACATAGCGAGGATGTGGAAAGTTGTGCTATATATGAAAGCACACCCTAGTAGAACACTATGAAATTAAAATGTAAGCATTGCTTTATATTTTTTAAAAGAGGATTCTCACCTAAAGGGAAGTCAGAGTACTAAAGTGAACTGCTTTCAGTTAAATCTTCTTGTAAAATAATGCCCTATTTCTGAAAAAAACTAGTATTTCAATAATTGTGTCTGTGAAACGCCACAGATTCTCTATTTGTCTCTATTGAAACTACTTGGTAAGCACACCAACCCCAAATGTAACTCAAAAGAGCATAATAAAAGGCAGTCTATGAGAATAAAGAAACATCAGAAAACGTAGGCATGGTTTTACTTAACTGTATAAGCTTTAGAGTCGTCTTCTGAACTTCTCCATATAAGAATATATATTAAGGGACACAAAAGGAAGCTAAATAAGTGACACTACAGAAACTAAGTAAGGTGAGGAACAAAACAACAAGGAATCCTTAAGTAATGGCAAACTCCCTATATGGGTATGGATAGTTAAGGAAGAAAAAAGATGTGACAGTGCAGATGTCAACACTTAATGTTAATGCTTTGCATATAAAGCAAAGTCCTTTTTAATGACCTTTTTTTTCTATATCCACTAGAAATGAAGATTTTTAACATTCATACCAGTCCAAGAAAACTGCAGTAATAATTCATTTTCAACTACAGTGACTGCTCATGAAATTGCAAACTCACAAGAATGACTGAAGCACGTCTTTTCTATCATGGTATGTATCTTTGGAGGGAAAGATTCATGTCTGATGAATTCTTTTGAATAAAATTATTTTTTACCAGGAGCATGAAATTAAGATTTTTGCAAAAAATATCCAAATAGAAAAAAACCTCCAATATTACTGTATGCACCATTTCATTTACTTTTATCAGAATACAGACTTCTGCACGAACTGACACCAGCTTGCATGTGCAAATGAAAAACAATTCAACTGGTTTTAAATCTTAGAAAGCATCTGTGGTTTGTGCTGCTTTCCTGCTGAATCGTGGCTCAAAATAGCTGCCAATTGCAAATTGCTTAAAATAGCGCAGAGACACAAGTCTGAAAATAACATGAATAAAATCTCAAACATGAAAGGAAAATTCGGTTGCAAATGGAAAAACAACCACAGAAATAAGATCTGATAAGCTGACACATCTGTATAAACCATATACACTTAAAAAATACATACTATTAAAAAAGAACTTGAACATCTTCAGGTGAATTTGTCTAAAACATTTCAATTCATATACAGTCTCTTCTTGAGCAAGCAAACAAAAACTTTAACTACAAACACTACTTAAAAATTAGTTCTAGATCATTTAATTCTGTGCATATCTTCATTAGCTTCAAGAATAGGCTACAAAATTTTATTTTAAAATGAATAAAAATTTTTTAGAGTTTTGGATTTTATTCCTGTTACTAGCCTACATGTTACATTAAAAAAAACCATCCTAGAAATTCTGAAACTGGAAGAGTACTGAAATTAGAAGAAACTATCCTTAATTGTTTGGATTGATGTTTTTTTGCAAGATAATAAAAAATATATTTGCTCCACATACACCTAACTCCACAGAAAGGAAAAAATGTGACAGATTTTAAATTCAGAAATTTGGGGGGTTTGATGTTTTTAGGTTTGGGGTTTTTCTTGTTTCAAGAATTAAGTCTGTTTTCCTATATATTAAAAACTTAATTATTTTTTTCACTAATTTTTTTTTTCCCCAAAGAAGTGATTCACAGTGCTTAAGAGAAAAAATTTAAAGGAATTAGTACTTAATTCCTGTTGTGATCTAGGATAAGATGATTCACTGTGCATGTGATAAAAGGCGATCTGCATAAAGGTACATAATGAAATTATCTAGATTAAAGATTTGTAAATCAAATATTTGGGAACCAAGGCTTTTTATATCATTAATGGAGATGAACCCATTTCTATCATCACACTACTTTCACATGATTTTACTTCTGAGCTAAAGTACCAGATCAAACCTATGTGGTCTTCCCAAACTAATCTGAAAAGAAATGGAAAGTGGTGCTTTTCAAAGAGGAAAAACAAAGTAAAAATACAAATCACAACACCCCCACACCCTTGTACCAAATCTTACTTACCATTTTCTCATGTTATGATTCTAGCATTAGTTTTCCTTTCACTTATTCAGAAAAAAACCCAACACATCCCAAACAAACAAAAACCAACCAAACAACCCTCGCCCCCACAGAAAAAAAAAAAAAACAACCCACAAGCAGCTTTTAGAACACAGCTTTACAATAAATGTTCAAATTCAATTCCTGTATCTTTCATTCAAAGACACAAAAAACCCCACATGCTTTTTTTCATACCTGCATATGAGTTTATCAACACAACAATGAAACAAGATGTTTATTTCAAAGATAATATAAAAGTCACAGCAATGGCCACAGATAACATTCAGGAAATATACTTCAGTAATTTCCTTATGCTGCTGTTCTTCCTCAAAGAGGGTTTTACTCAAAATTCTCCAATAACCAGGACAGCAGTTCGCTAAGAAAAGTGTAATTCATGTCTTCAACTGTACTGCACCAATGTATCAAGATAATTTTTTTTCTGTTCTTTATAGAAGTCTCATTAAGAGCATAATCTTACACTTAGATTATTCAACTTTAAATAAAGTGCATAGACTAAAGAAAAGAAACACAGAAAATGTCATTGTAGTCTGGGATTTTAAACATTTCCATAGAATACATAGGTATACAAAGCACCTCATACAGTCATCAGTTTCAAAATCTGAAAATATTCTTGGAGTAACACTACAGCAAGTCATACATGGAATATGCGATTTCCATGCTCCTCCTCATAAGTTTCAGTTTGGCACCATATATGATGTTTCCATGTAATTTAACAGTGAATTTTAACAGTGAATTTCCAAGAAAGCAGCTGATTTGTTTCAACCAATTGAAATTGAGAAAGCGGGGGGGGGGGGAACAACAAACAACAATGCGCACAAATAAACACAAAACCCACACCCACCCATACACGTAAACTTGAAAACTCCATTGCTAAAACAAAAACTGAAAAAGCAAAATGTGATTCACAGTCTAATCGTAAAGTGTCAACACAAAAATGAACCAGTATTTTCTGAACTGTAACTATATCTGATTGCTCAACTAATCAGAGGAGAAACTGTTCAAGTGCTAAAATGTGAAGATTAACATGTATGTCAAAAAATTAACAGGAATGTTAACTTTTGAAATGCATCCATTCAAATAAGTTTTGTAACATTTACCTGTATCCAAGCGCTTTACAGGGGACTCATCATCAACCTCAGAATCTCCACATGCACTCCTTGATCTTTTCCTTGGGTGCAGAAGTGTCTCCAACCTTGGAAGGACTACAGACAAAAAGGTTTTGGTCCCTAGCTGTGGAGAAGTTGGCTGGGTTTCAGTGTTCTTTGCAGACTTTTGGGGGCTTATACTTTTCGATTTGCAGAAGAGAATGGATGTACGTCTGTTTACATCAGTTGATGACTCAGCTACAGCAGAAACAGTCGACTCATTGAGATTACTGTCAAGTAAGTGTTCTGGAGTGTGTCCATTTATTTCTTTCTGAATGGAAGTGCTATATAATTCATTATCAAATTTTACTCTTTTGTAAAGCTTACTCTGCTCTGGATTGAGTTCTACTGGTTTGAGGGTTGGTGGTTCTGAATTAGTCTCCAAGTTTGAAGGAAGAGGTAATGCATCTGATGGTTCAAGTTTAGGGGGAGATTTATCTCCTGAAAAAATTATAAATAGAGTGTGATTTTTGAAAACTTGTAGTTATAAAGTCTATTATAAAACTCACTATAAATGTGCAGCCCACCAAATAAATCGTTGTTTGGAAACAAAGCATACATTTTAAAAAACAAACCTTGTCTAGCAACAATCTCTCCTAGTTAGTAGTTCCTACTTTTTACTGGGAAGGTAACATGGATAGAAAAGTAGGTGTTTATAGTTGGTGTTAACAATTTACACCCGGATAAATACTTTTTACTTCTCATGCAGTTATGTTAGTTACATTAACTAAAAACTAAGAAAACTTTTTTTTAAATGGAAAGCTGGGGTGGGTGGATTATCTGTTAAATGCAATTATACTGCCATTCAAGTAAAATTTTTGATAAAATATATTTTTATCAATTTCACCTTGTCAACATTCACCTTACCTGCCTAAGAAAAATTTTATCAGATAAGCTTAAAAAAAAAAAAGTATTTGTAACCTGATCTGCTGGACTGAGCTAAAGTGTTATTAAATTTACAGAAAGACAAGATTTGCAAAGCTGCTTTACAGTTGTGGCTGTAAGTTTTATCTACCAAAAAGAAAAGGAAATGGAAAAAGGGGAGAAAAAAAAACCCAACCACCCCCAAAGCCTTGCAGTTTGATTAGCCACTAGTTGGCAAATACACACTTGACAATAGTGTGTATAGACTTGATAGGAGAAATCAGAAAAACCACCCTCTACCATTTTTTCTTCCTTCCCTTTTTTTTTTTTAAATCATAATCATGTCCCAGTTAGTTCCAATAATTTCATGCTGGGAAAAGATAGAGATATAACTGTAAGCACATAAAGCTAGTTTCAGTTTTTCCACCCCAAGTGACGGGAAAGAAAATAAAGATTATACTGTTGCAGCATTCCCAAATACAAGTAGAAGGACTTCCTAACCCATAATTATCAATTCAAAAAGATGTTAAAAACCTCTTTCTAGCTCCCAAAAGAGTATTTTAAAATATTCATTAATAAGGAGAGAAGATGCTTATTCTAGAGTAACTGTACAAGACCAACATAATATTTATACTAACACATGAAATCATAAAATTTATTTTTCTATGCCACCTGAAAAAAAGGTTTAAAAACCCCAAGGGTTTAAACCCGGTATTTGCAGTGAATTAAATATTATCTTTATATTGTTTTATTTTCAGCTCAGAAATGCTTGCTTGCAAATCTATGAAAGAGAGATCTCTGCCCCGTTGTTTAAGATGGAATAAAACAATAGCATGGTTCATATTAAAAATATGATGTTAAAATAAACTGTGACTATGCTCAACATCCTTTGAAGACAAGTATTAGTATTAGTAAATAATACTCCTGGAGGATATTTAGAACAAAATTTACAGTCAGATAAACACACTTGAAATACCACCAATTAAAAAAGCCCATAGTTAGAACATCCAAGATGACTGTTCTTTGGTGAACAAATTCTGATTTTCTTACAATTAATCAAAAAATATTCACAAAAGAGATTTAAGCACAGAAAAATACCTGAGAACTAATTAGACATGAAAAACAAAAATTTCATAGGGTTTTTGTGGTACCCTATTTTTCACCCAATCAGAAACTTAAAACAGAATTTCAAGTGGGTAATTCACAGCTTTACTGAAAGTCAGCCCCTGTAGAGATTCTAGGCGCAGGATTCTACTATTTTTTATTTTAGCAATTTGTTTTCTTTACTTCTCTAGGTACCTTCCATTTCAGAAGCAAAACTAAATAATGACTATTGCTCTTCACCAGATCAGAACGGTAATGACAACGCCAATCAACTTAGGATCATGCTCTTTATTATGCTTTTTTATGAAAGTGTACTGTAAATATAAGAAAACAGCTACTGCTCACTGTTGGAATATTTTTTGCACAACAGCTGCAGTGAAAGGCTGTGTCATAAAAACGTTAAGCTACAAGTAAAAAAAGTTAGTGTATTCATTATCTTCCAGAAAGTACACTCCTAAAGAACTATATTCACTAGCATCACCACTTGAAAATTAAAAAAAATCCCAAATTAAAAAATAATAATTAAAAAATCATTAAATATTTGAAGAATACTTAACAGCCTCACAAGAAAATAAGCATGCTGATTCACGTACATCTATTATACTGCTGTCATTCCAAACTCAAGCAAGTTATATATTTTAAAAGTGTTCTCTCAGTCACCCTAAGAATTAAACGCCAAGTTGCTGTTTGAATGGCAGTTAAGGACAGACATTTTACTGACTTCCCCCTTCAAAAATGTTTAGAGCATCAAGGTGCACCAGACACAAGCTGTTTTATTTATTATCATGGCCAGACACAAGCTGTTTTATTTATTATCATGCTTCCACTTTCCCTTGAGCTCTTTCCTCACCCCATACAATGAAGTTATTCAAAGTGAAACATGTCTCAACCCTCCTAAACAGGTTAGCTTTTTAGAGAAGAGCTGATCATGAAAAAACTCAATAGAAATTTTTTTTAAAGATACTAGATTTTCTTTCTATCTTTTAAAAATGAGCAATAAAGACCTCAATAACATTTAAAAGCTAAAAAAGCAAATACAATATTAAACTGAAATCTGAAGTTAGGTCTTGCTAGTATATTGCTCTCACTGAAATCCATGGAAATTAGCCAAAAGCAGATACAGTTCTGAGACCAATGTTTTGAGGAGGAAGATTAGCGCAAGAGGAAGGGCTGGTTAGATATGGCCAACTTGATTCTACAACATGAAGCTTGTTAAATTCTATCAATATCTACATTTAAAAAAAAAAAAAAACCAACAAAAAAAAAATCCAACCACCCCCACCCCTCCCCCCAGGTCTGGAGTAGAGAATAAAAAGCTATGAGATAGTACAACAGCCAGAGTTTTCAGCACCACTGACCCAGGCTGACATGGTTCCTAATACATATTTTGACATTTGAGTGGATTTCTGAAAGTATAAAGATGTTTTCCACTCAGGCATTTCCAATTCCTTTTTGTATGAGATTGTGTGTTGTTTCATTTCTTAACACTTAAAAAGCCTTACTACTATGAAAAATAATGGAAGAATGTTTTGCTTAAATAGATCATTCTCATATACTTAAAATAGTTGTTGTGATTAATTGGTTACTTGTCCATTTAAAAATTAAGTATAATATTAATTTATGACACTCTTTAATTCACATTATTAAAGCACCTGACTGAAGAGGTGCAGAATATTACCAATTCAAACATGGTTTAAAATCTTACCTTCTTCTTCCCCATCTTGTTCTAACGCTGCACCTTCTTCTTCAAAACTTCCAATACCTGATTCTATTTGAGGAGCTTGGTTGTGTTGCTGACTAAGTTTGTTGCGAATAATGCTGATTTCTTTCTTTAAGAGCTTTGCTCTTTTGCTTCTTGACCCACTGGATTTCATTGCACAGGTGAGATCAAGTTTTTCTAGCAACTCTCTCAGCTGTTCTTCCAAGGACATATGTGCTCTGTTTGCAGGATTCAGTAACCTATCCACTGAAGTCAAAATACGCATAATTGAAAATGTGTTAGTGTTTCTGAGAATATTAACAACTCTAACACCAACAGGAAGGGGGTGGGGGTGGGAATAGGATGGGGGGAGTAGGGCGTAAATAATAATAGAAAAAAAATTACTTGCCAGAATTAAAAAATGTAATCAAAAAGCTACTTAAGATTACAGTCTTAGTTTCGCCATTACCAATGAAGAAACGTTGAAATTAATTCCTACCACACAATTACTATTCTTCTTGATCATTACTTTGCTTGAGAAAACTAAGTAGTAGAGCAAAGAATTAAAAGGTCAGAAGGAAGACAGAATTAATCCTTCCCATCCTAATAGATGGCTTCCTTCTTGTCAAAGAGAAGGGCAAGATTATAGTTGTAAGAGATACCAGTTTTCTGAGAGTTTCTATGTCAAAAGAAGTCATTTTAATTTCCAGTACTACAAACATACTTGATTTTTCAACTCAGTAGGTTATTTAGGAATGTGCTTCAGTTTATGCGCACTGGTAGTCATTCTCCATGACTTAAAAGCATATACATTCTTGTGAAGAAAGCACTCCGTTTAAAAGCCTTCTTCAATTAAGCTACGGCATTGTCAAAATCAGAATCTGGATAACACTCTTTTCTCACAACAGATCTAGCAATACAGAAGAGCAACAATTTTAAACATCTGGATGAAAAGCACATGCTGTGTGTAATGAAAAAAAGCAACTTTAAAAAATAATCCAAAAACATCTTACCATCTTCCCAAGAGAAAGGCTGGGGTGACTCAAGTTTAGGCCGTTCAGGTAAGTGCATTCCAGTTTCATTATTGTAACCGATTCCTTCAGCATCTCGCCTAGCTTGCCTGAGAACTACACCTCCTTGATCTCTTAACCGCACTGCAGCTCTATAGAATATTGTATCTTTTGCATTGTATTTCATACAGTTATCTATTATAAGATTGAAGTCTTCTTCAAACTCACTGAGGTTTTTATAGCCTTGAGCATCTAACCGTTTTCGCATGGTAGAGAAATCCATTGGATGTTTAATATGATCCAAATAGTCTGGAACCTTTGAATAAATAATTAAAACACAAATGGGTAAAATTATCTCATTACAGACAAAGTAACATTAGCTATTAATTGACCCACATTTTTTTCACATTTTTTTGTCATAGCTCAAATCAGTAACTTCACAATGTAGCTTAGAATTACACACTTGATACTGCAAACATTTGCATGCCAACATATTTGTTTCACATACGATCAGTTTACATATTACAAGATTCTAGATCTTAGGTAACAAGCTGTAGGCCATTTAACAGATGCCAAAACTACATCGTTTTAGAATTCTGTATTTTTATGCACATACTATATGTGTGTTTGGTACAAATATTTATAAGTGTATATATTCATATATATGTACATGTATGTGCAACATATATACATGTATGCAGTATATGCACATGTGTATGTATACACAAAGTATAGACATGTCGACATGTCATGTATACACACATACTTCTATATGTATGTATGCCTCCTACATACACACATACCCTCCAAGTCTACCTTAGTTTCCCGGTTAACAAAAAGGAATTTCACCTCCAAGCAAGAAAAAAGTTCATTTCCATATTTAATTTTTTAAGACACTCTTCAAGTTTGCTTTATTAAACAAACTTATCAGAAAAGATCAATATGTACCTGTATTATTCCATACAACTGTTTACCAGAAATTATTATGGTACGTGAGCATAAACAGACTTTCATAGCAGTAAGTCAACTTGTAAATTATCAGAATAGAGATTAAACTCTGCATGCAATGATTTTTTTCTTTTACTTAATTGCCATCAAGCCATGTCTAAAACATAAGGAAACAGAGGTTACAACATACCTCTTTAAGGTTCACTGGCTGAGCAAATATACGAGCAGAATCTTTTTCCTGCAGCTGATCCAGAACCGATCGCAGCAGTACAGTGAATGGAGTAAGCTGAAGTTCCATAGCAACCTGCTCAATCTTGACCTAAAGAAGCAATAATTATCCAACTTTTTCATTAATATGTTTTAAAGTAAGTTTTAAGTATTTTAAAGTAAGTTGTTTTGCAGCAATAGTAAAGTCCTTTAGGTAGGAAACAATACAAATATACTTTTAAATGAGTTCAACACTGCTATGAATGTTATGGGTTGGCATTTGTCTGACATGTATTTTCAGCTGACAACTTTATGAAAATAAAAATTCTCATCCCTTTGTTGTAGGCTCAACTTCAACGCCAGCTTCTCAGAATATAAATTTGTATTTTATCTATAAGTTGATTTTGTTCTATTTTTTAACTGGATTCTTTTGCTTTGGAGAGATGTTACGTACTTTGCCAATAATGCAAAAATAAGAACAAGAATTTAAAAGCCTGTTTAAAATTAAATTTCAGTTGTAGTGCCATATTCAAAGTGCAAAAAGAGAATCTGATGAACATTTACAGGCTTCATAAAACCAGAGTCAGTTTGAAGGTAATGTTCTATGTATAAATTCCAAGAAAGTCATTTATATATAAAAAAAAATAGAATCAACACCACCTTCAAATACTTGATTATCCTCCAGAATTTTCATTATTTTTCAAATATTACAACTCCTCTATAGTTTTATTTTCAGTCCATTTAAAGCATTATCAACATGTCACAGCAAAAATAAGTTCTTAACAAGACATTAATGGTCATAATAGAATTTACCCTCCATCCCAATACCATTCTATGATTATAAAATAATTTTATGTACTTTGAACAGTTTGTGTGAGTGCACACATGTACGTTTATTTCTTGAAGATGAAAAGACAAACACTGCAGTCTTTCTATTACAAAATCTGTGTGTGACAATAAACTATTTTTCCTTCCAAAAAGTTTCACCAGTTGAAAAACACTCCATTTACCTGTTCTCTTTTTAATTTTTCTCGCTTACGTATAAGTTCAATCAACAAACGTGCTCTTTCAAGATCATGGCGCAGCCTTTGCCAATACTTCAATTTTTCTTTTAAGGCTTGCATTTCTTCATCATCTTCTCTCTAAGAAAAGAATCAAAAGGTTTTCATGAAATGAAAAACTCTGACCTCTTTTTATGTAATTATAGAACATATTCATAGGAAAGGAGAAACTACTGTCTTATGTTTATGGCACTTGATTATAAGCTTCATACTGCGAGAAAAGAAGACCTCTGGTATGCCAAGATCTTCTTGGTATCTATCTTTTCCTAACTGCCTAGCTAAAAAAAAATAAATTATAAAATGGAAAGCAATCCTATGGTGAAGAGAATCTACATCAGAAAAAGCAATATAGCAAGCAGCAACCTAGCAGTATAACGAGCTGTGTTATTTTCACATTGAAATGCAAACCAGGTGAACATCACTAGCTTCTTCAGAAACTCAAGTTCTTTATGTGCTCAACACAGTCCAAATTCCCCCCACACAGCAGAATTAGGACACTTCTAACACAACAAAATCACTATGACTTCCGAGAACAGGAAATGAAAAGCAGTTTATTAAATAAAACAGTAACTTCATATGGTACCACAAATGGGTAATGGATTAATACAACCTTTCTGTAAATAGATGAAAGAATTTAATTCATATATATTTAGGAGGAAGTAGTATTTAAACACTCGCAGTTTTTAGTTTGATTTATATATACATATATATTGTTCTTACTATTTCTTGTAAGTAGCAGCAGTATATTGGAATACTAGAGTATTCAAATGGTATTGGTAATTCACCAGAAACAAGGCCATTAATAAGTAAAAGTCACAAGTACACAAAAGAAACATCTGCTTTGGATAATTATTTAAAATTAATATTTTATAAGATAATCTCAGAAGAAGATGTAAAGCTTTGTATGCTTGCTTGTAACTAGCATAATGCAATATACACTGGATAAGCAATTCAGTTGTTTCTTTTAAACTAAAGCAAACAAACAATAAATTCTGTAAGTTATAAAAATTAGAAGACAAAGGAATATAGAAAATTGGCTAAGTAGAAGAACAATAACCAAACTTTACAAATTGTTACAGCAAAAAACTTCCCTAACATAACAATAATTTAGAAATATTGTAGTTCCTCTAAAGCAAGCTTATGCAATTTTTTAGACACAAGGTTCTAAAAATAGAATCGCAAAAACTAGTAGTTTAAAAAAAAAAATCTAACAGATTTGATTCTATGACCTGCAACATATTTTATTGCTTTACACACTTTTTAAAACTAAAGGCAAGTACCTATGAAAGCTATGAAGCTAGTTTCATTCAAATCCTCTGACTTCACTGCAGTTGAAAAACCTTAACTATCAACTATCTCTGTGTTACAATATACCATCTGGAAACAACAGTTTGTTCCTCTCAAAAAATCTACCCCAAACACAAAGAAATAAAAACATCCCAAAAACAAAACAAAAAAACACACTGAAAAAAAAATCCAAAAATATAGCTAGGAACTTCTAGTTGCCTTTCCTAATGACTGTAAATACTGACATTTATAATTTCTTTTAAGGAGTTAAGTCTCGATTTAAGACACATAATAATTTAACTATTTAGGGCCAGAATAGTTCAAAGTAAATTTTGACAAATATTAATATACACATTTTCAATTTTTTTAAATTCTCAGAGAATCACTGAATTGTTAAGTCTACACTGCCACTAACTGCTGTTCTACAACCCTTCACCTCTGAGTACAGATCTCACATCTGGGAAAGCAAGGTAAATATTAACTGATAAAGCTATACTATATTTTTTCCATAGTTTTACATTTTCAGGACCAAAATTAAGTTGTGGCTATTGCTAAGAGCAGAAGGCTTGTCATCCCTTTGCTGGCAGGCATTCAGAGGCTGCTCTTTGCCCTATGCAATTGCACAGCTGATGAAACTGGGGAACTGATCCTGCTGAAAGCTAAGTCAACAAAACCATACTAGTTTTAGGGTGGGTCAGGAAACTTACACAGCAGAAAAAAATTGTTACTTGGTTACATCAGGTCTTTGGGTAGTGCATTGGAGCCAAGTATTTGGATGAATCTGGAGCTGCACTTGCAGGTTTTTTTGCCTCTCCCCCGAGTTTGTTCTTTTAGTTGAAATCGGTTGTTTGACTGACTTCATTCCATAAAATAGCTAGGTAGGTGTAAATCAGCAGAAGTGACTCAAAGTGACAAAGAACACTTTGTTTGCTTTTTTTGTGCACACATACACTCCCTTCTTGAATGTGACTCCAGTTTGGGGATTAACACCAAGCCTCCAATTTTTTGACACTTCTATGAGAAGTAATGTTGGCAGAAATGGTTATAAGAGCTACAAAAAAAACCCTTTACCCTAGCCTGCTTATCACCTGACATACAACATACACCTTAATTTGATTAAAAGATCCAGTCAAACTGGAAAGAGCATTATGCACTGGTTTCCAGTATCTAACTAGTAAAAATCTGGATAAAAGGAGTTGCTTTCAAGATTTTTAGTTTTCAAAAGCTTTCTGAGAAGGAAATTTTCTATTAACTTCCTGGTAAAGAGTTGTTCTTCCAAATCTTTATTAAAAAAAACAGGAAGTCTCTTCTGGCTGATGACCCCAGAAAAATTTATGAAGAAACTCTGTGATATTTTTGATGGGCTTAGTTCTTGCTGAACACAAAATGCTGTCTAGAAAAGACAAAACTGACACGTGTTAATACTGCAGGAAGAGGGAAAAACCACAGAACATGCATCAACTGAGAATTGGTCTCCAGCTCCTACCAGTCTCTGAGAACTGGCAGAAATACTACCAGTGCACCAACAGACTGCTGGATGTGAACACATGGGAACAGCCTCACCCCCTACAGGGACTGTAACTTAATGTAAGCCAAACAAAAACAGAATTACAGTGATTAAACTGGATCTTCATCAATACAAGTAGCTTTATAAAGAACTTCCACTGGCACTTTTATACCAATCAGTCAAAACCATTTTGTGGTTGAAACTTGTGTTCTTATTGAAACTGTCAGTGCAGAAACTGACCTTAGCCACCAGCTTTTTCTATGTTTTTCCAAACAGTAGTTTTAAACCAACCTCACCTACTACAGCAGCAACTGTAGTTGCTACACTAAAATTTCATGCCTTGCTTTTATTCAAGCATTCTTTTAAGTATAGAGAAAAACTAAAAGTATAGGGATGTAAACTAATTAATTAAGAGTATTTCCTAGACAATTTCCAATACCCTTCCTCAATTTCTAGGTGGAGACAGAAGTGACAGTATGAACCATTCTTCCAGAGGTTTCCTTGTTCCTGCAGAAGGTGAGGTAGTATGGAAGTCAAGCTCTTCTTGACTGGTTTAGAACTGTTAGCTGACACACCATCCCCTTCACAAGCATATCATAGCTGAGCTCTGAAACACATTCATGAGGAAGCAATTCTAAATCACAGGATGCTTCCCTCCCTGCCAGGCTTGTTCTCATAAACAAACATTAGAGATGAATCAAAACCACCTTCCACCAGGCATCTTGAAACCATTTTCCATTGATGGGTGTTTTGGTTCACCATCTGAACATTTCCGTTTCAGTAATAATAATATTAATAAAAATCTCCTCTGAATCCGTATTACATCAGCATTTATGTTCATTGACTGAAAACCTGTTAAGGTTTCTTGATGTTCTGACCTGTCACATAAAATAAGGTAAGAATTTTTCCATCTAGACTGATACAAACAAAATAATCATCTGTACCTCAAAATGTTGAGGTACAGCTAAGTCACAGCTGTTTATTAGCCTTCATGATGGTTTGGCTTATATTTGGAGTAACGAAGATGACTAATGCATCAAAGGCTTTGCAGTTATGACTTTAATATGTATTATAAACACATACTGAGGAAGCTATGGAGAAAACAACATCATACACGGGACACTTGCTTATTATTGGAAAGGACTACCTACACACTTTACATCAAGAGCGTCTTTTAATACTCAGCTTTGCTTGAAACTTGCCTTTTCTTCTCAAATGACAAAAGTTAATGTCAATTATAAGTTTTTAAGGATACTCAGAAGTGCCCCAATATTTTATAGGCCAACATAAGTAATTTCCAACTAATTTAGGAAATATTTTAATTATTTTTTTACTTAAGAATAATGCACAGTTCTGAAATTATTAAAGAAATAGTGTTTGTACAGGACTGCAAACAGGCAAAGGGATTTTAAACAGCCCCTATCTAAGGCTTATTTTGTTATAAACAAACAATAATTACAGGAATCTTTTTTTTTTGGTAGTTACTATTCCAATGTTTGAAAATGTTGCAGTTTCATCATATCATCTCAGTAGGAAAAGTACCAACCACCACCAGTTAGTTTTTTTCAGACACTAACTATAGTCTAGGTCTATACTGGCACATGACCCCTGGACTTTTGTGCTTGATTTTATTATTTTTAAGGACTCAAGTTCATTGAAGGGAAAAAAAAAAAGTCTACTATCGGAATAAATTCATTTCGGCTATTATTAGGTAACTACCAGATATCATTCTTCAGAATACAAATTTCTCAAACAGAGTTTAAACATTAATCAAAGATTAAAAGTAGAATATAAAATATTTTAGAGAAGCTACAACCCAGAAAACAGGGTTAAAATAGAGTAATATAGAAGCAATGAAAGAAAGATAATCAAGTGGCCAATTATATCCAAAGTTAATACCACCTGAAAAGAATTCCATCTATCAGGAATCTGAGCATCTCAGCTACGAGGAAAGACTGAAGTAGCTGGGACTGTTCTACCTGGAGAAAAAAATGATTGGGGGGAATCTCATCAACGTATATTAATACCTCAAGGAAGGGTGCAAAGCGGATGGACCCAAGTTCTTTCCAGTGGTGCCCAGTGACAGGACCAGAGGCCATGGGCACAAACCAAAACACTGGAGGGTCCCTCTGAACATCAGGAAACATTTTTTTATTATTGTGAGAATGACTGCACATTGGAACCGGTTGCCCAAAGAAGTTGTGGAGTCTCCATCCTTGGAGATACCCAAAAGCTCTCTGGACATAGTTCTGGGAAACCTGCTCTACTTGGCCCTGCTTCAGCAATGTGGTTGGACTGGAGGACCTTCAGAGGTCCCTTCCAAATTCAACTGTTCTGGGAAATTTATTTATTTTTTTTTAATGAAAAGCTAAGAAAAGAAACAGAGGACAGATCAAATAATTAGGAAGCACTGTTGACCGTGGTATTTTTATGACTACGTCAAATAAAGGCTTAATAAGCAAAGTGCAACACAATTCAAACAAAAATAGCAATTAAGCTTTAAAGGGAAAAAAATAATCTCAATTTAATACGAGTAAATGACTATAAAATGCATTCTTAAGCTCTAGAGGCTATTTTACAGGAACAATTCCACTGGAAGTCAAACACCTGGAGAATGGAAAGAACACAGACAACTACGTTTTTAGTTCAATTAAAAAAGTCAACTGGGATGCAGCAAGAATTTCCACATCATGATGCATCACAAGATTTCAAGGTCTACACACATGGATCCATATACAGAATTCAGAAAAGACATTTTAATCATTTTCAAAGCCACACAGTTTCTTGAAACCAAAACAATAAAAACCTCACAAAAATCTCTAATGTCACTGGAGAGTTAGTTGTTCGTATTGCAAAAATGGGAAGCAGAAGAGTACCACTTTCGGAATCTGACTCGCATCTGGAGTAACTGTTTTTCAGCAATTCTGACTTGCAAATCTGTACGTTAACCAACCTAGATAGGATGAGTTTTACTTGACCAAAATATCAGCATAAATTTATGCTTATAATCCCACTTACTAACTATAAATATTTATATAAATATATTTAGTGAAACTAAAAATTGAAACAAGTCTTTGGACTTCATCAACAACATCTTCCTCTTGGTTCTGTTATTACTGAACAAGGTAGACAATATGGATCTGAACTTGTAAACCGTAAACTAGCATGGTCTAACCTTTAGTCTATAAAAATACCCACTTTTCTCAGTTATAGGTGTCAAAGATGACATTTGCTTTGCAGCTTTTGATGAATTTAAAATAGAATTTATTTTTTAACTTACTAACTTGTAGCACATCGAGCATTAAGTTCCAAAACCTCCCACAATCCTAGTCAACGAACAATGGTATTAAAGTAGTTTTGGTGATAGCATTTTTGTGAATCATTGAAGAAAAACCCCCAAAAATGTTTTTTTCTTCATAGCTCATAAATTCTAATTCATAAATTAGATAATGCCTGATTTTCAATATAGGTCATATTAATTAAGAAAAACGTAAGGAATTTGCTCAGTGATGAATCAGAGGAAGTTTTTACACTGTGCTATGTTCCTTTGTTAAGATTTTTACTCTATAGAGATTTTCTGATTTCTTCTTGTAAGTAAAAAAGTATGTCACATACCTGTTGTGTGTTTCTTTGTGACTGTAAACTGGATTGCAGCCTTCTCAACAGAGGAACACCATTCCTAGACAGCCTTTTAAGCAACCAGTAACTGTGCACTCGTTCAACAAACTGCTTCTTCCGCTGAATGGCCACCTGATTCATAATCTTATTTAATCTAAAATATGGAAAAACTGATATTGTATTTTTTGCAGCAAAGCATAAAACATACTTGTCTATGGAAGTTAAACATCATATAAATATATAAAGGTATAACGTTAACAACAGCAATGATCACCATATTACTAATTTCTTTCAATAACACCCATTTCAGCACAATTATATCTGAGAAGTAGATTATAATTAAATACATGTGTTTGACTCTGTACTTTCTACCAAGTATGTTAAGGTACTTTATAGAGCTAAAGGGTATCAGGTTTTTTCATGATTGTTATCTCAGTGGCAATCCTAGATTAGGACAGAGAATGAAGCTTTATAAGCATTCTAGAATAATCTTCTTATTGAAAATAAAATCAGAAATAAAGCTCTAAATCCTACAAAAGCTTTAAGATCATTTGTTGCCATCTTCACACAGAATTAGTAGTTTATTTTAAAGACAATATATCTTCACACATTTTATATTAAAACATGCAATAAAAAGCTTGTATTATTCATCTACTGATACTAAAATTTGGTAAATAAAGCAAACAAAACTAACACAGAAGAACAAATTTACACATAAATGGAAATATCCACACAGAAAAAAGATGCAAGAGAAGATGATACAAACAGTTAAGCAAAATGTCTTGATTAAATAAACGGTATTTTCTCCAAACTTGGTTTCTAATAGATACAAATACTGTTTACATATACTCTGTTTACCAATAGTCTAGGACTGTGCTATTTGAACATCACATGCAACAACCTTGACTTCTATTTTTTTAACCTTGCAAAACATACATTCAAAACAAAAATGTTTATCTGATCACTGCAAAAAAAATTTTAAAAAAAGTTGATAGCTGTAGAATGAAAAGGTTTTGTCTTTGCATGACATTGCAGGTGTGGCAACCACCAACCAAACTGTTCATTTGTTTAGGGACTGGGCTGAGTTGGAGAGAGAAAAAAGATTTTTCCTGAGTGGGACATAAAACAGAGTTACAGAAAGGATAATATCAATGAACAGAAATACGTTACTTCTGCACTCAGTATATTATTACCTGTAGAAAAAAAAATAATCAGAGATTCTCCAATAAAATGTAATGCCAAAAATTAAATTCAAGATGTGCCTGATTTTTAGATCACCACCATAGGTGTTTAAATAAAAATTACCAACATATACAAATATTAGCATTTTTCTACTTTTTCTTTTTTGTTAGGTATATAGCAGTTTCTCAGGTAAGGGGTAGAAGAAAAGCAGTCAAATACCTAAACAAAACATAAATCTGTAAGTAAACCTTAGGTAAAGTGATTTTTAAGAATAGCTAGGAAACTTGAATGGTATTTCTCATACAAGTGAGTCTACCCTGAGGTCTTCTATCCCTGTTTTTTTCTCCTGGGCTGCATAGAAGGTAAGGTGCCATAGATTTCCTCAGCACTATTCCAACTGCAGCAACAGAGCTTTCAGCCATCACAGGGTAAGGGCAGAGTAAACACAGGTTTTCTTTAAGATACAGCACCACTGTGTCCTTCAGTTCTTCAGTGACATTGTTTTTCAGTTAGTAACTATGCTAGTTAGGCATTCTTGAAAAATTTTAGT
This sequence comes from Scolopax mira, assembly GCA_004320125.1. Lineage (NCBI taxonomy): Eukaryota > Metazoa > Chordata > Aves > Charadriiformes > Scolopacidae > Scolopax > Scolopax mira. The sequence continues at coordinate 67,094 of BJBW01001475.1, read as the reverse complement.
TTAACTTAAAGCTCAGAAAGTCTGCAGCTGGACTTAGGACTGTCTTGTAAGTTTTTCACTGAAGGGCAGGAGCAGGCTCCATAAATATTTATTCAAAGCAGAACAGACCTTGATGTGACTGTATTAAACTTCAAACAAAGTGGAATCACACTTAATTATAGAATGCAATCAAAATCAAATAATTAGTTTCCCATTTCTCTCTTGGAAACAGCATAACCTACTGAACTGAGTCAAAAAAAGCACAGCCAAATACATACCTATTTGGAAAGATCACAGTATCATAACTTAACATGAAGAAAGGTGCCTTGGTTTCATGCCCATCAGATGTGGGGCAAGACTAAGCAAACATCTTTAATTACAGCTTTAAGTACATTTGCCCATTCACATAACAACCATTCTATTCATAGATAATTTTAATAGTAAAGTGCTGGAATAAGCCTAGGAAAAATGTCTGTAGAAGATACTCTTGAACTTTGAAAATACAAATAAACAGCAAGTAATTTGGAGTGCAGAAACTACTTAACAAGGGGTAGGAATCTAGTCCTCTCTGCCATCCCTCCAAACAAAACCAAACAAATATTGGCTGTTCATATTTCATTTAGACACCAGATTTTAATAGTGACAATATAAACCAATCACTCCTTAATTTCTCAAAATACAGAGGTCAGAGGCTCTTCACATGGCAGATATCTACAGAGTCTCTACACTATGATCTCATTGATAAATGCGGATGTTGCTTCTGCTGTTAGACCTTAAGAACCCACTCGCACACAGCTCTTTGATTATCTTTTTGCTTAATTAAAGACTTCCAGGTAGACTTTTACTGTCCAAAACACTTTACATTTTGACAGACAACACAACTGTTCTGAGGAAATCAGACATGATTCATCCGCTGCTGTAGATCCATTGAAGTAGCACAGACTGGGCACTGATTTTGAAGCTCCATCCTTAATAGCAGTACCCCACACCGGGGGAGAGGTTCCACTCACAAACATACATTCAGCTGCAGAGAACCTGAGCACAAGCATGAAGGCACACAGGTATGTACCAGTCTCAAACAAGTTCCTTTCTGCGTACCTGAGCTTGCACTAGATTTACAAATGTTGAAATGGAATTTTCAAACTAGAATTTTGAAATTCCTTGAGGTCTTCAAAAGAGTTTGCTGCCCATTTCACTTCCCTGCCCCCCCCACCTTTTTTTTTTAAACAAAGAGATGTAATTTAAAAAAAACACAACTGAAGAGTGAAAATAAAAATGTGCGTATTTGATGCAGGTAAGGAAGAGCTGTTTGAAGACTTCACAGTTTTGCAAGCCAGGATCTGACTTGCACAAGTCAGGATTAACTACTACAGTAAAATGACAAATAAATCCCCCACGCAGAGGCAAGGCTTACAGAACTTAGGTCACCTCCCAGAACTGAACAGGACACCTCAGAAAAAGCACTTCTTTTGCTAAGATATCTGTCCACCCTACAATGTTTTCAAAGTATAGTAACATCAGGAAAGAACAGCTTTTTTATTTTCTAATGGCAAGTCAAGCCTAAATACTGAGAGGAAAAAAAAAAAAGAATCAGATATTTAAAAGCACATTAAACATGACAGTTTAAGTTGAACCTGTACTTCCTCTTCAGAAACAACACACCAATCTCATTACTGAATAATTTTTCATACCTCTCTTAAGACTGCCAAATAAATGCAAGAGACTACTATTGAAGACAGCTCACAAAGAGAAAATAGGGACATGTACCTGGAAGGCACTACTAGAGTTATGGTCTCCCCTTTCACAACTGACTTTAGACACGTCTGGGGAAAAAACAAAGCTGTAACTAGAGGAGCTACAGAAAGCAAGCAGGGGGACAAGAATTGCTCTCGTTGTCCGAGTTCCTCAAGGAACAGAGAATTTGTTAAGACAAAATTCCCCAAGAGAATCCAGAAATGGAACACGTTAATTGCTAAACACTTTTCTGTCAAAGCATTTAAACAATTAACAAAATTAAGCTAAACCCAGAGAGAACAGTTCTTGCACTGTAACCTGCTGCAGCCTGAACCACTGCTCTGAAGCCAGTTAGTTTTCCCTCAACTTATCAGTTACTTAGAATGAAGCACATAGAAGAATCTTAAAGGTAACTGTATTCCCATGAAACTCAGTAGCTGCTGTTATATATATAACAGCTTCTTCCCCCAAAGAAGCAGCATTAGGTTCCAAGCTGGTGACCACTGTAGCCTTTTGATGGTTTGGCATCACCAGTCATAATCCCTCTTGGTTTTTTTCCTTTTTTTTTTTGGGCTACATTCCAAGACTACACAGATGTCAAAACAGTTTTCAAAACTGTTTTATTTGTGCCACAGGCAACTGAGAAAACCAGTACTACTTCTCTTTCACAGCCTGACTTGTATTCAACTGTATAACACCATGACGTGCACCACAAACATGATACAAAGGTATAATACAATTCCTTCCTTGTCTTTAAAAAGGAAAGATTCTCTTTCAACTGAAGCTTTCAAATAGCACCTGCAGTTCCAGCCTGAAACCGCAGTTTAGTCTGAACCATGAAATATGCCATCAAAAATACACTAAATTTACAAAAGCATCTGGATGAGGAGAGGAAACTGGTTTGTTTCTAAAGGATAAGACAGACTCAAATAATAATTTTAAATGGAAGTTAATACATAACAGCATCGATGAGAAATGTAATTCATCAGCTGCTCTACACTAACCCTCTCCTTGCAGAGACATTTTATGGATAATCTACCCTGAAAAGGGTGATATTCTTAATACACTGGTCAAAGCCTTTGGAGAAAGCCGAGTGTTACTCAGTCCTGTGTTTCCTCATCTTGTAGATAAATGCATAAAATAGCTTTTGTGAAGATAAGAGATGTGCTCTTGCCATATTGGCAATCTCACGGCTTCCTTGTTCCTACTCACAACTGCCTTCCTCTCCCAGTTTCAGTTACATGTCACTGTGGCAACAGCAGCAACTGGTTACAAGAAAAAAAAAGTGAAAACAGTATTTTTGGCGACTATGTGGCAGTTTAATATAAGAAAGCCAACGAGAGATAATCTGCCACTTTTCTATTAATCATTACTAAACGCTCCACAGACTATACATGCTTTTTAGCCTCATAAATATAATTTAAGTATTATAATATATGAAGATTTCTATAGCATCTCTCAACAATCAAGTTTTCAGAATATAGACTAGAAAGAAAAATTCCTTATGCAAATATGTCATTTTGCTAAAGTATTCCTACAGTAACGCAGGCAGAAGGAACTTAATATGGAAATCTGCAAGATTACATAAGACCAAATACACAATTATATCAATTTTTAAACATGGACTAAACCTCGTATTTTAATTACTACACTTGCCCTGAGCCTCCAGTTTCATCAGCTTGTTATCTTGCATCTTCCTTTATTCAATATAGCTGTATTAAAGGTAAAATGCAAAGGACTAGTAAAACTATACTCCATAAAATTTTGGTTTGTATTACTAAAATATCGGTTTCTCTTGTCCTACAGTAAAACCCATAACAGACAAATGATGTTCTACTTTACAAAGCAAATAAAATACTATTTTTCAACACAAAGATTGCAGAAATGTTTCTAAAACCTGTTAGAAAAAAAACCAAAACACACCATAACAAATTGCAACAAAGTAAACTGAGTTTCAAGAACACTTGAATTTTCAACCCTTGCTCAGCAAAGTTACACAGAACATACCGAGATTCATGGGAAGCAGAAAGACACAAAAATTACCTACAAACAAGTATAGTAATTCCACTGATACTAACTTGAACAGAATTACAGAAAAACAGAATAAAAAAGCTATGAAAGTCTATTTTGTCTAGTCTATCTATTTTGGGAATCACAATTCATTCCAGGGCCTTCCTCCTAGCTCTGTATCCAAAAAACTTTTAAAGATGAGAAAGGCTGCTTGGACAGATGAAACCCTGCTCTTCTCACAGAGAACCTTTGGCAGCAGATATCAAATGGTGTAAAACTTGCCTTTCAATACAACTTTTTTTTTTTTAAACAGTGGATTGAGACAGTCTTATTACTATGTCTGTATTTGTGATCCCCTCCCTTAATTAAAAAAAAAAATAAAAATCAACTTACCATATCATTTCTTCACTTAAAAAAACACAAAACGAAACCCTTTGATGATCTTTAAAGAGGATACAGATAGATGAGCAACTATGTAAAAACGAATTCATTTGCATGTGTTTATTTCCTTTTGACAGAGGACAAGATTAAAGTTTCTTTCGTAAGTAGCAGAAGTCACCTGCATACCCAACAGGGTACACATCAAATCCTGAAAAGACTGACAATTATTTCATTTAAACTTCTGTGCAACACAGGTCTGCCAAATCCCCATGTGGCAAATACACACTTTTCTAACTATAACTACTTTTGCAGCTTTAGTATTAAAGATTTGAAGAAACAGGAATGTTCCGTTCTAGAATCACTTCCCTCACAAGTCTAATGCAGTGTTCAATCACCGTCATAGTTACTAGTTTTTGTCTGTAAGTTTTAAAATTCTGGCTATTAAATTTGCTTTTCTCTGCTAGGCTGAGAATTCAATAGTAAGTATTTTATTTACGGGTACATCTTCTGAAGTCTGAAAGTCTCTCCAGGTTTCTATTCTTTATTCTGCATTTATTTAAATATTTATTTATATATTTAAATAATTTATATATTTATTTATATATTTAAATAATTTATATATTTATTTATATATTTAAATAATATTTGATTTTGACTGGAATGTAGGAAGCGGTTTTTCTTCCTTCACGTGACTATGAAACCAGGCATCTATTTCTCTATTTGAGCTTGTAGCTGAGCTTTAAAGCTTGTAAAACTTTTCTTGGACAGGGAAGCAGAACTGAATTTAAGAGTTAAGAAAATGCACTGTTATCTCAGTCAATTCTCTATTAGTTGTAACAGGTTACTTTGTTCCTATTCTAACAACTAAGTTTGCGATCTTCCAAACTTTTGGATAAGGAAAAAAACCCCACCCTGTCACACCGGAAAGCTTCCTTGGACTTCTCAGAAAAATCACATAGATAGATTTACTGATATATTTACCTCCTATACATAATACTGAGTCATAACTTTTCCTTAAAAATACTCAAAATAATTTTCTGTGCTTCTTTTTCTGTAGTAGTCATAACCACACCACACATTAATTTGAAATCTAATCTAAATTCACATCAGCAGAAGTATTAATCAAAACCTGCCTATTTATATCTAATAAAAGGCATCTCAGTATTTGTATAGCAATTTTTGTGCACTCTGTAACCTGATTACTGAATAGATGACTGCCAAGAGACAGTTCTTTAGACAATACGTTCCAAAAAATCCTGGGTTTGTACAGCACTAATAAGAAACAACATCGTTTAACTGCCACCAAAAAAAATCTCATGAAAGGCCACATAACTGGTGAAACAGAAGCACAGAAAAATAAAAACATTAATTTTGACCTTCCTAACTACATTATCACATATATAAACATTGTGGACTGAAATCCTTAGAGGACGCACAGAATACTAATGACATACCTTACAGAAATATCTAACATCATAATTTGTTTTGAGCTTCTTTGCCCTGTATGTAGTATGTACAAAATAAACCTATTTGTAAAAAGGGCATATTCAAACATGAGATAGCACTTCCATCCTCTGGATTTACCAGGAAGGGAATCGCCCCTCAGACATTCATCAACATGTGGCTTTTAATACCAGATATGCAAGTATCTTCCCCATTATTTTTTACTCAAAATCCACTGTTACAAACTAAGTCACAGCTTCTCATAGTGATTTTTATTTAATAAGGCAACTGGAGTCAAGACAAACTAGCTTGAAAACAGAGATCTAGAATTACCTCTTTTTTCTTTTTTTTTTAAATACTGCTGAGGCAAAGCTAGTGAACACTGCAGTAGCTCTTTTCTTGATTTAGGCAAAATTATTGTTTTATTTAAGGAAAGAGGTCAGGATGACATCAGCAGTAGTTTCCACATGTATGAAAAAGGTTTCAAAATTGATCAATGTTTCTTACAAGAAACATCAGTGGGCAATGACTGCTAACATCCCCTTCCACTTTACCTAGGTGATTCCATCATCAAATCATTACGTACAGCCGTAAGGCAAACCTACATCATACTCTCCTGTAATTAAAGTAAGTATTGCCACATGATTTTGTGCAAGTATACATACATGTATATTCAAGGATAAAGAGCTAACAGACATAAGTCTGGATTTTTTCAGCTTTCAATTTTTTTGAAACTCTGGCTCTAGTAGTATTTTTTCAATGTCTATTTTTATCATGAATTTTAACCAGTATTTCTTAATTCTTTCCCCCCACTTAAAATTTTTCTGAAGGTATTAATAAAAAAAAAAAAATCCAAAACAAAAGAAACCAGTACCCTAAAAAACACCATTAAAACGAATTCCCCAAAGAAATCCAAAAGCTGTATGCCTGTGAATGCAGACTAACAGTGTTTTCTCCAGGACCTTATAAATGTTCCTTTCTACTTACGTAGTGTTTCATCACTTTCTGTTAATTTGTTCTTCTGGTCCATACTGTATTCTAGAAACAATCAAGATTCTTGTGCCACGATAACAAGACTACATCTCATTATTTAGTAAAAAAATGCAGGATAGTTCCAACTGGATAAATTATAAAACAATAAGAAATAGTGGTTCTGTCTTGAGACATACAATAACAGAAATCCAGTTTTACTAGCAGGAGCAATATGCTTTCTAATAAAAGCAATGGTCAACATAGAAAAAATATCAACAGCCTTTTTTTAAAAAAATAACATCAATTTTTGCTCTTTGTTATCTGCCCACCACTTACCTACTTCTATAAAGATCTTTCAATTCTCTCTCAATAATATGATGCAACACAACTGATGCATACAATATGGAAAACAAGTATAACACCTCATTCTTACTTATCATCTGGATTTTTATTTGCTTAATTTTTTTGTCTCTGTACAAGTATTGGATTTCAAATACCTTCTGCTTTTTTAATTTCAGACACTACAAATATAGAATCATAGAATCATATGGGGTTGGAAGGGACCTCTAGAGATCATCTAGCCCAACCCCCAATATATATCATGTAGAAACTGAAACTAAAGATGAAAGCAAATAGTTACACACTTTAAAAATATCTGCTTCCACTTAATATACCAATACTTGCATGAATGGTATTTTAATAAAGCAGATTACACTGTATCTCAGTGTATATTATAAAATATTTAATCTTCAATATTTTCAAATTACATTCAAATTCCCTACAATATCTTAGTTTCACAACATTTTAAAATAACATGGAAATTGACACTGGCTTTGCTTTTCATAAAGCAACCACATTTTAAATGCCTTTTTCAATACACAGAAGAGGCTACACCAAAATAACGTTATTTGTAGTTAAGAATCAAGCACTCAGAAGTCAGAGAAACTACAGTTTTCACAGATAACACCGCAACTCCTCTCCTTTGTGTATCTATCCTACTCTTTGGATAAGGCAGCTGTTATAAAGGACAAGGATGAGCAGCAACAGGGGGGAAAAAAAAATGCACAAGAATCGAACACAGAGCCAGTACAAGATAACTACCATAGACAAGAAGCTAGACTTAGATTGTTAAGTCAGCCCTAAAAGCTAGGATTTTCTTAACTTGGAAATAATGAAATTGCAATACAGATAAAATTCTTTTTCTGTTATATTAGGGAAAAAAAAATCATTTATTCATCATCAATCATTATATTCAACCATCGCACATCATACATGGAATACGAAGGCTGCAAGAAGAAATTTGTCCCTGTCTTCAGCCAACCCAGCTGGTTTTCTGACGACCATTTGCCAACAGGTGAAGGTACTGCCTGTCCCTACCAGAGAGGGGAACAGTTTGAGAGACTGTCCTGCCCCACTCACCCCCACACATAACACAGCTGCTCTCACACTTCCCAGAAGCACATCACTTTTAGACTACATTTATTTCTGCCTTTTCAACAGGAAGAAGAGCAGCTGATAAATACAGGGAGGGCAACATAAGCAACAATCTTCAGTTTTATACTTCAAGAAAAACTGAATGGAGTTTCCTAGTAAAGAGGCAACACCCTTCTGTCAGCAGAAGGTCTGATGCAAATCATAGATACATAAGGGGTTCCCCAGTGGTCCCATACACTAATTCCAAGCGGTATGTAAGTTCCAAACAAGCCAGCACCCATGGCATTAAAGACTGAGTCATCTTAAGGCTCTAACACAACCTAACACACCTTTGGAAGTAGATCCCTAGGTATAAACTTTCTAAAATACCTAGGCGACAGGATAGATAGATAGATTAAAAAAAAAAATAAAATAAAGGAGATGGGGGAAGCAGGCATTCCTCTCCTATCATCAATGGCTAAAACCTTCTAATCTTACACTCTTTGATCAGTAGTTCCTAGATGATGGTCTGAAAGGCCATGTAATTAGATTACAAATGACCTACAGAATGACACGATCTATGTAACTGAACAGCAGTTCAGCTGACACCTGCATAAGAAATTCTGGTAACAGAAGAGTGTACAGCTCTCAAAATCACCCAAGGCAGCAGCACAGAAACCAGACCTACAGACAACTTGATAGAGAAATTCACAAGCTACAGAAATTCATGTGGAAATTATGATATTGTTTTCCACCACTCTTTTTAACACGTCCTGAACATAAACATAGGTGTTTCGGAAAACAGAATTATTACCAGTGGTGTTATTAAAATGCCCAGTCTTTCATGCACTCTCACTATCCAGGTAAGGAAACAGCATACAATCCTTACACCTTTAACTAAACATAAACAGCAAGAGGGTTTTCCTCAAGCTTCAGGTGTGCTCAGAGACTACTATGTATCCACTATGTATAACCCTCCTCACACTCATCTTCATATTTCTGTACTCCTCCAGCTACCAACTCTGAAGACCCAGCTATATGCCAAGAAAGTAAACCAAACATCTCATGTTTGCTTTAATTTCCAGAGATGTTAAAAATGTGTGTATTTTTCTTCTCTGATACTTTAAATACTTTAACTGCTTTTCCTCAAGATCTCTGGAAAAGCAAATGATGTTTCAGCTCCAAGGGAGAAAAAAAAAAAAAATTGCATTAAAAAATAGATTAGAGGAAAGAGATAATTTAAATGAAGACTGCTGTGAAATGATCCACATCATTCATTGTTAGTTTATGGGTATGTATTTACCTCCTGTAAACATACACATGATTTTTTGTAAAGGAAAAAAAAATAAACAAAGAAAATGAGAAAACAGAGATCTGAATCTACAGCCTAATCACTTTTCCTTTCTTTTTTAAACCGCAACATATTCCCATTCCTGTTTTGCTTTACTAGTTTTCTAGGACTATGTGCATTCACATCACAAAGAACACTTAAGCAAGTGCCCTTCACTTTATTTATAATAAAGATCAACTTTAAAAGAGTTTTAAACTGTGTCCATTTTTTACACTTCTGATATAGAGTATGGCAACTATACTTGTATCTAGTGACATGAAACCAAGCATAAACAGAAGAAAGTTGAATCTCTCTGCAGTCTTGAAAGGACATTTAGTTGTTATTTAAAAAAAAAATAGAAGGAAAAATGAAAAAAGAAGTCTTTCTGTTCCTGGCATCTACTGACACTTAAAAAAAAATAAAAAGAAAAAACTGATAATATCCTTTTAGGGTCTGGCTTTTATGAAAATTACCAGAATTGCCAGAGGTACAACTGAGAACATGCATTCTAATCCTTACCTCTCATTTTCCTCATGTTATTTCTTACTTTGTCTTAAAACACACTACACCACCAGTCAGAATTGTCGTAACTAAGACAAAGCCAAGTTATTTTATATGAACTCCCTTATCCCACAGAAAACAGTACTTGTTTATATAACAGTATTAGTTGCTTACTATCAACTTCAGCTTTTCTGTACAGTGTCACTAAACAAAAATACCATTTTACCAAGCAAATTATAACTGCAAACACTGCAATCAATCTGATGTTTGTAAAGACCACACAGGAAGCTAAAGGCTGTTTGTCAGTCAGTCAAGTAAGTAGCTCCTTACATTAACAAAACGTATTATTATGGAAAAGGACTGCAGCACCAAAACATGTTTTTATTCAGGTTAATTACACCAGCCTTGATTGTCCATTACCTGAAAAGTGGGAGTCAGCTTTCAAAAAAAGCATGGTTGATTTGTATTATTTTAAGAGCCTTCACTGTCTGAGCATTCAGAGTCCTGACACAGTACAAACAATGAACCTGCACATGGAAGTTGTGCCTGTTCTGACAAACTTTCTAGTTTCCCGCTCTTAAATCATTAAGAATTAAATTCAAAGGGTATTCAAAATTACTGGTATTGCAAATGCTAAAAAAAAAGACAAACTTGGTTTTAGTCCCTGTAGTCCAATATTGCGTTTCTCAGCCCAGTGTATCAGGTCTCAAACATTCAGTAAAGCCAGAACTCTATCTTTCTGCCATTGCTCAAATCCCAGAAACAAATTACTTCCACTGTTGAAATGCATTATGACTCAGTTTAACTGAAAGAAATCTCAAATGCTACTATTCTAAGCTAACTGAAGTTCCGGCTGAGGTTTGAACTCCTGAAATAAAGACATTAAAAATCTTCATTTTGCTCCAATTCTGTTATTACTTATGCAAATATCACTTGAAACAATCCTGCTTTCTGATGCATCACCTCACTAGCCTTAACAGATCTAGAGGCACCTGCCAGCCCCCAATCCCCACTGTTAAAATTAAAAAATATGACGTATTAAATGTAAGGAGCAAGTTCACTTCTGGTGTTCATGCTTTATATTTGCACTCACATAACAAAAGCTCCTGAAGAACTGCAGAAGACACACTAATGTAAAAATCAGCTTAAACAAAACTTCTTACAAAGTAAAAAATTTTAAACTAAAACAAGATTAGGATTAAAATTCTGTCATGTGCATTAATTCATTTTTGTTCAGACATAAATGTTTTACTGAAGTTACAGGACAGATATTTGATGATATGATTGAACAGGAAGGCACATTCATTTCAGGTTCCATGACTATGAATACATTAACCAACTAACTTACTCACTAACAGGTCTTAAAAAAAAAAAAAAGTCTGCAAGGTACCAAATTCACCCAAGCCTTATTAAAAAACTATTGCGTTCACAAAAGGAAAAACCTCCTGAAAAGTTACTCTGCCCCACCAAATAATTCCTGGAGGGTTTGTCTGTACTGCTTACATAGATCTTACAGTACCAAGTTTGTATTTAATTTAGGTGAGATGAACAGGTTTCAAACTTTATACATGTAAATATAATTTTCTGTCTGGAGCTCTCAAAATTAGAAAGAGAAGTTCAGATTCTCAAACCATGTATATGGTTAACTTTGAGCTTGGTTGTTTTATTCTTGGTTTTGGGGGGGTTTTTTTGTTGTTTTTTCTTTTTTTTTTTTTAATATGAAGGTCAACTACATACGCTATTCTGAATTCAGTGGTTAATTCTCAAAAGTACAGCAAACTACAACTGAGCACACAACATGATTTTGTCTGACAAAAAAGCTTCTGAGGATAAGACAGATCACTAATTTATCAGGGGAAGTTACCGCATTTTTAATGCAATTTCACAGAAGTACAATATACAGAATTTACATTAATCCTCTGAGTATGGCCTTTTAGGAATGCATGTAAGAAATGCACACAAGCTTCAAGTCAGCATCTAAAAGCATTGGTTTAATATTAAACGGCTAATTAAGCAAAGGTTTCTCTCACTTGGATGGTTTGCTTACCTCTGGGGGGGGATATAAGGAGCAGATACTGTTGGCATAACTGTACAGGGTTCAACCACTGTTTTCTTGGCCTTTTTTGTCTTTTTTCTGACTTTTGATGAAGACCTAGCAGTTCTGACTGATCCCTCCTTTCTACAAACACCGTTTTTGATTTCAGCTTCTCCATAAATATTTAGAGGTCTCCGTGTGCAACCTGGTGGAGTATGTACATCACAATAGGCAGTCTTTTTTACAGAGAATGTTGTCCCGCTGCCAGTTAGTTCTTTCACAGGTTCCATTTTCATATACAGACCGGCCTTTTGAGCACACGTCACATGGAATGCAGTATAGCAGTTTGCTTTGTGGCACTGGATGCAGGCACCAACACCTTTCTGTTTACAGAGGTAGCATGTTAACTTCCATCTGGCTGGGGGAATGTTCCTGACACCATCAATTGGCTCAATGAAAACTGTATTGGCAAATCCAACTTCTGGAATCCACAAAGCACACACTACGTGTCCCCAACGATCATCATCTGTCTTTTTAAAGGCACCTCCCTTGTTTGGGCACAGCACACAGTCTACAGGCCGAGAACGGGACTGCAGACAGTGCCTGCAGAGCCACTGGCCCTCAGGTATATATGGCACCCCATAGCATTCCTGATGTACTGCTAAATTACACATATCACAAAACAGGATTACATTGCTGTTCTGACATTCACCATCCATGCATATACAACACACCGCATCTTCATCAATTAAAGACTGATGATCACCCTGTTTTTGGTTCTCACAATAAGACTCTTTTTCAAACCTATCCATAAGGAACTCAAACATATTTTGTGAAACAACTGACACTCCATCACTTTTCCGCTTCTCATTTATTATTTCTAACCATGCGTAATCTTCTTCATCCATGTCATATTCAACTTCGTTATCAAGTTCTTCTGCTGACTTCTCAATGAATTTGTAATAGACTGGTGGTCTCCGAGGAGCTGAAGGGGGACTGTATTCAACAATCCGTACTTTTGGTTCTGGAAGAGGAGCTGCTGTAGCAGGTATACCATGGGAGCTCGGAAGAGCTTCATTTTTCTTTTTCACTTTGTTATTTTTATGCCGTTTGCTTCTTAGACAAACCGGTGGTCTTTCACTATTTTCTTTATTGCTGTTGCATTCACTCATTTCCTGGGCTGTAAGATCATCTTCTAATATAATCTCTAGAGGATCAAAGATACTGATCCTATGCAGGCGACCTTCAATTTCTATTTCAACCATTCTTTGAGCTTGAGCGTACGTCAAGGTTTCTCGTGTGGGGGAGTGCTTAATACTGCATGGGGAAGAAGAATGCCTTGCTGCCGATACTCGATGACATCTTCCTTTTCTCCTCATTTGGTAATGTTTACCTAAAATTAGAGCAACAGTTAATATGATGAACTCCAAACACACGTATTAAAATATTGGTTTTATTATAGCAAGAAAAAACCCCTTCAGTTCCATAGTTCCCAACCTATCAACCCAATTTAAAAAAAAAAAAAGAAAAGCTCGTCACACTTAATAGGGCTGCTCACACTATTTTGTACTAATTTAACCTAAAAATAAGTAAATCTCCTCAACAACAGTTTCTCTACATAAATGCAGATATTCAAAATCCTTGATGCAAAAATCCTGTTGAAGAGCTATCTGTAAGACCTCTGCATAAGGAAAAAAATGCATTTCAAAAGTGCCCCAGAAAAAAAAAAACAAACACCTGTTACATTTTACAAAAACCTTTAATACAGTATTTCCCAATACCTTAAGGGTGTCTGCAGTTTGAAACAGCTACAGATTATTTTCTTCAGACCTTCTCCCAAAAGAACTGACTATGAAAGAAAATACAAGTTTCCCCCATGATTTTTTCCAGTGCAATTTGAAAGTCACGTTAACAACTCAATTACTACACCTATACTTAAAGCTAGAAAAACGCTCCTACTTCCAAACTTGGCAAGTATGCAGTCTGACAGCCCTTTCCTTTAACATAATATTCAAGTTCATCACTTACTATAAAAAGATTATTCCACATACCACATAAAAAGATAGCTTTTTCCCGCCCAACTGTAAAATAACATGACTAGAACAAGCACTCGTTTTGATCAAAACATGTCTAATTAAAAGCTGCCATACTTATCCCTTCTGACATTCTAAAGTTGGGTTTTCTTTCTGTGAGGGCTGAAAAATATTATAATCCCACCTGATAAGATCAAGTTCAAAAGTTGTATCTCTCTCCTTCCTAATAAATCATTATTTAGCAGCAAAATTCAACCCCAGCTATAGAAAAAGTTCTTGATCTTTAATCACAGTCTTGGTTTCAATTCTGACCAATCAGAAATTCTGCACTTCAAGTCAGTGTTGGGCATTAGTTAAAATAATGCAACTAGTGTTAGCATGTATTGCCAAAATGCAGAGAAACGCAGAGATCAAAATAATTACTGTTAAAGACCAGTATATGTACTTCGTGAAGAAAATAGCAAGGACTGGAAAAATTACATAAGCTACTCCATGTAACTTGCCTTCTGCTCAGTCTATGATGCCAACTGCTAAAAGGTGAATCTTCAAAGTACAGAATGAACTCCTTTTGCAGAGGACAACAGTTTTACAATAATTTCAGCATCTATCCTTAAAACTAGCTCTTGAGAGGGTCTAATCAATCTGCTCTCACAAACTGACCTTCTTTTTATAAAACCCTGGTTTTATTATTCATGTAAGAACTGTATTGCTCAATTAACACAACTAATCCTTAACTCTCATTACTTGTTTTTATAGCACAAGCATAAAACGAGACAACAGTGTGTAATCATGACAGACCTCTGATCTGGCTCTATATAAACAACAAACGAATAAAATAAGGCTCCACCTCTTCAAACAAGTTTGAAATAAATATTTAATTATTTAATTCTAGAAAACAACATAGGATTAAACCATATTGATTTCTTAACTACAGAAAAAGTTTAAACCACTAATACTGCTACAGAAGGTCCAGTAACTAGAAACAAAGGCAGAACTAATAATTTAACTGAAATTAAAAGTTAGTTCCCAGTTCCACAACAGATTTTATAATTCATAGGCCAAAGATAACACAATGGCCCTGATTTCTGCTTATAATTGTGAACAAGTAATGAGGGACTCTTCAGCTAAACCACACCATGTGTCAATGTACAGTAACCTACTACTGATCAGAAAAGTTTAATCTTATGGTTTTGTTTGGTTTTTGTTTTTTGTTTTTTTTTTTTTAAAATCTGTCTTTAATTTAGTCACCAATCAAGAAAAAAAAACAGATCACTTACATGATGTTTACTTCATACAACTGCAAGTCTGCCTAAATGTAAAAATCTATTCTGTTTGTTTTTTTCAATGTCCCTTCCTACTTCTTACCTGGTGCATTCATAGTGATTCATGATGATAGTGACTGTTTTGGACAAAATTTTGGGGAAGGGATGAGAAGTAGCTTTCAGAAAGCAAAAAAAAAACCAAACAACCGTGCAAGTTGTCCTCACTTCACTATGAAGCTTAACCCAAAACCACAGGAAAAAAACAAAAAACAACAACAAAGCACATTACTGGTAGGCTTCGAAGCCTCTCTATTCCCAAGATTCTTAAACATAGCTGCAAACAGGCAATAAGAACAAGACCAAAATATAACAAAATTCCTAAGTGTTTCTGCCTTAGGATTTAGGATTACTACCGTAAAAGTAAAATAATCTGTACAAACCAGAATCAATAAAAAAAAATGTCATCTAAGTATCTTTCCTGTAACACTCCACTGTAAATAAAGCTAAATTAGGAAGCAAGTTACAGTCACAGGTAAATGCAGAATGCACAACCTGCAAATACAATGCAATGAACACAGAACAGGAACTGGTAGTACTTTGGCCAAAATTCACAAAAACTTAGTGTGAATTACTTAAATGCTCTGGAAGCCAAAGCCGTGTTTTGTTTCTCCAGAACTCTTCTGTTTGCAAATGCCCTACAAATATGCTGGAGGAAGACCAGATCTCTGCATAACAAGTACCTGGCAATTGGTTTGCTTTTCGTAGTTAATGATCAGACATTTCTCTTCCCTTCCCACCCTCCCCCGTGGTATCCTGTAGAACCACTGGAATGAAGACTACAGACTTAAGTTTGAAAAAGAGTGAACTAAGAATTTCCATTCAGTATTACTAGAGATACCACAGTAACAGCAACATGAAATTACTTTAACATACTTCGGTTAGCACTTTTCTGCCTCCTACAACAACTCAAACGACTGCAGGAGATTAAAAAGAAAAGCTTTCCACAGCTCTCCCGTCTTGGAATCACATTCAGCTGCTTGGGAGCAAAATCACAGCAGTGAGGGAAGCCTCACCACAACAAACATGTCCACGAAGACAGCTGTTTGTGCGGAATGCACGGTATGAGGGGAGAAAATAATTTTTTTATCGAGGTGTAGAATAACTAAAACCCACATAAAAAGTATGATAACGTTTACTTTTTGACTACAGGTTCTGGGTCCTAGTTACCTTCCTCCTCTTCAAACAAACTGCCCTTGGTCCCTGCACCCCCTGCTCAGCGAAGGGAATTCCATTCTCAATGGACACTTTCATGCAGACCATTAGAAAGAGAAAGACACAGGAATGCTCTTTAGTCCCGGACAATGGGGGGGGAGGTGTGTGTGCGTGCGTGTAAGCGAACAGCGCTTTACACGCATTCGGGCCAGACGCCACCCACAACTTCAGCTGTGGAGCACCAGCAAACACCCCCTCCCTCAGCAACCCCCCCGTCAGGGGGGAACCCCCACAACTGGGGCTCTCGCCTCCCAGTGGACCGGCCCGCGGAGGGCTCAGCGACGCGGCGACCCCCGGGGCCGCTCTTCCCCCGAGCCGTGCCCCGCTTCCCCCCGGCATCCCGGCCACCGGCGCGGCTACCGCGGCCTTGCCCACGCCCACGGGCCCGCCTTCGCCGGCCCTGCGCGAACACTTCCTGCCCACACCCAGGGAGCCTCCAGCGTGCACACACCCCTCCGCGCCGATGGTTCCTGCCCGGTCCCGGCATTCCCCCCCCGCTTCCCCCCCCTCCCGGCCCCCGGGAGGATGGTTCCTGCCCAAGGCCCATCATCTCCAGCCCTTCCCCAACAGTCACCTCCCTCCCCTCCGCGAAAATACTCGGCCCACAAATATGGCGGCTGACAAAACAGCTCGAACGGCGCCCTCCCCCAGACCGCCGCGTTCGCCTCCCCCCCGCCCAGCCTCCCCGCCCGCCTCGCCCCCGGCCGCCGCTCCCCCCCAGCTGCCGGGCCCAGCCCGCCCTGCCCTTCCCCCCCAACTACCAACAACCCCCGCCGCCGGTCGCCGTCTCGCCGCGGCGGTCCCCGCTCCCGCAGCCCCCTCCCGCCGCTCCCCAGGCTTCACTCACGCTGTGGGAGCCGCCGGAGCGCGGCTGACAGACCTCCCGCTCCGCCTCTGCGGCCGACGCTGCGGCCGGTTTAATGGCGGAGGTCCCGCCGGTGCTGCCGCCTGGCCCCGCGTCCGGCAGCCGCCAGCGGGCGAGCGGGCGCGGAGAGGGCCGCGCTGCCCGCGGCAGCGACCCGGCGCTGGGTGCGGGGCGGCTGCTGCTGCTGCAGCCGGGCGCGGCGCATTCGTGAGGCGGCGGCGCAGGTCGCCGTCCAGCTGCGGGCTCGGCGCTCAGCTCCCGGGGCTGAGCAGCTCCCCTCCCCCCTCGGCACAAACAATGCGGCTTCACCACAGCGCTGCGCCGACGGGGGGGGCGGAGAGGGAGGGAGGGAAGGATGGAGGGAAGGGACGTGAGGGCGCCAGGCACCGCCCAGCCCTGCCGCTGCCGGGCGGGGCCTGCGCGTCGCCGCCGCTTCACCCCCCCCGGATGGCGGCGGGCGGCGCGGGGCCGGGCGGCCTAGCACCAGCCGGCACGGGGCCCTGCGGCGGGCGGGCCGCGGGCGGGAAGGCGGCGGCCGGAGCAGAGCCTTCCCGCCCAGGGCCGGGCCGGGCCGCGGCGCCCCCGGCCAGAAGGTTTAAAGGCTCCATGGCGGGGGTGAAGGGAACGGGGGCGGGACGGGCCGCGGTTCGTTACAAAACCAAAACCAGCAGCGAGCGAGGGAGCGGTTATTTATTGTTTCTGTGGGGGAAGTCCAAGCTCGAGGTTCGCGCGGGGGGAATTCGGTTGAAAGTTGGCTGTTGCGCGGTCTCCGGGTCGAGCTGACGCCTTTCAGTTAACTGGCGACAGCCTTACATTTTGACGAAGCAAAAGCAAGTTATTTCCGACTCTCCCTGCGAAGGGCACCCTTTGTTATGTATTATTTTTAGACAGCCATGTCCAAGATGTGGGGGATTTTACCGCAATATGTTTCTGCAAGGCTGCTGCACTCACATATTAAAAAAAAACAAACAAAACTTTTAGCTCGCCCAGCCTGAGACCAAACCTTGCCTTTCCTGACCACGCACAACAAGTCTTGCGTAAGGAAAAGCAAATGGTCAAGAGCAGGTATGCTCTTCTTTGCCCACCTGGAACAACCATCCCCCGAGTAAAACTCTCTTCAAAACGACTTAGCAACTCATTTTTACGTTTTCCGTAGCGCTTCTGTGTTTGCTTGCCTCAAAGGGCAGTTACAATATGTTTACAATAAATTTATGACTAGGAACTCAGACGCAGATACACCTGTCATTACTTAGTTGTACAAAGTGATTTACGGCCTGGAGAGCTTAAGTAACTTCACTACGGCAATCCCGTAGAAGAGGCAAAGTACTTTCCAACTCCCCCCCCCCCCCCCCCCCCCCCCCCCGCCATCAGGGACCATCCAGCACACTGATCTCTTAAAGCTCATAAAACAGCTAACATTTGCGCGGTGCACTCAGCAAGCATAGAAATAGATCTTTAGGATCAGATGGGCCCAGTAACTTCAATTTTGAATATTTAGGAAAAAAAAAAAAAAAAAAAAAAGGATGTATGAAGTGTAGAGGCCATCTGGTCATTTGCGTGCCTGCCTGTGAGGAAGTTGTACCACCTAAGAGATCCTATCTTCAGTCTCAGATGTCTTACAAGATGCTGATTTAAGTTAACGTTGTTGCACTGGAATTCAGCTTGTGGTAGATATTAAAGAGGGAGCAGCATACTAAATCATAGACATTAGTGTGCAAAGTATAAAAATGACTAGAAGTGATAAATATTGTCAAGAAGCTAATAATAAGCATAATAAAATCTCATTTATGATAGAAAACATGTTGTTTTATCTTTTAAGCGATAATCCACATGCATATCTGCCCTGCAGCTGGACAAATGCTTTATAACTGGAGACAGGTTTTCCACAGAGAGCTTGATGGCATCCATACTCTCACGTCTCTGATGCTCAGTCAATCTGGCATTTTTCCAGTTCCTTTATTCTGCCAGGTGGACTACACCATTTCGTAGCTGGACATTTCTCCAATAATGCAGTGTTCCTTACTGGTATTTGTATCGTTTAACCATCTTTTTGAAGTTTAAACTCAAACTTTATTCTCTCTAGTAAGCTCTACTTACTTGACTTTTTCTTGGGATTTGTCTGCCTGCCCTGTGCATAGGGCACATTTGGTAAAAACAATCCATCCATAAGCTGCAAGGTCTTAAACTTCGTGACGATGAAAAAAGGGGAAGTGGCAGTTCCAAAATGATTTTATTAAAAAGATAGCTGCAACATTGATTCCCACAACCTATTGACCAAGGACTTGTAGCAGAGCCCGAGTCCATCATGACAGTGTGCTATGTGCCAGGACCTGATCTCCTAACAGATTTGAAATTAAAAGCTTCTGATCTGTTTTAGCCTAATGCAAAAAGGCCTTGCTGCTCCTCAGATTCTCTAGAGGATTTGAAAGAACTGCTCAGCTTCGTTTCCTGGTGCCCATACTGAAAATGGTGTCTCTACCTCAAACTACTCTGAGGTGGGGTTTGTCTGTCTTCTCCACCCTCTGAATTGTTCTCAGTAAGAGGGTGTGAGAGACTGTTCCAGCCCTGGCAGAGAATGCCTGTCCTTGCTCCATATGGTTCTTCAGGGGGACAGCACAAAGATCAGGACAGGCTCAACAGACAGTTCAGTATTAGGAGCCTTGCACTTTCAAGTCTCTCATTGACCTTATGACAAGTTACCTGATAAAAGTTAAATATTAGTAGGATAGCCCACATGATTTCAAAATGCAACAGTATGTAGTATTGTCTGTGGCACTGGACCAGTCCTCAGCACACACTTCTATAATCTCAAAGATCTGTTTCCTTTGCCTTTTCCATCTCACAGGTGAGACCTGGTGCCTCAAAATAGTATTTTTTCTATTTTTGGACAGAGCAAACAATTCTACTAGGATACCGTACAATTTCAAACAAAAAAAATAACAACTGGCTCTCTGAACCAGAATTTGATGGCAACAAGACCCTTACCATTTTTGGGGGCATTAACTTAACATGTGCATGGGGTTTCAGTCCCGGTCTACCAGACTCTTCAACACCCCTTCCTTGGCAGCATCAGGTTTTTATTCAAGTCGCCGCTGCTAGCTCACCCTGCATGGAAGACTTCAACAGAAGGACTATCTTCTACCTGCCAACTTTCATCTGCACTATTTCTCAAATTCTCAAGAGAAACTTTCAAGAAGGAAAGATCATGTAAACAAACACAAATGCTATTTATCTCCTTTGGCGGCATCCTCATTCCTTGCAGAATCAAAATTCATGAGACATTTCCATGTTGCTAAAGTGCATCACCTACATAGTATCATCTTTGTTTTCCAGATTTATCAAGATCAACTCAGACTTGCCACAGCACTTAAATATTGACTTTGGTGCTGATCTTCTCTGGCTAGGACTCTAGATCCCTCTCCCTGTCTGAACAGCTGGCTGGTGAAGGGACAAGCAAGAGGCAGATCCCACTCCACACATTCTGTAGAATCTGAAAGAATCTTTCCATTTCAAGACAGGCTTTGGACTGTTGTGAGTGTTTGGGTCTTCTTCCTATCCTGATGACAAATCTGCCTCCCCTTGCTAAGCCATGTGTGCCTCTGTATGATGCCTCAAGTCCATCTATCCCTACAAAGTTTTCAAGTCTGGCTTCTCCATCATATGGTTTACATCTTCAGACTCATCTATGTGTGATTAATATTCTCCCCCCAAGAATATGGTCTCATAAGTTGCAATATTGCTATGATCCTCACATCCTGCAAGGGGATGCTTTTTGATCTCACCTCACCATGGCAGATGGCACTGGCAAAGTGCTCATGGGCATGACTGTGCAAGGCTGGTTGTTCTCAAAAGAAAGACTTCCCAAACCTCATGGAAGCCAGGACAGCACGCTCTGTGCAAAAGATACTGCAACTCTATCAGAAGATGTTACAGAAGTACGCTGACAAACAAAACCACAACCATTTATCTTCAACCTGTGAGGTTGTGTAGGGTCCCTCCACCTCTTCTGGCTGATTTTTGCAAATGACTATATTTAAAGGCAATTCCACATATCGCTGATTCATCTCCTAATTATTACTGATAGTTTGGCAGAAAAGTTGACTTCTTTTTCATACTAGACTGAGCAGGATATATCATCCAAAGTGATGACAATTCCAAAACCGGGATCAACATTTTGGTTTCAAATATGGAAGAAAATTGTTGATCCTTTTACCCCTAATTGCTTACTGAATATCTTCCTGTTCTCTGATTAGGAAGAATTATGTGCATTTTGCTTTTCATTCCTCTGATCCTGATGTTTTAGCCATAATGACAAAAGGGTCATTATATTGGCGTTCACCCATATTCACCAACTGCTGGTGTTCCCGCAACTGGAATCAAAGTCTTTTTTCCTTTTTTTGGCCTCACAAACTATTACTTGCTGTACGAACCATCCTTCTCATCCTCAGAATCAAAGTGGTTCTCTATTTATAGAAGTGGTAAGAAGACCCTTTAGATCTCCAGAACAGTTCATGTTGATCCAAATGAATGGTCTTCACCAAAATATGAGCTTTAAAACAGACCGGAAGCTGCGTCAATGCCTTTTATGGTACTGATACAGACAGAGCCCTTTTATCATCAGAGCTCCACCAAAACTCAAGCTACATCAGTGTGCTTGCTAATAGCTCTGTGAATTGCATCTGCTAAGCAGTCCTATGGAATGTTATCTACAGATAATAGTTAAAGACCATTTGACAGAGTGGTCTTTAAGCTGTACAGCCGCTATGCAAAAGCCCTTACCCTATTTCCATTTAAGCATTTGTGGGAACTACTGCTTGGAGTCACCTCCTGCAAGAAGAGGTATGTAGACTGTCACTTGCAGCCAGAAAGATACGTTAAGCAGTTTGTTGAGATATACAATTGACAGGGAAACCTACTTCCTGCCCTACTTACCCTTCTGCTATCTAGTGTGAATCCTTTAAGATCATGTACCTTTGGGATTCTGCAGTGGTAAGATGCTCTCTACCATATGTGCTGGGGGAAGGTGGGGCTCCTCACTCCTAAGGACACTGCAAAGATAAAAGAAAAACTTACTTTGGTATTAGAATATACATGAAATCATATATAAACAGCACTTAAAAAAACCCCAAATAATTCCAAATTACAAGACGCAGCACCAAAGGACAAAGGTTGCCCAACTACTCACCTGTTGATCTTCTGAATAGCAAATCTACTGGAGACTATTTTATTGAGCACAAACCTTTGGAGCAGAATTATTTGCACTCTTACATATAATAATATTGTTGTTTACAAAAGAGCAAACGGAGACATAAACAAGGGAATAGTATTTCCCTTCTCTTCAGTCATTGCCTCTTTGGCATTAATTATTCAATTGCTAGTGTTTACAGTTTGGCACCTTCATTATGTTCTGCATAGTAACTCCATTTGCAAAGGTCTTTATGGGAAGCTATTCCTGCCAAATGGTAACTGCCATCAGAATAACCCTCATAAACAAGTTGCAGATTTTCTGTTTAGCTCCCAGAACTGCCTCCCCGCATGATCAGATGGAAATGACTGCCAGCACAAGGGAGGCAGCAGGAAAGTAAATCCAGGGTTTGGGAGTACCCACCATTCAGCATCTCTACTTTTAGCCATGAAAAGCAGCTGCATGTTTAGAATCGGAGTGCCTGTCTATTCATACAGCATAACTAACTGAGCCAAGTTAGGGGCGAAGACACAATGTCAGTGGTAATGGGTAGGAATCAAAATGCAAAACAGTAATTGCTATGTGAAGAGTTCTAAAAATATCATACTTGCATAGCAAAGAATTGCAAAACACTGTGGCTAAACAATGTACACTGGATTTTGACTTCTTTTTTTTTCAAGACATGCTGAGGAAAGCTCAGTAGCAGAAAAAGACAGAATTTATAGAAAGTTAAGGCAACAAAAACAAAAAAAATCTGAACTGAAGAATTTTGTCAAAGGCAGACATAGGGATAGGAAAACAAAGTGCTCCCCACACAAATATCTAATACACAATATATTTCTCAAATCAAACATAATTTTCACTACTTTTATTTCTGATTGCTCCCTGTGGTTGTTTTCCTTATCAGGTTTGGATTTCAAAAGATAACCCAAGCTCATGCTAAACGAAATAACTGTTTAAGCCAGTGTGACCCATGTAAACAATATTACAGCAAATACATTATTACTTTCTCTCATAACCCTTTCCAGCTCCCTGATCATTCCCTCTGCACTAGAAACAGCTTTAATCCAAGCAAAGAGAAGTTACTCCCTGCCTTCATAAAGTTTAGTAATATACAAAATTTATTTTATTTCTTAAATCCCTTAGACTGACTTTTCTATTCTCAATTCCTTGCTGTCAGTATCAAAACTTGCAAGTGTAATATGTGATGAAGTATAAATTCTGAGTGAAGTTGCTTTCCTTATTAGATCACTCATAAATGTGTATCTCCAAGAAACTATCTCCAGTGTTTACAATGAGTTAATACTTCAGCCTTAGTATAATTAAGTTAAAATTCAATCAGCAGCAAGACACAAATCCAGTCTTAATTTCTTTACTACCTCTTCCTCATTCATTCTAGAGGACAGACCTGGTCTGCAGATGATTAAGATGGTATGTAATGGAGGAAGCTTTGCTGTTAGAATCCCTAGTTATTTATTGCAGAAGAAATCCCAAAATAGATGAGCTCATTCAGAATTAATACCTTGACTCCTCATTTACATGGGGAAAGACTACAAAGCAAGTTGACAAATAAATTTTATTTATTTAGGAAATAAAGGGAGGAAAAAAAATAAAGTGGAAAAATAAGCCAGAATCAAGACTCAATACACTACATCCACAAAAAAAACCGAAACAAACAAGAGAATCAGACTCAGCTCAAAGCTTCCTCTGTTCAGAGAAACCCAACTTGTATCTATCATTTAATAAAGAGTAATGAGTCCTAAGCAGGACTTTCTCTCAGACCTGTTGTCTCTCAGACCTGTCTACTACCTTGGCCAGTGCCTGATGCTGGCTAATAAAGAGATTCTCTGAACTTAAGCATACATAAATCAGTTCTGATATATAATATGGCTTCATAATGCAGACAGAATTTTAATAGGCTCAAAAAAGCCCCACTAGAATAGGACCTCCAAATTGAGCACTCCTGAAAGGTGCATTCCAGCACCATCCTCGCACCACACAAAGGGTAAGCATGAATAAATCCTGTGAACATCCTATCATACGCTCAACTCCAAGTCAAAAAAAATCACTGATGTACACCCTGATGTGGCATTAGTCCAGGATGATGAAGAGATTAGACAGTTGAGTTTGTAACAAATGAAGTAATTAATATAAAAGCACAAAGACATCATGGTTTTGGCAGTGACTGCTGCTTACAGTTGTTCACAACTGCTGTGTAATTGCTAATTCTTTATTTCCTGAGCACCCGATTTGACACCTTGGATCTGACGAGCAGAGCCAAGTGCCGCTGAAGTTAATGGGGTACGTATGCTAAATATATAGTACTCTCCTATGTTAAGTGTTCTTAGAAATCATACCCTTGCGATACTAAATTGGGCATCCAAATTTAGTACTTCTGACCTCTATTTTAAGGCTTTGATCATTAAGTTGGCACTCTCTAGATAGGGTCCTGGAAGAAGCTGGCGTCTATACAAGGAGGAAAAGAGATCATTTTATTAAATGTATTACCTCAGTGCATACAAAAGACAGCACTTCTTTGTGCTTAAGAACTATTATTTCTTGATACAGTGTTCATGATTTCATATGGAAAATGCATTACTGATGCAGAATCTACTAGAGGTAAAGCCAAAGGTTCGAGTGATTCAGGTAGGAAAAGAATCTTATCAGTGCAAGTTTGGAGATAAGTACGTTAACTGCCCAATTCTGCTAAAACAAGGCAACAGTGACAAAATGGTTAAAACTTCCAATGCTGGTAACACTTAATGTTTTCAAAGGTATACAATTTGAAAAGGCAGAACTACATCAATTTATTACTGCAGTATCAACGTAATCTTTACTACCAAGAAAGAAATGGATGGAAGGGAATAAAAAATAAAAAAAATCAGACTATTAGTGACTAATCAGTGACTTGGGAGACTCTGGGACCACAGAACAGAAACCACTGCAGCAACTAACATCTACAATCATCTGATGACACATAATATTGACAGAGAAATAAGAACATTTAAGGTATATTTAAAGTTCCATCACAGTAGGAAGGGATGCAAGGATTTTGTCTAGTTTCCAGATGGTTTTAGGCTCTGTTACAGTCTTCTTGGGAACCTTCTGAGTTCAATGTACACCTCAGTATCATGAAGAACAGAGAGCTGGCTACTTACAGTTACTGCAGTGACATTTTCTTCTTCTCTGTAAAACCTATTCTCCTGAGAATCGCAACAGTTTCTTTGGGAGCATGTCCTTTTAGCTTTCTGATATTCTGCAAAACACATCAGGGAAACAGGTACTTGCAGTTTGCTCCAAGGACTAGAGTGAAAAATTACTTTTTTATACTTGTTTAATATCAGATCACTTTTAATTCATGCCAGGTTCAGTTAAATGTGCAAATAAAGATGTTTATTCAGAATATCTGAAACAGATAACAAGTTTATAAAGGCATAGATAGAGGAAAATTTTAAAAAAATTACTCTTCTGAACTTAAACAAGAAAAGTTTGGGTTTCTTCCCATCCAGATGCCTTGCACAGATTTTTCTAATATTCATCTTGCCAAATGACTATACTTACACCTCAGACTGCATAATTAATGGAGAATTTCTATCTTTAAAGCATCACTACATAAATACTGTAACATTCACCACAAGCTGGCAGTCTGGAGCCTTCTCTTGGAATTGCAGTTACTTTTTCTTTTCTTTGTAGTCATCTTACCAGATCACCATCATCTTGTTGGTTTATTCTTCATATTTCTTGGTTGTTTGTGAGAAGACTTTCTGGCCCCAACTTTCCTCAGATTTTTAAGACCTAATTCTGGTGTATGTTTGTGTAATAGAAAGAAGTTTCAGCTATTTCACTCAATCTGTAATATATATCTATAAATCACATACTGAACCACTGAATAGATAAGACATTTGGAAAATAATTTAAAGAAGTAACCAACTTTTATCAGTCTTAACTGTCGCTAAACCTTAAAGTTTAGTTTCCTTAAGGAAATTATGAAAAAATGAAGAGATATAGAAAGATGCACATGGAAAGAGCAACATGCAGTGGGAAAGCACAAAGTGAATTTCCAATTTACAGTCCTTTTAAATTTACTGTACATTTTTGGACTATAAATTGGGAGATTCTTCAAAGCCACAACCATTAAAAAAAAAAAGAAAAAAAAAATCAAAAAAGCAGTTAGAGCTCAATATTCTAATATATTCATGCTTTCTGGGGTGCGGTGAGTGTAACTACACAACTCCAAATAAAATTTAACATACCTATTACAATTTTATAGTTCTCTAAGAAATGCTTTATGAGAGGATACATTTCTATTTATTGTTATTCTTTTATGTTAAATAATGACCATAATTAACTGTGAACAGACTGATGATAGAGGCTTCTTAACTAAGCTCTCACACCTCTGAAATAGTCTAGTTGGCAAATCTGGCCAAGACCAAACTTCAATTTTAATTAGTTGTATTTACACAAATGCACTTTTTTAAACAGTGGAATTTGGCAAGTCAAAGTAACTTCACCTGAAATCACTTTGGCCTCTGTCTCCTCTAGTAGCAGTTCAACTGTATCAATAAGAATACAATGGAAGTTACAAAGTTATAACACAGAATTAAGAAGGACTGTCAGCACACATTGTATAGTTATTTTGTTGTGATTTTGAGTAGTGTATGAACGAAACAAAAACACAATAAGCTTGACATCAGATTTCCAAAGGAAACCTTAACCATAACAGATCATTTACTTTGTTGACTAGCACCATCCATTTGGCACACCAAATATAGTACAAACATTGAGATACTACAGAAACATGTTCAAGAGCTCCATTCTTTCACATCAAAAACAGACCAACCAATTTCTTCATATACTGCCATATATCCACCAAAACATTTTTTTACTAAATCTGTTAAATTTTTAAAATAATAAATAAATAAATTAGCTGATGAAAACAGCTCAGAAAACAACCAAACTGAACAAAACCCAACTGAAGCACTACAATTAAAGAAAATTAATTTCTCTCTCTAAACACTGTCTTAATCTGAGACTTAGCATTGCTTTCAAAATAGAATTCTACTACCAGTGCTGTTACTGTTTTTCTCCTGCTTCCAATCCCAAAGGTAAGATGCGAGTTACGATGACCAGCGACACCGAAGTCAAGGAAGCAGGAATCTATGACTGCCACTGGGAATTTGACAACAAATGTCAATACCTCACCAGATTGTATATTTACCCTCTCTCTGTAGAAATGACATGCATTAAAACAAAACAATAAACCCTGGTTCATCCTCACCCCACCCAAAAAGCCTGGATCACTCACTGCATTTCAAAATTGTGACTAATCTCGCTCAATCACAGGAGACAGCCATGGACCCCACAACTGAACATCAGAACTGGAGGGGGTTTATCCAGAAAAATGCAAAGATCTCAAGCACAAAGAGGGCCACTGCTTTGCTGAACCCACGCAATGCGCACCCTTCATCCCTGACCAGCCTTCCCTATGACAGCCACGCAGGACATCAGGCTGAAGTGCCCCCCTCACCCCGAGGCAGATGGTAGCAAAACACAGCATCAGGCCGCAAATACATATGAAGATGTTAGGTTTTTATAAAAAATGTTAAAACACGTAATAAAGCTGACATTCTGGCAAAGGTGAGGGGCTGTGTTCAGACGAGCAGCGTGCCCACGCTCCAGCAGAGCCGCGTCCACGAAGGCCTCCCCTCAGGCTTTCGGCCAGGGGAGGCCGCCGGCCCTTCCTGACGCCGGGGCCCTGCCGGTCGCCCGTCAGCGGCTCCCGCCCGCCAGACCCCACCGCAAGGACAGAAACGTCCGCTCCGACCGCGGCCGACCGGGTGGAAACTCGGAGCGCCCGCACGCAGCCTCCGGTCAGGGGCCCCATCAGTCCCTCGAGACCTGCGGCGCCGCAGGAACCCGCAGGCCGCCGCCAGCCTGTTCCCGCCGCCCTCAGAGCCGCGACAGCCGCCCACCCTCAGCCGCCCCAGAAACGGAGCGGGCTGAGGCGAGCGGCCGCGCCCCTGCGGAATTCTTCCGGACCCGCCGTGGGGGCGGCGCAGCAAGACAACCGGCTCCCTTCCCCAACGCCGCCACCCCGATCAGGATCCGGGCGCGGAGTCAACCCTTAAGCGTCGCGACCCCCGGGGGCAGCCATTTTGCCGGCCGCAGGCCGGATGACATGTTGCGCGTCGTGCGTGGCACCGCCCCCCCCCCGCGCCCGGCGCCTGCGCACCGCGCCCCGTGGCGGCCGTAGCCGGGGCAGCCTGCTCAGCGCCGCGGCGGTGGCGGCGGCCGGAGACAAAGCGACCGGCTAATGAATGGGACGGTTCCGCCCGGCCTTTCCTTTTAACTCCTTCGGTCCCGGCCTGACGGTGGTGACGATCTCCGACTTTCTCGGCGGCGGTCGCCTAGGAGGTGAGTGGTCCCGTTCCGGCACTGTGAGGGAGCCGGGGGAGTACAAGCCGGACCGCCCTGCCCGGCCCCTACGGAACTCCCCCTCCCCCGCCAGGTTTGTCTCGGCGGCGCCGGTGCCTGCGCGGCCGGAGCCCCGCGCCCCCTCCCCCCCCCCCCCCCCCCCCCCCCCCCCCGTCCGGCCCGGCGGTGCCCCGTCCCGCCTGAGAGCGTCCGCAGGACAGCGCCGCCAGGCCGGGGAGGGGGCGTGTGGCGGCGGGGCGGCGCAGGAAGCGGGGACTAGGCCCGCGGTGCTGGCTCCATTGTCTGCGAAGCCTTGGGAGGGGGCCCGGCCGGCCCGGCGGGTGGGGGTCGCCGGTCCCCGGGGGCTTGGGTTTGGCCCGGAGCGCCCGGTAGCCTCTGCCGCCCCCCGCCGGGGAGGGGGTGCCCGCCGCGCCGCTGGCCGCGCCCCGAGTCCGCCCGGCATTGTGCGCGGTGCGGGCCGGGCCGGGCCGGCGGGAGCCGCCGGGGATCCGCGCCCGCTCCACCTGGCGGGGACGCGGCAGCCGGGCCCGCGGAGGGAGCGGTGACCATGTGGCCGCTGCCGACCCGAACTAAGATGGCCCGGGCAGCCCCGGGGGCGGAAAGCCCGCCGTACCCTCGTCGCAGGGCGCACGGTGTGGGCTGGGGCAGTGGGCACCGCTGGGCTCCTCGGGGACGGGCTTACCGGCCGAACGCTGGGGCCGAAAAACCCGAGAAATCCTAAAAAGCGTTTCCCCCGCCTCCCCGGGAACGTGGGGCATGAGTGGGGCAGGCGCCGTGTCGTAAACACCGCATCGCTTCCTGCGTGGGGTGAAGTTCTCAGCCCCCTCTGCCTCGGACAGGGTCGCTCAAGAGGGGCTGTACGTGGAAAAACAGCAAAATTTAACTTTCGTGTGCTGCTTCTCTCGTTTTCTACCTGGGATGCCAAGTAGGTGGATAATGTTGCTTAAAAATGTCTCCTGTAACTTCTAGATCTGCGTTGAGGCAGCTGCTGGTAGCAAGCAGTGCCCGTGTCACAGTGCTTACTGGATTTCGGAGGGTGTCTGATACCCTTAAAGTTGTCTGCTGCACGTGCAGCCTACTAGAAGGGTGAAAGCAGTCATTAATGCTATGAAAGGTAAAAGGCCGCTTTTGCATTAATGATAATTCAAGTTGTCATCGCTAAGTTTAGTAGTGTTTGGCTTCGCACTGCAGAAAAAAGTCCTCTTTCCCCAGTCATTTCTCCCTGGTGTTTACCTGTTAGCAGTTTTGTCTTGTTTCTAGGGGGTAGCTTTGAGAGATTTCAATCATTTAGCGTGATTTAATTGAGCTGTTATGCTACACCTATAATACCAAGCAGAAAAAGTCTTTCAAGCTGATATAAAATAAATATACTTCTCAGGATTTCCTTACGTGTTGTTTTCTGTGTTTCTTTCAAGAAAGGGAGTGCAGTTAAGGTTATCTGTAGCAATGTAACATTTCTCTTAAAAGCTCAGATGTGCACACTTGGGAGAATGTTCATGGAGTACCTTCTGGGGGTAGTGCAGTCTGGAAGACTTTATCAACTATCCTCAAGATACAGTGCTGCTACTGGAAAGCCTGTGTTTGTACAAACACTGGGCAGGGACATTCTAGTTATTATTTACTATGGAGACTGGTTTTGTGGAGAAAAAATCTTACATATCATTGTATATTAAAGCAGTAGAAGTTCTTTTGGGCATTCTGAGAAATTTGGCTGTCTGCTAGGGATAAGACCAACAGATAAGGTGCCGACAGTTTTTATATGGTTGGACATCTGTCTTGTTTGGTGCTTACAGTATTGCTACTACTGTCCAACTTTAACAGATGTTGAAGAATTTATTCTGTAGAAGTTCTCCAGAGCAGACAAGTGCAAGACTTAAGTAAAAAGAACGTAAAATGAAATATCTAAACTAAGCATTTCAGAGTAGTTTTCGAAACATTTGTGCTTTAGAACAACTGTAAATTT
This sequence comes from Scolopax mira, assembly GCA_004320125.1. Taxonomy (NCBI): domain Eukaryota; kingdom Metazoa; phylum Chordata; class Aves; order Charadriiformes; family Scolopacidae; genus Scolopax; species Scolopax mira. The sequence continues at coordinate 36,281 of BJBW01001475.1, read as the reverse complement.
TCTATTGTTTCTCTATATAAAGCAAAATAGTGACAGGTAGGGCATCTTCAATGATAATGTGAAAGGCAAAGCATATAATAGCAGAAGGCTAGACAGGTGATGAGCTTAGAGTAATGCTTGTTGGCTTTGTTACCTTATCTGCTATGGCCTCTCTCTCTGGTGTTTCCACCTATTCTGGCTCATTTTAAATCTAGACTGCAAATGTCCTGGGCAAGAATTGTGTTTGCCAAACAGCTAGTGTCATGGGGTCATGGGTGGCTAGTGCAGAGGGGGTCTCCCTCAGTACACATAATACATCACTTATGCTTATAACAACAGGTCCTTTGGAAATACAGGAGACCAACTGAATGTTACACATTTGTTTAAAATTATCAAAATCACAACTTTTGGATATAGAGTAGAATATCCTCTTATCAAAGATTCTTATAAACTATATGTTCCAAAAAAAAAAAAGCCCTGGCAAACTTTTGGGTTTGTAGGGAATAGTTGCTGATTATGTGGCTTTGAGTCAATTGTGTCTCTTTTTTTCTTCCTTTTTTCTTTGGAGTTTTTCTTCTAATTCTTAGAACTAAAAATCCAGTAACTTCCTGGAGATTTTTTTTTTTTGGTGCATCTCTGAGAAAGTTTGGGGTAAAGGAATGCAGGTTTTGTATCTCCCAGCACCTTGCTGCATTTTACCACCATTCACAGTGAAGAGTCTGTATGAGGGGATTTTTGTAAATCCTGTTTTTTGAGGCTCGCTTTCAATTTGTAGCAAGTTCTCATCTTTAAAATGAGCAAATTGTGCTATGGGGTTGCCAACTATAACATGCAGTTAAAATAATTGGTTTTATGCAAATAGGTGTAATGATACAACGTATATTAGCGTAAGTTTAGGTAGAAAACAGTATTATAGACAGTTCAGTTGGGAACTTCGCACAATATAAACCATAGTGTTTAACTTATCCTAGTGACTGATTTTTTTTCCCTAAGTAGGGACAATCTAGGTATTTTAGTAGTATCAACATAAATGAATTTAATTTACATTCTGTTTTCGCTTCTAACATACACTTTAAAAACAGGCTTAACAGAGGTGTTCTCTTGCATGTGGTGAATGTGCATGTGTTTCTGTACACCTTTGGCTGTTTATTTTGCATTTTCTACTGGCATCATCAATATATGTCAGTTTACAACTATGGGATGTTTGATTTCAACCAGTTAGTGAAAAAAATTGAGTAGTTTCTGTGGCCTAAAGATAGCTTTCAAGTGAAACCTGGAGTTTAAAGCACACACAAGAAGAAGAATGACTAAAGCTTTTATCAGTTTTCGTTTTTTTCCCCCAAAGTGGAGGAACTTCTATATTGTGTAGTGCAATTCCTAGTTTAACTATGTAGTATTGTTTTTGGTTTGGTTTGGTTTTTTCTCTGGTGATAAGGCAGGGCATAATATGGTCTGTTAAAGTAACAACAGAGAAATAGCTTGACTTTTAAGATCCTTATTTTCTTTCAAGCGTGATAATTCAGAACAAGTTGTGATTTATTTTTTTTTGTTTTTAAATGAACAACATACTGGAAAGTGAAGTATCAGTCTTTCCTATAACCTGTGTAAGACTGGTTTTTAGTGCATGTTGACATAAAGATTATGACAGCATCGTAGTATTTCTTATTTAAACTTGCGACCTGTGTGGTCTGTTTAGCTATTACTGCACACTTGCCTCCCTTCCATCTCTCGCCTCTTTTCCTTCCCCCTTTCCTTTGTAGTGACATGTAGGATTGGAATATCCCTCTTTGAGGGTTTAAAGGTTACCACTTCACTTCTATAGATGTCTGGAAGCTCACTGGGTTATATTTTCTTTTGAGTCGTGTCTGCTAGTTTATGTTCACTAGTGCCATACAGATATTAATTTCCCTTGGTGTGCTAGAGTAATTTTTGCACTTAATGCTCTCATCTTCTGTACATCTAATACAAAAGGTAGTTCTGGATTTCAGTAGTCAATAGCTTGAAAATTGTAGCTGAAAATAGGGTTGGTTTAACAGCTGTGACATTTTAACAAGACTTTCTTGCAATTCTTTACAAACGTATGGAAGAAGATCTTTGAAATTTATAATATGTTTCTTATGTCTTATATGACAATGATCAAAGAGTTTGTCCCAATTCTGCTCCAAATATTTTCATTTAGTTAGCATTTCAATAATTATGCTGCTTACCTGTTGCTGTAGTTCTGCATGCTATTTTCTGAATCAGTGTTTGCCTCTGAAGAAAATAAGCTCAGATCCACATAAAATTACTTTTTCTTTGTTATTCTTCTCACTAAAATAAACAATCAAGAAAACCCAAACATCAGTTTGAACTGAATGATATGTTTGACACAACTTGAAAATATTTTGAAGTCATCTTTAACACGTGAAAGAATGGGAAAATGGCAATGGAAGAGTTGTGGGGGTTTGGTGTTGTTTTTTTAAGACATCAGGGAGGATAAAGGTGCATTATTTGTATTCTGTCTTGCCTGTAGTCTGATGGCTCTGGCACTTGCAAGGAATGTGGGAGAGCCAGGTTCATTTCCCTGCTTTGCCTGAGGATCTGAATCTGAATCTCGGGAGAGTTCCCTGACTGCTCCTGGTGAGCACCCTGCCCGGGTGGGTCCATGTCTCCTTGGCTGACACATTTATCTTTGTATACATTATTTAAGTGTAGTAAGGACAGCTGAAGTGTCTCATCTTAACAGTCAAATTAGCCAGCCACACAACTCTGGAGATCTTTTCACTTGCTTAAGAGGGGGCATGGAAGTATCTTTAAGTGAAAACATCAGTGAAAGATTACGTTTATTTCATTCCATAATGCACATTAAGCCAGCAATCAGGACTTTCCTCCCCCTGACAGGTGTTCTCAAGGGAAAAAGGAAACTAAATGTGTGTGTATATATATCAGTCATGGTCTCACAGTGTAAATAAGAGCAGTAAGCACTGACTGATGCTTTGCTAATTTAACCCAAATCAAGCATCATGGGTGATGCTTGACCCATATAAAGTTTAGAAAAGAGGACAGAACACCATCCTGACCACTGAGTATTGCAGAGTCCAACTGTATTACAGAGTCCAATTGCATTTGGATTTGGAGTCAAAGTCAACTTCCTATATTTTTGAAGATGACATAAAGATTTCTTGGTTGGTTGTCTTTTATTTAGTGTACTGGGGCAGTGCGACAGCTGCAGCCTCTGGGTGATGACTCTATAATGATCAGGGAGACTGAAGTTGCAAACCTCCAAAAATATGGCCTGCGATAGCAACAAAACAGACCTAAACAGTCTCAGTCAAATTATCTGACTTAATATGCTCCACTTGCAATCACACCTTTCTCATACACGGGGAATTATAATCTTGTGTTGATCCTATGTGTGGTGGTGCCACTCAGACACTTGGTGTGATTCCCCATCCCTGGGCCATGTACCAACCTAGGAGAAGTCAGGCATGAATTGTGAAGGACAAAGGACCAGAGCGGTGAGGAAGCTCCTGCTTCCCCTATTGCTTGGAAACAGTAATGACAATCCATCACCCCCTGACAACCTAGTACATCTGTACCTGGATCGTGGCTCAAAGGGAGGTGATACCAGAAATTGCAGATCTAGCAAGTTCTGGACTTGCACAATCAGTGGAAAGTTGTGCACACCCCATTGTCCATGTTGGCTGGAGTTGAGAAATACCTGATGAAAGTAAATTATCTTGGACTCTCTAAGTAGTGATTCTAGTGAGACCCTTTGAACCCTCTTGGGTGGCAGCAAGCTGAGACCAGCATCTCCCCTGAGCTGGGATGCTGCTTGGGCAAACACCTCGAGGATTAAAAGGCCAGGGCAAGTCAACTTCCCTCGAGCCTCAGTTACTGCCTGACGAGGAATGCTGATGTGTTCTGAGTATTGACTTCGAACTCAAAGAGGGAAAATTTAACTATAGGCCATGTAGCCTCTCTTTTATCCACCCCACATTAGCTCTTAAAAGTGTGGATGTTCTTATACTTCACGGGATCCAAATATTTGTCTGTGTGCACTAAAATAGGAGCACCCATCGGCTCATTGGAGTCGCCTGTTGCAAAGAGACCTTTGGTCTTCTCAGTTAAAAACTCGGGTGTGGGGGTGTGCATGACCCCTCAAGAGATATGTGTTTGTGCTGTAAGTGTATGTATTGATTACCTTAGAGTAGGTTACTGTTAATCTTGCCATTCTCAACGTTGTAATTAAGTTGCTGTTCAATTATTTTGTCAATTTTTCTTGTAGATCCTTAAATCAGTTAATGATTAAGTGATGCTAAAGCTTAACCTCTTGATCTATCTGAAGTCATTAATAAATTTTGAATTGCTATTCAATCACAACCATGTCAAATATTTCCATCCAATATTATTTCCATGTGACTCTATGCAGCTGTGTGTTGATTAACACACGTGAGGGGCAGTGTGTAAGCAAGTTTTTAGCTTGCGAAGAGAAGGTGTAACAAGCTACCAGATGAATCCTGTAGCGTGTTGAAAGGTGACGACAAGCTCCTTTGAAACCTTGCATGTAGTGTAGACTTGGTTTTATTCATTGTGAGATGTAATCATCCCAAAGTATTAAAAAAATGGATCAGTGCCAAGACAAATAGAAAAATTGGACTTGTAAATATTTTTTAGTATTCATCTTGGGGGGGGGGGGTGTATTCTGATTTTTTTGCTTTGCACTTCTAGAGTTGAAAATGTCTAGTTTTTTCTTGACAATTATAAAGTCTAGGGATTTGGAAAAAAAAAAGCACAAGAGGTAGTCATGTAAGCGCAGCTCCTGGAGCTATCGCTTAAAGAGAAACTCAAAACATCCTGTGACTTGCCACTGTGACAGTTAACATGACTAAAAAAAATTACTGAAAGGAATTACTTTCTTCTCTTCCTTAGATACAATCATCATCATTATGTGTGAGTAGCAAGTATTTAACCTCAAATGAAGGTTAAATGAAGCTGCCTGCATGCAGTGGAACAGATGTGTAAGTTTGTTTGTTTGTTTTTCTCAATAAACTAGCAGACAGCTTGTTTGTTTTGGGTCTTTTATCATTGTTGTTACTATTAAATTAGCATAAGCAAATGGATGAAGGTAATGAATAATTGTATGCCACTGCATTGACTTATATGGAGCATAATACTTTAGCAGGAGCTTTGTATGAGTGTCTGAGACTTAAAAAGTGAGTTTGGAAGCCTGGGTATCTTTACAGTGTTACAATAATAGTAACTAGCTTATGATTTATGCGCACCTCTTACTCTGTGGTAACAGCTGGCATATATACATCCTTACCTTGTAGTTTACCTCTTAAAAAGGGGAAGTAAGTTACATGTTATGTTCACCCTATACTCAAATTGCATTTGCCTCATTGAGATTTTCATGTCCTCACTGATAGAGTAAATTTTAATATTTGTTTCTATGGTTTTTGTCTGAAATGTTTTTTTCTCTTTATATATTCAGTTTGAGCTAGTAAGTAGAGATCTTCTGGAAGCCTGACATCCCAACTAAGATGCACTAGAAGAAAATTTTTCTTATGCAGATCAACATTTACATGTAGCTTAGCAATAAACTATTTTTGTGTAGTGTTTCAGAGCATTCTGTGTATTTCCCCACCTTCCCCCCCAATAAAACAGTTGAGCATCTAAGCTGCCTGTAGTATTGGTTAGCAACAAATGGACAAAATGTTTAAGATAGGAAAACTTTCCTTTAGGAAATGAATCTGAATCATATTTTTTCTTTTCCTATGGAGGCCAGAGTCTTAAATGACCCCACCAGTACTTCCTAGCTCAGCATTTCACCTAAGTGACACATACAGAAGGTGTCGAGGATTTTTTGCATACTAAATCTGCTTGTGGATCATTCTATATTCGAGTTGAAGCAGAAAGGGACTAGTGCTTCTTGAGTCCACAGGAAAGAGTAGTCATCATTTGTGGCAGCCTTTTGAGTCAGTCCTACACCACTGTAAAGAAATCTGATAAAAGGGACAATGTTGCTTTTGCCAGAATGTCCAGAAGTTCACTCTCATGTGTTTAATCGTGAACTGTAATGTTCTCATCTCAGGGTCACTTTATGCTTTGCACCACTTCACTGCATGATGCCAAGCACTGTAGCATTTTATAGTTCTACCTCAAGTGCCTTTCTAATGTGCCTCTCAAGGTTAAAAGCATTCAATGAAAATACCTGCTTTGAGCTAGCTGTCTACTGAAAATTAGTATCTTTTTCTATAAGAAACTATTTATTGACTTATAATCCCAGAGGAAATAACTGTTGACTGCAAGTTCAGTTGTTCTGGTAGATAATAAAATCTGTAAGTGGTTAATTTTAAAGGAATTAAATGCTGGTATGAGCTCCAACAGAAAAGTGTATACATTTCATCACCTGTTAGTTGTTTTTTTTTTTCATATTTATGTGCTTCATTGAAATTCAGATTGTAAACACTCTGAAATAGATTTTAGATCATTTTGGTCATCCTAAAAAGGCATTTATGTAACATATTTTGAGTTCCTTGTGATAATTGTTTTTCTTTAACTATTTTATTAAGATTTTATAGAGCAAGGTCATTTTTACATGTTTATTTTGGGGAACATGAAACGAGAGTAATCTATCAAACACATAGTCTTTTAAATGATCACATACTGTGTTCTGCTTGGGTATTTCTCCTTCATAACATGATCGTCGAAGACTGACTTTATTTTTCCTGTGTTTTGGTGTATCAATATGCAATATATCCTATATTCACCAGTACATACTGCACCATACCACATGTTACTGCATACAAGTCATTGCATACTAGCTCCTGGATTTGAGTAGTGCAGCCCAGAGAACTAGCATTTTGCAGATGGTCCTTGCTTTGTTCATTCATAATTAAGAAGGTACTCATTTGGTAAAATGGATACTTGCATAGAGCTGGAGCCTCCAAAGAACAAAGATGGGAATATTATGCTGTCCAGAGGTTATCTCCTCTGTTAAAATTTGAAGTTTCGTAGGTCAGAAATGTTACAGGTCTACATCCTTCAGCATCCACTATAAGAATTATGACGTTATAATAGATGGCTGGATGAGGGGAGAGCCGCAGATGTCATCTACCTTGACTTCGGCAAGGCTTTTGACACTGTCTCCCATAACATCCTCATTAGAAAATTAAGGAAGTGTGGGCTAGATGAGGGGGCAGCGAGGTGATTGACTCCTGGTTGTGTGACAGAACTCTGAGGGTTGCCATTAATGGAGCGGGGTCAAGTTGGAGGCCTGTAACCAGTGGTGTCCCCCAAGGGTCAATACTTGTCCCAGACCTGTTTAACATATTCATCCATGACCTGGACAAGGGAACAGAGTGTATCCTCAGCAAGTTCGCTGATAATTCCAAGCTGGGAGGGCTGGCTGACACTCTAGAGGACTGTGCTGCCATCCAGCGTGACCTGGACAGGTTGGAGGGCTGGGCAGAGAAGAATTTAATGAGGTTCAACAAGGGCAGATGCAAGGTCCTGCACCTGAGGAGGAAGAAATCTAGGCACCTATATAGGTTAGGAATGGATCTCCTGGAAAGTATTACTGAGGAGAAGGATCTGTGGGTCCTGGTGGATGGTATGAACCAGCAATGTGCCCTTGTTGCCAAGAGGGCCAATGGAATCCTGCGTTGCATAGGGAAGAATGTGGCCAACAGGTCAAGGGAGGTCATTCTCCCCCTCTACTCTGCACTGGTGAGGCCACAATTGGAATACTGCATCCAGTTCAAGAGGGACAGGGAACTACTGGAGAGAGTCCAATGTAGGGCAACCAAGATGATTAAGGGATTAGAGCACCTCCCTTACGAGGAAAGGCTCAAAGAGCTGGGGCTCTTTAGCCTCGAGAATAGAAGACTAAGGGGAGACCAAGTTTCTAAAGGGTGGGTTGAAGGATGATGGAGCTGGACTCTTTTCAGTGATTTCCAGCGATAGGACGAGGGGAAATGGGCACAAGCTGGAACATAGGAAGTTCCACCCAAACATGAGGAAAAACTTCTTTACAGTGAGGGTGACAGAGCCCTGGAACAGGCTGCCCAGGGAGGTCATGAAGTTCCCTTCTCTGGAGATTTTTAACACCTGCCTGGATGCAGCCTTGAGTGATGTGCTCTGGGCAATCCTGGTTTAGCAGGGCAGTTGGAGTAGATGATCTCTAGAGTTCCCTTCCAACTCTGTCTAATCTGTGAATCCATGAACTAAGGTCTCCAAGTGCATGCTCTATGCAGGAGCTTTTATGTGCAGCAAGATCACCAAAGAAAATCTTGCTCCTGATTCAGGGGATCAATTAGTGTTAGATGTGCCATGAGGAGGTGGGAGAGGAAAGAGTGGTGTGGAAACTGCTGCCTGTTTATAACTCCCATTCAACTGGTGGCTCCCAGCTCTTGAGAGCTTTTCTTATTTAAGATTGGGGATCACAAATCCTTGCTGAAATGTGGCATAGATAATAGCAATCTTATCATATATTCTATTTTTACTCTGTGCTTCCTCTTCTGTCTTCTGCATTAAAGGTGGAAACATAATACGCTAATAATGATGGAAGCATATCTATAGATAAGGAAGAAAAATAACCTAGAAGACAACAGGGTAATACTCGTTACATGAGAGGTTTCCACTTGCTGGGACTTGCGTTAGTAGCTGCTGAAATAGAGGGAAGAGTGGGTCAGCTTTCATGGAGCCAAGCAGCGTGCAGACCATGCTATCGGCAGCATCTTTGTGTTTGGTGGTGGGGAAACAGGAGGAACTGAGGTTCTATCTTCTTTCCTAGTGATTGTAAGTTGTCTTCTGTGGCTTACTGCGTGGTGGGGAGACCGAAATCTGTTTATGACAGGAAATACAATGGTGCATGTAAAGAACTGGGAGATTCCTGGTCCTTTTCCTTTCTCTAAATGTTTTTACTTATTTCCCCTTTCTATTCCACAAAATATCAGGTTTATTAAAATTATTATACAGAAGCCATAATAATTATGGAAATCAAGCAGAGGTGAACAGCAAGGGCTATCCTTTTCTTTACCTAGTCTTATACTAATAATGTCTTGGATCCTGCTCTGAATAAAACACCCATGTAGTCTTATTCTGTAGAATTTATTTAAATTATAGGCTGTATGACATGAATTAAAGCTCATGAACTGTACTGTTTAGAATAGGTATTACAAAAAATGTATTCTCAGGTAAAATTCTTCTTATATTTTTTGTTAGCTCCTTAAGCAAAACCTTATTTGTTCAAATTAAAGCCTGTGTCTATGGCAGTAGGATTGATTCTCTTATATATTACTTCTTGGGGGTGAAGAAGACTGAGCCAGGGACAGGATTGTGTGTCTCTTTGGATTTCCTGCTAATGCTCAGTGTGGTGCTCGTGGAAACGATGTCACCTTTCCTGGCATGGGTGTCCCTGTCAGCTGGGTCTTTGCTGCAGTCTCACCTTGCCTTGAAGAAGGTAAAGAGAATGTGTCCCTGAAAGATGTTAAGGGGGAAAAGACCCCCTGTCACAGAGGCCAGGGACAGGCTGGTTGACAAGCAAATAGAGTCATCTGTACACCCATTTCTCTCTCCCTTTCCCGCATTTTATGAATTGGAACCTTTGTTTCTTTGAGTTGAAGACATTGTTTTTTAAACTGGGGTATCAGGTGAAAATGGCAGATGTTACCAATGAACACACAGTTTACTTAGAAAATACCAAATGACAAAAAATACTTGAAAAAATGACAGGAGCTTTACCTTTACGGGCATGATCGATTATGCCTGCATGTGGTATGGAAGATTAGCTTTAAAGCTAATCTTTAGCTGGTTGGTTTTATTGCGCTTCTTGTGCTCATTGGCAAGATGAAACTGAGTATTCTGAACTTCATCAAAATTGTTTGGGATGGTATTGTGAATATAGTTTACTGTTACTACTGTTTAGTATATTTAGTAAAGAGACAGCGTTTTCCTTGTGTCAAGTAATCTCTAGATGTATTTCTCTAAATTATTACATGAGGAAGAATGAAGATACCTGGTACAGAGAAGAAACAGATTTCTTTGGAGAGTCATTTGCAACGGAGAAGCGTCTTCTAACCTGAAATAAAGTTTTGTAACAGAAGAATGATTTAAGCCTACCTGTAAAAATATAGTTACAAAGTATTTAAACTACTGTTTATCCTCTTGAAAATATTTTTTGTCTTTTCAGGGATTATGACTCTTGCTAACCTGCCTTTATATGCACAAGTGTTCTGGGATACGAACACACCATATTTAAGTGTAGTACTATGTCATATTAGTCATATACAAATACGATATATGTAAGCTGTGGAAAACCTCTCCATTGCACAGTGAAACTATCTGAGCAAAGGTAACTAACTGGCATCAGTAGGAACATGGAATTGGATTAATGGGTAGCTATGGAATCATAGAATCATTTCGGTTGGAAAAGACCCTTGGGATCGAGTTCATCCATCTACCTTGCTCTACAAAGTTCTCCCCTACACCGTACCCCCCAACACCATATCTAAACAACTCTTAAACACGTCCAGGGATGGTGACTCAACCACCTCCCTGGGCAGCCTATTCCAATGCCCAACCACTCTGTTTTAAAAACAGACCTCTTCTGACTTGATCTGCTTATTGTAAAAATAGATACTAATATATGATAGTCTTAGCAGTTCAGCAGATGTTTATTTTATTTTAGAAAAATTATAGTTCAATTAGGTTAATATAATATCGCATTTTGTAAAGGACCCTGTTTACATTTTGTGAGGTTTTTTCCACTTTATACTTACATGGATACTTTCCGCAAGAGTTCCCAGAAGATTTTACTGTACACAAGCCACAGCATGTCTCTCCTAACTGCTTTTTCATTCTTCATCATTCCGACTATTCAACTGTAACTCAGCTTTCTTCTTACAGGTGTCCCATTTTTAACTGTTTGAAATCATCCTTAAATGCTTAAAGTTTAGCTCTTACTGAGTGTAAAGATAAAATTTAAACAAAAGTACCAAAATTTTTTTTTTTCTAGTATATTGCAAGCTAGGAAGATGGATTAATCAGGAGAAGAATCTCCTGTCCTAATCCTATCCCATTTATTTTGTCAGCTGTGAACTGCACAGGAGGAAGAGAAGGGTGTAATGGGCGAGGCAGAGGAATTGATCACTTGGAGAAAAGATGTCAGAGAAGCTTTGCTTTGAATTTTCTGATGCTTTTCTGAGAGTAGGTTGCTGTTCTCTAGCAACGTGCAGTAAATGTTTTGTCTTTCATTCTTTCAGAACTTATCTGTTGTTACTGTGTTTTTGCTTTTGTGTTGTTTCCTGTTCCATGATAGTACTGATACATTTTCTCTCTGTTCTTATTTTTAACTTCTGTATTTTACCTTCCTGTTGTGTTACTACAACCTTTGTTTCCCTTCCCCTCAAATTGTACAGAATGAGATACTACTGAAAGCAGCTTTCATGTCCTGCATTAAAAATGCTATAAACCAAACAATACGTGCTTCAGCTGTTTAAAAAAAAAATGTAATTCTTTTTCTTAAGAAAACTACTTTATCCCTTGTAACATTAAGGATTATCCCATCTTATTAGCATATAATATTTGTTTGTTAAAAATGCAAATGATAAAAATTTCAAAGTAAGAGTATAATCTCTAAGTTCCACTTGGAGCAACATTGAACTAATGTGTAAGACTTAGGAAAGTTCTGCTTTAAGTTTTAATTAAATTATTGCTTAAAACATGAGTATTTTAACAAGTGATGGACAGACCTGACATTTGGTAGGTGTGACCAGTAGCATAGAAACTTCTCCTGCAAGTACTGCTTCAGTAGTATATACCAGATAATGAGAAAGAACACTTCAACGCTTAACAGACAATTTGGATCCTAGACAAATGTTGACATAATTTACTTACTGTGAGAGGTATGCTTTTTGTGAGTGATGTCTTGGTAAAAGCTGGGGCAGAAATTAATAGCTTGTGTACAACCTGCTTTTTTTTTCCCCTTCATTCTATACTGGGTTGCTATGGGAAGTTAGCCAAGGGTGTGTGAAGGAAGACAGCTCTGTGTGAGATCTGATGGTATTTTTAGTGAACTAAGGGGAAAAAAAAAAGGAAACAATTAAAACGATTAAAGGCTTATCAGGCAGCTGTAGGTGTGAGTGGTGTTACTATTTGTGGTGATATGTAATATTATGCATAGTAGTGGTATGTGCAACACAGTGATAATTCTTTACTTTTTTATAAAAACTTCCAAGTGACATTGTTTTTTGTCTAAGATGATTTTTTTTATTTCTTTGGTTGTTTTTTCTTTGTACTTTTATTTTACTTCTAAGATAAATGTTTGAAATCACGTGGAATTGGGGATTCTTGTGCTATGGGCTTTATAGTATTTAGCAGTGCTGCTTAAACCTGGATGGTAGAAGATGATGCTTCAAATAAATATATGCTAGTAAATTGTCAGATAAATTATGAAGACTGATCTATCCAGAAAGAAGTTTGAGTTTTGACTCCCTACGCTGATAGGCTATATCAGATACCTGTTTTATTCTAAAACGTGCTGAGCACTCAGCCTGTGTCAGCAAGGTCTGATGAAACATTTGGGTATCAAGCATGTTTAGCGAATCTGGCTGGATGCTAAGCAGGGATGCCAGAACTTAATGTCAGCCAGATGTGAACAATGCTAACACAAACATCAATATGTATATCAGGCTTCAATTAATGGAGACAGAATGTATAATATTTTGAAAAGCATTATCTTGATCTTCTTAACAAGTTTTATGGGTGAGAATATACTGGTGTAAGAACTGAATTAAGAACCAGGTTAGCTTCTAAAAAAAATCTAAAGCACTAATTTTGAAATCTTACTTAATTTCTGCTTTGTGTCTATTTCGAAGTATTTTTTTTAAATAGTGATGATCTGGAAGTTGTATTTCTCTTCATTTTTGCCATTTTCATAAGTTATTTTCACTCTTTTTACTTATCAGTGCACAAGCCAGTGCAGTTTTGTGCAAGGGTAGCAGGTATGCTCACTTTCTTCCATGATGCAGATGGTTTAGGGTTAGAGATAGAGACACTTGTACATAGCTGGGGCTCTTAGTTCTTGAATCATTCCTGAGGTTTTGGAGAGCATCAGAAAAATGGTTGGTAAACAGAGTTCCACAAACCTTTTGATGTTTACAACAGCAAGAAGAGAAAACAGATGTACAGAATAAATCAACTTTTAAAAGAGTAAGAGGCTGAGTTTGAGGATTTTGTATGTGTGCAGGGTCAGGTGTTTTCCTCGTGCTGGTTAGATTTTAACTTGACAACGTCCCTTTAGCAAGAGTCTCAGACTAAGACTGTCACTTCAGAGCTGTGCTGCTGATTGTTATCTTCCTGCATTATTGCTAATGTAGTGGCAGTGGGGAAAATAGAAGACAGACAGAAGAGTCCAGAGGCCCCTAAACAAAAAAAAAAAAAAAAAAGTAACTTGGCACTAGCAGGTCTATTATACTGTTTAATATAAAATAGCCTGTGTTCACAGTAAAATTATTTTATGTTTGGAGGGACCGAAGGAAAGATAGGGGGAATATTTACATTTACCTGGTAGTCTTTTTAGCTTTTCAGTCTCTACTTTACTTTAGCTAAATTCCTTCATTTGTAATTAGGGTTGAGTACCCTGGGTCTAATGGTGATAGTTATGTCTGTAATACCCAGCTTTCCATACTTTGTTTTTTCTCCATCTTGGGCTGATTTAGGCCCAAGCTTAGCACCAAGCACTGATTTTTGCCACAACATGAAGAGGCATGAATAGTCCTTATACTTGAATAAATCGGAGATCTCTGTGTCATGTTCTGACAAGTAATTTGAGTGCACCAGGGAGCTCACATACCTTTCTTAGAGGGCTGAGTTCTTCCTACCCTGTCTCCTAAGCCTCGTGAGTATGTCCCTTTGTCCCATTGCTTTTCAAAGTACTTTTTTTTTTCCCCTTCCTTATGTGTTGCTCTAGATATGTTATTTTCTCTTTGCGATTTTTTTCCCAGCTTCTCCCCTTTCAGGGATGAGAAATGTCAGGGATGCCAGGATGCTGCCCTGTTTGTTCCAGCAGCTGAAGCACAGCAGTCACAGCATCCTTGGGAGCTGCCTGGTTCCTGCCCCCCAGCCTGTTTCGGCTCCTACGAGTGGCTCTGCTTGGTTGGCCACACATCTGTGAAATGCTCCAGCCTTGGAGGAACTAATCCTCCCCCAACCTTTCCCCCCACCCGCCCTTCCCACCACCAGCCTTAGCCTGAGCTGAATTGGTCTTTTCTTGTTTACACAAACATGTAAAACTCTTCATGAATGTTCCCTGTGTGTTAACTGGGATTTTTCTAAATGTTTCTCTCACTCCAAAATGGAACTTTGAAAATAATATAAAAGCTTTTTGGCATTCTGTAAGTGTTCCAGGAGTACTTAAAGAGCCTTAGGATGAAACCTTGATGGATAAGCCACATAGTAAGACAAACCTGTAAAACTCATGGCAGAATAGATGGAACAACAACAACAAAAAAGATAAAATATTACAGCTCTCCTAACTGGGCTCATTGGGAGAGCACCATAGAGGGAGAAATCTAGACTTCTGCAAGTTTAGTTTGTGACAGAAAAAGAACTAACCCTAGATATTATTTCTCAGCTAATACTAAAAAATGTTGTATTTTTGTTACTTCCATACATATATTTTTTTTAATATATATATGTAGGGAAAATAGCATAGCAAATAGTTTAAATTTTAAATAAAAATATTTAATTTTATTAAGTTAAAAGAGAACGCTTGTAAAAGTAAGAGCTTCTGTCTTTTTATTCTCTCTTTCCTTTTTTGCATGGCCTTTTTTGGTTTTTGTGATGATGTTTCCCCTTCCATTTACATATGCTTCTCTGATTTTAATTTTTTTTTTTACATATTTTCTGTTACGTTCACAAATTCTTACCAACTTCAACTCTTTATATAAAAAATTAATAACAATTAGGGCCAGTAATATTAGATATTTTAAAATTCTGTTCCAGTATTGAGTTAGGGTGAAGACTATTCCTGTCAACAAGGAGCAACCTACAGTATTGGTGATGCTGTTTCCACAATTTACTCTTGTGTCCACATAGAGCCTTTGGGGTTGTGAACATGAGAGGTTATTTTGCAAGTTGGAGAGAGTACCCTTGTAAAACTTAAACTGGTACTGGTTAGTGTAAGATATGCCTTTCAGGTGACTGGAAAAGTAATGGAATAGTAAATCTGGCTTTACCTTCCTCTTTGTTTTGTGGTTTTTTTTTTTCCCTCTCCAACAGTCCTCTACAAATCAAACTTCCTATGAGGTCCAAACCAAGTTGTTTCTTTTATTAAGCCTTACTTTCTGTCCTTTGATGCCAACTTCACTGTTGCATCCCCTAGTTCATGCTTGTGCATCTATGCAGATTCCTGTGAGCTTCAGAGAGACCTGAGTGTAGGACCCACATCGTTTCAGAGTGTGACTAAGATGCTAATTTTGCAGTCTCTTCTAATACCACATTTTACTTGCTCAGTATCCTACAAACTTATGAGTGAGCTAGTGCTGTTGTAGGAAATTTCTATAGAAAAAAAATGTCACCATTCTTAGTTTTCCTTTGTCAAGGGATTTGTGATTTTGAAAAGCAGTAAGGTTCATCTAGGCTATAAATTTATAAAAATGTTTTACTTACCTGTTACAGGTTTTCAGATGGATGTCTTGTGGTTTGTTTTTTTTTTTTTAGTTGTTTGTTTGTTTGTGATGTTTGGTTTGTTTTTTTTTTTTAGAAAATATTCCTTAGTTAGCATAGTACCTGCCATTGAAGTGGAAGCTAATAATTTCTTAAAATGTCTTTTCCTTTGTGCTTCCTATTAGGGATTTTCTTTTTGCTTGATGTTCTTAATGATACCTGTATAATTTTCCAAAAATAAACAAGACTAGTACTACTTATTCTAAAACTGACATCCATTTGTGCAAATTGTTTTTAATGTGCTTTCTTTACTACTTACGCTCAAAATCTGGTACTACTTTTGAATTTTTTTTTCAGGTAGTGAAGAGTTTTGCTTTCACTTTGTCTACACATTTTGCACCTTTCTTGAAACAACTGCTCTTGTATTTTGCCAGTGTGTGTATTTGTATTTACACTATATACACTTGCATAATAATTTAAAGTTTTTTATTTTAAACTACTTCCTTTACATCATGATTTGCACTAAGATTCTGTAATATAATCAAGTCCATGCTTATTGCCTGACTACTCAACCTAAAATCTAAAATTGTTTAAAGTTTTTAAGCCTCTGTCTGGTTTACAAACAAATAATGTCCTCATGATTCAGTGTTCTTTCATACTTTTCATACTTCTCTGTCTGTTAATGTATGTCTCTGCAATCACAAAACACCACACTTTTTCTTTTTTTTTTTTTAACCCTTTCCTTCAGCAGTGTTTTTTTTTTTTCCTGGTCGCAGCAGACTGCTGTGGAACTCTTTGGATCAGTGACGTTTTTCTGACATTTCCTGTCAACTGCCATACGCTTTCAGTAATCCCATTTTGAATGGAAAATCCTATAAAATGTTTCTGCAGGCTTTTTACCGCAGCAAATCACTGACTGTCTACAGCCGTTCAGGGCCTAATAGTCTAGAGTGGTACATTTGAGTAGATAATTGTTCTCTAGTTCCATTTATTTTCTTTGAAGATTTTTGTTGCAAAGTGACTCTTAATTCTCTTTGTTTCACTGCTTGTCTGTATCTAATTGAGGAGATTTTAAATTTATAAATAATTTTAATTTGTTGCTCACTACCTGTAGCGTTTTGTACCTTTGAAAACATTTTCTTTCTCATTGAATATCCTGTTTGTTTAGCAGTACTCCTTAACTTTGAATATCTTGTGTCAAAAGGTAAATAAGCTATGTAAAGGTGGTCATACTCAAATTCACACTTTGTTCTAGGTTACAATAAAATTTTAAAGTAGGATGGAGCGGTTTGTTTGGTTTTAAAACAGATTGACTCTTGCATATGGCATGGAGGGGGAGATGACAACTATATCCATCTTTCTAACCCTGAGCATATTTGGAACAGGATTCTAAAGGAAATTTGGATGAAACCCTCCTGGGTGTTTGAGAGGAGGAAGCATATATTAATTTTACACTATGCTGTAGTAACACTCAAAGCAGTCGTGATCATGCTTACATGTTTGAAAGAAAATGGGAAAAAAAACCTCAAACCCAACCATGCAGATTCTTTTAAGAGGCATCCAACTTTGGGGATTTCCCAGGAAGTGATCTGGCAGCCCTGACGAGTCTCCTCTAAGAATCTCAGATATTGTGCATTCCTCAGAAGCTGCAACAATACCCAGAAAATAGTAATGTGCTATGCAGCCAGAGGCCTGTAACAGCCATAAAGTGTAAAAGATTCAATCAACATTTTATTGCCGTAAACCCAGTCATAAGTACACTGAAATAGTGTATCTGGCTACAGTATTTAAGTGCTTGATAACACTGCTAAAAGCATAACCCTCCTAACAGCATGAAAGCATTTTATATCAAAGCTAAATATACGTATAGAAATAATGCAGAGCTACAAAGGCAGACCTATGTTTCACTTCGTAAATAGGGGACAGAAAAACATGTTAATCAGCAATTTGGGTAGTAAAATCTGCAAGTAAAAACAAAGGATACAGAACAATCAGGAAAGGTTTCTGGCGGAACCAGAACAGCTTCTGGTCCGAAAGAAAAGAAGATAAATAATGTCAGGAACAGAGAAGATTGTCTTCCCACACCCTTCTTTGGTGGAGGAGATGATGAGCATTAAAAACACTCAGCAACAGCAAGGAGAAATAAGGAAGAAAGAAATAGGACATGACCGTTCCTGCTTCAGAGTCCAAATAGCTCTCTTGCCTCAACTTCAGCAAGAAAGAACTTCAAGGACCATGCCCATCAGTATTTAACTACTTGGCATCAGCTCAGTGATACTGTATTCTCAAAGCTAATTTAGGATAAGATGATTAGGGCATGCTGGTCTGAATACAGTGATAATGGCTGAGAATGACATTCATTAACAGTACACTTTGCAAATCATGAAGTTCTTAATCAATCCAGTTAAGTATTGTTATGAAGTTTGCAACTGGTCTCGTTTATCAGGGTTCCAAATCTTCCCATCGCAGCTGCCATACACTCAGCTGTGCTAAGCAGTAACTGTTTATTGGGACAGGGACAAGCAAAGCAGCTCCGTGGGTATGTCTCTTCAAAGCCTAGGATGCTTTTTGTATAGTTAAGAAATGACAGCAATTGCAAGCTAAAGATGTGACTACCTGTTTTGAGGCAAAGAAATTGTGCACAGCTTCATCAGAACCCAATGCCAGTGGGTACATGCGTGTATTTTGTGCAAATCTAGGAAGGAATGTGTAATGTGCTTACTGTAACTTGGCACTTGATGCATAATTTATGTTCTGTAAGCTCTGTATGCAGTCATTTGCTTGTGAGCCTTTTTATTACGTGATCTTAAGTCACAACAGCTTATTATATATTCTTGTGTTTCCTGTTTGCAGTACAAGCTCCAAATTCACAGATTAAATTTCCATCTTCCATAAAGATGGGAAAAAAAAACCCTCTTTGATTTCTGTTCGAAATGTTGACTATCTTATGCTTTGTCCCAGATGCAATGGTTCTATATCATCAGTATGTATAAGATCATTAACTTGTGTTTCATTCAATTTTATAGGGGGATGTAAATTTAGTCTCTGTGGCCAGAGTTGTGATTTCACAAAACTGTGGAACGTACTGTGTAGTGTGTTAATTTTTTTCTAGAAATTTAAGGGTTTTCTTCAAGTCTCTCACTTTGTTAGAACTGAAGTTCATGTTCAATCCTCTTGTCTTTTGGTGTCTGAAAACATTACTTTTTTTTTCTGAGAAGAGAGCGAAAGGCAGAGCACAAATAATAAAACTTCCACAGGGGGGAAAAAGAAAAAAAAAAAAAAAAAAAAAAAGGAGTTACTGCCTTCCTCTTTGCAAGTTCTGCCCATCCATCTCTCTTTTCTTAAAATAGCTGCAATAAGCTGGTTGCCCCTCCTTTTCCCTGCCCCTTCCCTGCACTGGGAAAAACATAAAGTTATCGCTACTCTAGGCTTTCCAGAAGTCTGAAATCTACAGAAAATAAGTATTTCTGATTTCTCTTGTAAACAGACCTCAGAGAAATATTACCTGATCTAGGTTACAAAGCTCATATGACGCTGATCTTAATACAGGGGGAAATCTTTGTGTGAGTACAACCTAGACCTTTTAAATGTGTCTTGTAGCTATAGCTTTTGCCTGCTGAAATCCTTTTTGTGTGTGAGTAACGCATGAAAATTGCATGAGAAGTTTTTAAAATAAACAGTTCAAATTTGTGTTTTGTCTTCAGTTGGGGAGAAAGAGTCCCCTAAAATGCTGTTTGCACAGATTTGAGTGGCTCGTGTAACACCAGCTGTGTGGTCAAAAAATGTTTATCATCTTGAATAAAGCCTATTCTTAAGCCTATTCTTTGTACTGGAGTTGTTGGTAGGGGAAATCTTTACCCATGGGGGAAATGAGCTACCTTGGTGTAAATGGTCTTTCTTGTATAACCCTTGGGTACATGAGGAACTTGAGGTGCACTGGATGCCAGTGTATAAACTGTTTATATCTCTGTTTCTGAGGGGTGTCGTCATGCTTTTAGGAGACCTCGGTGTATGTATGGCATTTGCATAGCCCAGTTAACCTAAATTAAGCAGTTCAGGTGAAACTCTAAAAAGTATCTTTTTTCTGTAGTGTAGTGGTGTCTGTGGATGTCGTGGCATGAATATAACCATGGGACTATGGTCAGAGGAAGAGAGATTAGTGTGATAACATGGGACAGAGGTTTCTTGTAAAATGTTGTACTTTTAAACACTGCTGTCAGTAATTAAAGGCTCACATGTGCAGGAGTATAACATTTGGTTTCAAGTACATATTTCTGTGCTAACATGATTAAATGCCTGCTTGTTTTCATATATATCTTGAGATATAGGCACCTATGTAATATATGTTTATATATATATATGTTATGTATGATTTATGCATTGGTTCAATTAGGATGTAGGATGAGGCATA
The DNA here is from genome assembly GCA_004320125.1 of Scolopax mira. NCBI lineage: Eukaryota > Metazoa > Chordata > Aves > Charadriiformes > Scolopacidae > Scolopax > Scolopax mira. The sequence continues at coordinate 16,240 of BJBW01001475.1, read as the reverse complement.
GCTATATTCAAGCAAATAGAGAAATGATGTTTGGACTCTAGATTTTGTCAAAGCTGAACCAGAGCTGCATGTGTAGACATGTATTTGTCTATAATAAATGTATTGAGTAAATGTTGGTTGTTGGCTTTTGGTTTTGTTTTGTTTTGTGGGTTATGCTTGTTTGTTTTGTTTTGTTTTCCAATAATACACTGAATTGGTTTTATCTCAAAGGAAAAAACAAACTATGGAACATTTAGTGCATGTTTTCAGTTCACCTTTACTGTAGTTATTTAAAGTGTGTTAGTCAACTTTGTCTTCTGTTTTTTTTTTATTTCTAGATGGTGCAAAATAATCACAGTTGCCCAGTCAAGATGAACAGAATGGCTTCCTTCAACAAGAAAACGGAACATTCATTTTTTAGGATTATGTATACAACATGAAACATTTAACAGTAGCTGTCTTTGAGAACATTCATCTATGACCTGAAATGTCCTGATCCTGGGGAAAAATTGAGATTCCATTAATTAAGTCTATAATTTCTAAATGCATTTTTTGTGACTAATCATATTTACCTATGCACAACACGGATACAGAATTCATAAACCAGATATTATTTTAACACATACGCATATTTGTGTTTGTGCATTCAGTACACAAGTTACATCTTTTAAATTATCTATATTTATTAATAAATGAAGACTTGGGAAGAAGCATTTATCATCTATGGACAAGAGTAAAGCAGGTTCCCCCAGAATGGATGGCAATTTTGTATTGGGTAAAATCAATAACATAAAAGTAGAGCAAGACGAAGACAGAATTAACTGTACTCCAGAAAGAATGGATATAAAGACAGAACAAGATGATTTTAAACATGTAGACAGCAGCGATGAACAGGAAGACAAAGAAAAGAACTTCATTACCAACAACCCTGGCAAATACTTATCTACAGAAAATGAAGATGATTATGGATCTCTTTTTTCTCAGTATAGTAGTACACTGTATGACGTAGCAATGGAAGCTGTGACACAAAGCCTCCTTTCTAGCAGAAACATAAGCTCCAGAAAAAAGTCACCTGCTTGGAACCATTTTTTTATATCTCCTAGAGATAGCACTAAAGCAATATGTATGTACTGTATGAAAGAATTTAGCAGGGGTAAAAATGAAAAGGACTTAAGTACAAGTTGTCTCATGAGACATGTGAGGAGAGCCCATCCCACTGTACTAATTCAAGAAAATGGAAGTATGCCAGGTATATCCTCCTTTTCTTCACCTACATTGTTACTGCCACCTCAGTCTGCAGATGTTGGAGATCTGAGTTCTATGTTATCCCCCATGAAACTGGTCAAGAAAATGGCTTCTAAAATACCATCTCCAGATCGAATAATTGAGGAATCTGTGTCTATTGTTTCTTCTGAAGAAATATCAGATCTCTCAGTTTCTGAAAAGTGCATCAAAGAAGAAGTCATGGTTGGGTCATCTCCGCAGCTACCCAACAACCAGTATGATGACACTGTGGAGAATGTAGCAGAAAAAAATGTTGTTATTCCAAAGAGCACATCAGGTTCCAGAAGGAGATCTGCTGTCTGGAAACACTTTTATTTGTCGCCTCTAGATAATTCTAAAGCTGTTTGCATCCACTGCATGAATGAATTCAGTAGAGGAAAAAATGGAAAAGACTTGGGAACAAGTTGTTTAATAAGACATATGTGGAGAGCCCATCGTTCCATTGTCCTGCAAGAGAATGGGGGTGGTACCAGCATACCACCTCTCTACACTGCACCTCCAACTCTGTTGCCTTCTTTACTACCCTCAGACAGTGACCTGAATTCCATGTCATCCTCTCCTGGAAAACTAATGAAAGAATCAACTTCTGTTTCTTCTTCACCAGACAGAATCTCTGAGGAGATACATACTAATCTCTCTTCGGGAGATGCTCTAGTGGAAGACTCAATGCTGTCATCTTCTGATGATATAGGTGAAGTCTCCTTTGTTTCATCTCCAGAGAAACAGTGTGAGGGATTAGGTCCACTAATATTTGAACCTACTGCTGTATTTCAGCAAAATAAAAGGATTATGAAGAGGCTTAAATCAGAAGTATGGCATCACTTTTCACTGTCACCTGCAGATAGTTTAAAAGCAGTGTGTAGATACTGCAGTTGTATGATAAGTCGTGGTAAGAAAGGAGATGTGGGCACAAGCTGCTTGATGAGACATCTATATAGACGCCATCCCGATGTAATTGGAAACCAAAAAAGCTTTCTTGATGTGAGTTTGGCAAATTCTCCTTACGCCACTTTGGCTTCTGCAGAATGTTCATCCTCAAAGTTGACTGACTTGCCTACAATGGTTACACGTAATAAGCAAATCATATTTCCTGTTAATAGTAAGAAGACCTCAAAACTGTGGAATCACTTTTCTGTTTGTTCTGCAGATTCAACAAAAGTAATCTGTATGCACTGTGGACGTACAATAAGTAGGGGGAAAAAGCCAACAAATCTAGGCACCAGTTGCCTTCTAAGACATTTGCAGCGGTTTCATAACAATGTTTTGAAAACTGATGTCTCGGAGACAGTATTATCCTCATCTACGGATAATCATGTGCCACTGAGCACAGAATTACTAGGATCTTCAAATTTTGATGAAACCAATGACAAGTTTTGTGACTCTCACCCAGTTGCCAAAAAAATCACAAGTCTTGTAGCTGAAATGATTGCACTTGACCTTCAGCCATATTCTTTTGTAGACAACATTGGCTTTAACAGGCTGCTTGAATACTTGCAACCTCAATATTCTTTACCTTCCCCATCTTACTTTTCTAGGACAGCAATTCCTGATATGTATGATAATGTAAAACAAATAATTATTTCACATCTTAAAGAAGCTGAAAGTGGAGTGATCCATTTTACATCCGGAATATGGATGAGCAACCAAACACGAGAATATCTAACCCTTACAGCTCATTGGGTAACATTTGAGTCTTCATTTCGACCACAGTGTGAAGATTACCATTGTTCAGCACTATTAAATGTATCACAGATCGATTGCGACTACAACGGAATCAGTATCCAGAAACAGTTAGAGTACTGGTGGGAAACATGGATTACTTCCATTGGCCTTCAGATTGGGATTACTGTTACTGATAATCAGAGTATAGAGAAAACTTTAAATGAAGGTGATCATTCAAGTGTACAATGTTTTAGTCACACTGTTAATGTCATTGTAAATGAGGCTATTAAAAGCCAGAGAATGGTTCAGAATTTGCTTAGTATCGCAAGAAAGATCTGTGAACGTGTCCATCGGTCAGCAAAAGCAAAAGAGAAGTTAGCAGAGTTGCAAAAAGAGTATGAGTTGCCTCAGCATCAGCTGATACAAGATGTTCCATCAAAGTGGAACACATCATTTCATATGCTTGAGCGTCTTATTGAACAGAAAAGAGCAATTGATGAAATGTCAATAGAGTGCAGCTTTCGGGAGCTAATAAGTTGTGATCAGTGGGAAGTCATGCAGTCGGTGTGTCACGCTCTCAAACCTTTTGAAGCTGCAAGTAGGGAGATGAGCACACACATGTCTACTCTAAGTCAAGTCATTCCGATGATTCATATACTTAACAGGAAAATAGAAATGCTTTTTGAGGAAACAATGGGCATAGATACTATGCTGAAATCTTTGAAAGAAGCTATGGTGAGTAGATTGTCCTCCACGCTTCATGATCCAAGGTACATTTTTGCTACGCTTCTGGATCCCAGGTATAAAACATCCTTATTTACAGAAGAGGAGGCTGAACAATATAAACAAGACTTAATCAGGGAGCTGGAAATAATGAGTTCTACCTCAGATGATGATAAACCTGTTTCCAATGGATGTAATATAGGTTCACCATCTACAAATTCCTACGGGGAAGATAATCTTTGGTCACTCATGGGTGACATGAAGAAAACAAAAGACCTGAAAGAGAGAGCAAAGTTACCAGAGGAAATGGTGCTTTCTTACTTGGAGGAAGAAGTGCTTGAGCATAACTGTGATCCTTTAACTTACTGGAACTTTAAAAAGTCATCCTGGCCAGTACTGTCGAAATTGGCTGTCAGGTTCTTAGGTTGTCCACCGAGCATCGTTCCTTCAGAGAGACTGTTCAATACATCCAATGAAAGCAACAGCTTTAGTCAGTCAAGGTTAATGATTGAACACTTTGAAAAGCTTATCTTTTTGAAAGTGAATCTTCCTTTAATATACTTCCAGTATTGAAACTAATGAACAAACTGCTAGACTAAATCTATTGTTTCTCACTGGATATTAACTATCTGTAACTTGGATTTTTAAATTGCTCCAATAGGGGCCATGTATGACATCTAATCAGTGACTATAATTCCAAATTTTTGTTTCATTTTTTTCAGCTTTCAATATGTCTACATGTGCCTTATTCATAGTACTTCAGGCCAGATATTGTATATATGTTTTTTAAAAGTTCACACTAGAGATAGCCTGTCTTGTCAAATTATACAAAATTATGTAGGTTTTAATCCTTAATTGTAAATGAACTTTTAAAAAGCTCAGTCATTTGTTTTAATAGAATGGCAAAAAAAAGAAAGATGTAAACAGTTCTATTCTGTAGTTTTTTATTCAATTATTATGTAAAAACCATAAACCAGGTACTGTATTTTAGTTGAACATTGCTTTAATTGCAACAAAACAGCTTTTGTAGTTGTCAAAAGAAAGCTGTACATGAAAGATGGGGTTCAAGCTGTCTTTTTATCATGTGGTGTTTTTAACTGCGAGCCCTGAAGTACTTAAAGAAGAGTTATTGAGGAAGATGTGTTTACCAGAGACTATTGACATAGTATCTGAAAGCAGATCTTAAATTTGAGATGATATGGAATGTCAGTTATACAGCAATCGGTAGTAAAACTTCCACTCTGGGTTTTCCTGTTCAGGTTTTACATTTTAACTGAACTACAGAAATATTCTGGGTATTTATAAAAGCTCTTTGGAAGTCTTATCCAAGTTTGTGAATTAATGCTTGTTATTTAATGCCATGTACAAAAAAGGCAAGAAATTTACCACGAAGACTCTGATGTCATTCTAAAGCCTTTTCTAACCTTTAGTGCATCGAAACTATAAGGTTCCCTATTGTAAAAATTGAGCCCTTACTCCTAATGTAATTTCAATTGTGTAGAACAGCTTGTCTGAAAGCTCCTAGTACAGAAATAACTGATCTTCTGATTTTCAGTAATAGCCTTATGGATATGGTGCACTGCTTAGAATTTTATGTAGTAGGGTTGATTCCTAACTGTTGGTGTCCATCAGGCAAATGGGATACAGAGGCCTCGAAACTTCAAATAAGATGGAAAAAAATAGCCAGCATTTTAATTTGAAAGGAACATTCTCCATGGGTTTTTAACTCTAGAAAGATTCATCTTCTCATTTCAGTTTTCATTGAATACTTTTTGGGAAACAAGTCATCATTTGCCTATGACCTTTTAGAAAAGTTGTAGCTTTGTTAAAATACTGTACCTATGCCTAATCTAATTTTGCATTTACTATGTTTTAGTGTATTTATAAATGGTGAACTCAGTTTCTGAAATTAAACATTTTATTTGCAATTTTCTAGTGGTGGTCAGCACTGCTTTTTATTTTCACATGGATTTAAGACAACCATTGAATAAAAATTCATTGAGACAATTGTAATCATAAATATACCACAGAGCATGCTATGGGAAATGATTTGTTTTCCATTTAGCTCTTTGTACCTAAGACTGGATTCTGGTTCTTTTAATTTTACTCAAGTTATTCAACCTCAGGAAATCTGTTGAATTCTTTCCCAGATTGCTTTGGTTTCCACATGACTTTTCTCTAAATATTTTATGGTTTCAGGTATTTCAGTTGTTATTTCATCAGTTATGTTTACACGTGTAATGTTTAAGTAAATTACCATATAGTATAGTTGGGAAAAACTAATACTGCATTTTGTCTCCAGTATTTTAAAAGGTAACTTTTAATTTAATTCTATCAACAGTCAGCATTTCTTTGCTCTTCTAGGGTTAAATGAGAACAGCACGTGTTTTTTCTGCAGTAATAAAACAATTGGTTCTAGTTTATGTATAGTTCGAACTAGGTGAGTTTGGAGCAGCTTATTGGGAAACATGTTTAAATGGTTACTGGTTAATCATTATCTTCATTTCCCCCCCTACATTTTAACTGTGAATATAACCTTGACCTTTGTAAAGGAGATGTTTTATCTCTCCAAACCAGTAGAGAGGATGAAGAAACTTTTTTTTTTTTTTTTTTTTTAAACAAGTGATATAATTCTCACTCAAGGCCTTTGGCTTAAAGCACTGTAGAGCCACATCCTGCCAGCAGGAGTACTGGCAGTGAAGAAGCTCACCTGAAAATCCCAGTTCTCTGGAAACAAGCAGCTTGGCTCCTCTGAAGGCAGTCTTTAAACAGAGCTCCTGTGTAATTCTCATGTGGAAAGTTGAAATGAAGGGAATTTGAGCCCCCAATCTGCACCTTATTCGTGTGGATACTTAATTGTAATTAACAACATGCTTTTTGTTAAAACTTTTCCTGAGAGCATGAGAATTTGTCAATATTTTTGGAAGTAAAATTTTATCAGTCTACTTTATTTGTACCTGCAACTCCCCTTTTTTTGGAAGGACTTGGTTCTTAAGGCTACACTGTTTCAGTATCAGCTTGGCTAAGAATTAAAAATTACATCAGAATTTTTTTAAAGAAAATATGCAAGCCCAAAAGGGCTTAAAATTGAAACATGTAATTCTTAAAAATTTCAATTAAAAAAAAGGAGAGACTGAATGCACAAAGCTGCTATTTTTTGGATGTAAACTTCAGTCCTTCTATAGGAGTTATGGGAGCATCTCTATCTTCAGTGCAGGCACTGTTGCCTTTGAGAAAAGAATGACTTCAAAAGAAGGGCTGAAAGCTTTCATTGAAGTATTAAAGTAAGTTGTCGAGTGGGTGGGGTTTGTGTTGGGTTTCCTTTATTATTTTTAATATAAATTCTCAGTGATTGTTAAAACTTTCTTTTTTTTTCCCTAATGTTATAAATATGAAAAGAGTTGGAAAAAAATTAACTCCCTGATTATTACATTACTCTCTCTCAGCACAAGCTCTATCAACAGTGGGAATTTTCATCAAGCTGAGTTTGTGCTGCACCAATCCCTGCAGCAGCAGACAGTTCTCTAATGCATAAGAATATGGTGAACCTGCAACAGTGATATTAATTAAACAGCTAATTTCAGTACATTAGCAACTTCAGAATTAAATGTAGTAAGCACTTTTTTTTTCCCCTCAGCATAAAAAGTGTAGATGGTGCTAAAGGTGATGCTTTGTGTCACAGCAAGAATCTTACAGCTCTTGATTCTTTTAAGAGGAGGCAGGTGTAACAACTGATTAGACACTGCAACGAGAAATATTTTGTAGTACTAAAGGTAGGAAGGTTAAGAAATAGAGATCTGCAACAGCCTTTTCAAAGACAACAAGCTAAAAGTAGAGGTTTACAGCTGCTGAGAGATTTGTCCCTTAAAGTAGTGGGGTTTTTTCTGACACTATATAGAGCTGACCATGACAAATTTGCATTTAGGCATCTCCAAACACAGGAAGTATAAACATATAATTAGCAAATAACACTTTATAATTACATATTATTTAGATTTTATAAACTAAGCATTTTAGTTTTTCACAAATATATTCATCCTTTGCTTTATTAACAACAAGAAGAAATAATTCTTTACCTTCTGGGTTTCCTTGCAAAACTGACTCCAAAGCGCTTCATTTCCTAAACTGAACATGCCAATCAGAAATAGTAACCACAGCAATGTATCAACTTGGGTTCCAAGGGCTAGATCAACACCTAAGCAGTTCCTGCTTTTTTTTTTTTTTTTTTTTTTAACTGCATGAACCAATTCTTGCTTCCAATATAAAGCATCAAGAAATTGACAGTTTTAAGGGAAAAGATGGACTCTATTTCTGACGGTGTTTTTACCTTGCTCTTGACATAACTGGACACAAATCAAGCCTTGGTACAGACCCAAAGGCAGCTGCAGCTGAAAAAAAAGTGGAATTGGTGAAAGATTGCCCAGCACCGTAAGATATAGGATTTCAGAAAAAACACTGTCTGTAACAGAATCATGTAATGGTTTGGGTTGGAAAAGACCTTTCAAGGTCATTGAGTTCCAATCCCCTTCCATGGGCAGGGACACTTCCCACTGGAGCAGGTTCCTCAAAGCCCCATCCAGCCTGGCCTTGAACATTTCCAAGGATGGGGCTTCCACAGCTTCTCTGGGCAACCTGTTCCAGTGTCTCAGTACCCTCACGGGAAAGAATTTCTCCCTAAGATCTACTCTAAATCTCCCCCTTTTCAGTTTGAAGCCATTCCCCCTCATCCTATCGCTACATTCCCTCATAAAGAGTCCCTTCCCATCTCCCTGTAGGCCCCATTCAGGTACTGGAAGGCCCTTATAAGGTCTCCCTGGAGCCTTCTCTTCTCCAGGCTGAACAACCCCAGCTCTCTCAGCCTGTCATAAATATTGTATCATACCCTGTCCTTGTTGTCATAAACAAAGGTATGGAATGAACCATCACAAGTAGCTGCAGTTGCTTGTGTTGATCTGAAGGGCTGATCTCAATTAAATAGTCGCATACAAAATAGATCAATTACTTACTTTTAAATAAAACCCAAATAAAATCTTCACAGAGGTATTATTTAAACTTCAGGAGTTTTTGCGAACACCCTTTTAATCTGCTGTGTCACACGTTAAGCAGATAAACTATACGTTTCATTTAAGACATAGCTGAGAGGAATTGTGTAATGGGCCAGCTGGGCAGGCTGTGGCCAAACAGCCTGGCTCACGGGGCAAGAGGCTCGGGCTGTGGTTCCGCTGTTCTCTTGCAAAGGGAAAGTCATTTGTACAAGACTCTGAACACCCAGTTATAAGGAGAGTTCTCGGGAGAAGTGGTGGAGTATTTAAGAAGCACAGGTAATGAAGCAGAGAGGGCAACACTGGACTTCTGTGTAACTTCTGCCAGGTGTGGAAAAGTGCTCTTGGATGCAAAGAAAACGCGTGTACATTGGAAAAGGTACAGAAAACGAGTGCTTAAAGCTTTTTTGAAGCTCTTCAGCGTTATGGAAAGAACTAGCCCTATTCAGGGAGACAGGGATGGTCCTAGAGCAGCAGTAGCAGGGGAGGCAGCACAATCCCAATGTCCCCAGTCTCACCAAGGGGACGTGCGAAATGGTCAGGGAGCGAGAGAAAGGGGTGTCATCAGTGTTTCAAAATGTGTTGGTCTGTGTTCTGATGGCTGGAGTGAAACGGATGGCAAAGGGAAGAACCCGAAACACATTCTGGCTTTTCTCATTGTTAACAAATAGATATATTTTACATCGGATCCAACACAACCATTCTCTAGGTCCCCTCACCCCAAAATAGCTTGAAAGAGAAGACCCATAGCAAGTACTTAGGGTGGGTATAAGATAAATACAGTCAGATATTTTTTTATTCCCAGCTCTGAAATGTTTATTACCTAAAGACTTTGTAAAATGGAAGTTCTTTGATCTTTGGTTCTTCTAGTCCTTGATGGGAGAGTGATCTATTTAACCCCATTTTGAAGCTGCTTTTACTTTCATCATCCAAAAACATCCTCCATCAGCAAGTTCCACAACTTTTTTCATGTGGTTCCTTTTATTTAGTTTCACAGCAGTGTCCTGAACCTCATGCTATGACAGTGATTATTCACCATCTCTGTGTGAAATGACATGGTGACATGTTTGTGTCCAAATCATTTATGAGCCTTGACCTTTACAGGAACGAATGTTGCTTGCAAGAAATTAAGTCAAATTTCAGAAGGCAATGTGTGATGCGATGCCAACTTCTGACCTTTGGGGAGTTTAGCAAGACATCCTACAATAAATCTCATTCTACAGCAGTATTACACATGTTAAATGCATTTTATTTACAACTACATTCTGTGTTTAAATGTCATAAATGTAACAATTTACAGATGGACTTTAATGTATTTTGCTTTATTCAGGTTAATTCAACCCTCAATTATTTGAATATGCTCACCCTATTTTTACTTTTATTAAGAAAAGCTAGGGTTGTTTGTAAGGAATTTTTCTTTTAAGAACTTGACTAGCCATGAGCAATTTATTAATTTCATGTCCCTTCAAAAATTCTCCAAGTAAGTTTTCAGAGTCTCTCTGACTTGCACCATTCTTGGTGACTTGAGGCCTCACTCCATGTCTCCCAAACGCAGAATTTGTAATACCCCATTTTGAGTTTGTAGATGGGGTGAGAAACTTCCTTAATGCCCCTTTTAGATCTAAGGAAATCTAAACCAACATTTTCTTCCATCTGAGTGCACTGAAGGAGAAAATAAGTTCTGTATTTCTTGGGGAGTTAAAGAAAGCTAAAGATAGAGATTATAACTGTAGTTTCCATTCCAAGGATTTTGTTTATTGAAAGCAGACTTTGGGCAAAAACTGCAGTAATCATCCCAGTTTGACAGATGCCCGTTCCTTTTCAGGATATGGGCTACCGTAACACTTTCCCTGTGCCTGGGGGTTACCTGTGCTGTCACAGACATCACGTGGCTACTGCGGTTGCAGTGCTCATTCACTGCGTGGGTCAGGAACCAGCCCTCTGGCTACACCCCCAACCAGACTGCAGATCTTTAAGCACTCTTCAAGAACCACAGAAGCACAGCAAGATGCACCAAGACCTAAACAAACTAACTCCAGACACTGTTTGAAACCGCAATCAGTATCTCTTCTGTCTCCTTGTGTGCATCTGACCTTTCTCTGCCCTAAACAAATAGACCAATTTGAGCTGATGGCTTCTATTTTCATTATCAGTGAGGCTGTGAGCAGGAGTATGCACCAGTACCATGTCTGAACACCACCACTGGTTTAAGTCCAACAGGGAACACCCAAACAACAGAACCAAAGTCCATGGAAGGACCCGATCAACTACATCTGTCTGAGATTGAGGAAGATTAAACTCTTCAGATGCCTCATATCCACATGCCACTCAGGCCCTACTTCAAGATACCTATGTTACAAGCATAAGAGCCCTAGTTTTTTTCTGTAGTTAATGGAAGCAAGTTTCTGCAGAGGGATTCTGAAAACCAGGGACTTGGGAAGCTGGAGTAATGTTTAACTTCAACAGTGTAGATGTTTGTCTGAGCTTGGGCAGGACAGACTATAGGTTCTTGAGTTGTGGATTACAGCATGGGGGAGTTATATTAAGTCAATCATTAGACTTAACATAAGGACCTACATCCTTACTCAAAGGTTTTCCTTTGTATTGTTCCCAAAGTCTCAGCTATTTGCACAGGTACTTCCGTCTGTCTCATGTGAATTGTTTGATGTTCAGATTGGCTCTGGAGGAAGCGGAGTTTTTCTTCTAAAGACAAGTCAAATAGATAATACTTGAATTATTTCAAATTCAAGAACAACCAGAGACTGGACCAACAAGTTCTGCAGGTGCATTTGCCAGATCTGCTCAGCATGAGAAAGCCTGTGCAACAGCAACAGCCACCCACAGGGGAGCAGGCTCCACCCCACCAGATCAGTTCCTCCGATACATAATCTAGAGGACAAAAAGAAAACATGGTCCTAAAAGATGAAACTTAACACAAATAAAGGTAGTTCCTGCATGAAGCACACTTTAAGAGTTAAAAAAAGGAACCCAAACCACTTTATTCAATAAGAATTTTTTACTCGAGTTTTCAGTCAGCAAGGAATAGTTTTCTGCCCATGATTATTTTGGTAATACTGATTTTTTACACTAATGGAGCTCCTATCATATTACAACTGGCTCTAACCAAAACACTAACTTTTTTTTCCTTAGTTTAACCCTTAACTTGTTCCATTCAGTAATCTAGGCAAACATCCTTAACAAAAAACATTTAACAAAGAGACTACAGAGCATGCTATCTTATTCTATAGAATGCAACACATGGCACATTAGATAATTCCTTTCCAAAGGGACTACTTAATAAAAAAAAAGAAAACAGCACCTTTCTTCCTAAAGCATATTCAAGTCAGTATTTCCATAGGTAAATTTTTGCACTGCAAAATCAGATAGTATCATTGCAGCAGAAGAGAGAAACATTATTTTAAAATTTCTTTTTCCTGTGTAATTCAAGTTGCTGCTTATTCATGAACTGCTGGTTTAAAGATAATCATCCTTTAATACTGAAGTCTGTTTGAGACAGTGCTTGTCAAGAGCTCCAACTGCTTTTTAAGTGAATCTTTCACTTTAATTAGCACAGTAGCCTACAGGGCACAATTAGGTATTGTGATGAAGCTACAATGAATATGGCTTTCCTATGTTGATAACATCATTAAGTTTCACACAGGCAATCTGACAACTGATGGGGTTACAATCCTGCAGATACATCAAGTAATACATCTTTGCACACACAGAGTACATATCGAATTGTTGCCGTAGCACAAACCTGTTCCATTATGTATCTTATATAGGACAATTAGGACATATCTGCGCTACATTATGAAACAGCTACCCAAACCAAGTCAACAGGTTTTGCTTATTACCACTAAACTTGTAGATAGCCTCTCTCAAATGTATCTAACAATACAACTCAGTATTTGAGTATATACTGACTAGGAATGCATTGTAATATTTACGTAAGAAACAGGACGGAGCTAAATACCAATCGATACAAAGATTTTCCGTGCCTTTCCACAGAAGCTGAATTGCAGGCTGGAATGACAACTGGCTGCTGTCTTAGATGATTCAGTCATCAGCAAAAATACATCAAAAAACTTACTTAAAATTCACAGTCAAGATGATAGAGGAAGTTTTTCCAACAGTACTAATTTTGGTTTCAAGTTTAAAGTAAAAGGAGGTAGCGCAGTAAGGTTCAACCCAATTTTACTGATGCCAGGTATATTTGCCAGTGGCCTGTGGGTTGTCTTGTAATGTGATATTTGAAGAGGGTTTGTTTCCATCAGTATGTGCGTGTAAGAAAACATCAACTGGTCTCCTGGTTTAATATCTTCTCTTTTGTCATACCTGTAAAGAATAAAGACGGCTTATTTACATTCCTCTCTTTATATATTAAACATCTTCACAAGGGCATGCGGATTCCAAGATGAAACAGAGAAGGAACTGTAACATTCTCAGTTATATCTCTTGATTACATTAACTAGTACTGGAGGAGGAAACAGTATTTTTGAAGAGTTTAGGGAGCCAGTCATTCCATGCACGACTTTCTGCTGCTCTTGCGATACAAAAACAGAACTGCCCGAAAGTTTCTCGCTACTCTTCTATTTGAGTTCTCTGGAGAAAGGACATCAAAGCCTAAAACTATAGAAAATTGGACTCATTTTTACGTTTTACCCCACAATCTTATGCAGTTTTGAGAACTGCGGGTTTTGGTGTTGGGGTTTTTTTTTCTGCTTTTTTTTTCATTAAAATAAAATAAATGTTATAAGCCACTTCAGCAGAAACCCTTCTTCTCTGGTAGTCATGCATTAAAGCAGGAGCCTCAGAGAATAGCACGGAGAAGACTTCCTTGAACGCTGTAGGAAAGAAAGAACAGCCTGACAATCATAGTATTAGCTTGACACTTGTTATTTCTGGGTTCAGTTCCCCGATTGACTGCTGCATACTTGGGCAGGTCATTTTGGGACAGCTTTTATAAACCTCTTCACGTAACTAAATAAAAACTGTTCTTAGGCACCTGATGTCTCCCATTCATTCCACAAGGAACTTCCTCAAGGATGTGGCTTTTCTTACAGGCACGGACACTGGCAAGGAAGTGGTGCAACCACTACGTACTCTTAAATGCACCTATGAGTAAATCAAGGCCGCATCGTTTGCCACAAGTATCTTTGCAGACCTGGCTTCTCATCTCTCTGAATTCTCTGTGAATAACTGAAAACATTAATCTCAATTTATATTTTTACAACACTCCCTGAGATACCATTCATTAACATTTCAGGTATTAAAAGCAAGTGCTCTGCAGTGAACTAGAGGATTTGTATGGATTGTTAACTAAAATTTTTGCAATCCAGAACAGGCTGACAGAATCCAGAGGTGTCAATAAATATACCTATAATACAGAATTAGACTTTGCACACTGAACAAGTGCTTTCTTCTTCTAAAAAACTGCACGCTAATTTCATCTACTATTTCCAAAAAAATCACACCACCACTTGTGGTGGTACGAGCATCCAAACCGGCAGAAGGAATGGCATACTTTGTATCAACCTTATGAATTACTAATTTTGTATTTTCTTCATCAGCAAACAAAGGGCCTTTCATCTGGCTGCAACAATTTCTGAATTTTATTATTTTTAACTACTTCATGCTTACACAGCATATTTATTCTTGATTCAAAGAGACCGCACTAATTGAAGACAAGATTATAACACCTGTTCTGTGTCAGAATCTGCATCAAGCTGCTTTCAGTCACCCTTTGAAGAAAAATAATGGATCACTTGCATTTTTCTTGAGGCAACTAGATCTAATCTGAGCACATCACTGAAAGCTGTTAACTTTAAGACACTTTTATTTATGAAATGTAGTTAACCTGATGAATCATCAGCCTTCATAGCCACTCCATCCATAAATCTGTTTTCACCTGATGAACACAGTCTATGAAGACGGTAAATTAGTTTTCACCTATCTGAAAGGCCATCACTTCCTCGGATAAAAAGAAAACAGACAGCTGCTGCCACTAAACTTTGCACTACTGTGCCACCAGACAAAGTGGTAGTCCTGGTATGATGCTCAGTTGTGGATTTTGCTGATTTTTTTTTTAATGTGAAATTTAATGACGAATCAGCCCTTCTGTATGATGAGTAAAGATAAAAGTGAGAGACACAAACTGGTCTGTAGCTTCAACACTATTAAACATCCATCAGTGACAAGGATATTATTCATTCACCTTCCAATCTCACTACACAGACTTGCAAGCCCAAAACAATCCAGAACCCACCACCTAAAAAAGCTTATTGAAATCAAGCACTGTGTTTAGAGTAGTGTGTGTATTTAAGTATATTAAAAAAAAAAAGAGTAGAACATTTTATCTATCATGTGTGTCCTATCACTTGCAGTCTGATAGTTTAATGTCTTTTCCTGACTGTTCATGGTTCAAGACTTTCTCTACATCAAATACCAAAAAAACCAATTTGAAATAACCATTGGGTTGGGAACTGTGAAGGCAACTCAGATTTACACTGTTCATATCATTCATATCACAATAATATGAGAGGGCACAGAAATAAAAAAGGCATAGCAAGCTTGATGATTTTTATAATTCATCCAGAACCATTCCCTTCTTCCTCTTTACTTCCAAAATACTTTTCTCTCTAAACATACCAATAATTAAACTATGTTTGTTCCTCTGATCCTGGAGGCTGTAATGGGGGAAAAAAAACCTCCACACTCAGAGCACTTCTTAAACCAAATCTGCTTCTATTGCTTTTGTTTTGTGCAAGTATGAAGTGAGGCTTTGAGGCAGTTTCTGATGAATCATTTTCATTAAGATGACATTTTAAAATTAGAAGCCTACGCTTCAGCTGAAGAGGTATGCCTAAGTATCAGAAAGGCACCCTTTTTTAAATCTGCATCCTGAAAAGCAAACAATGCC
The DNA here is from genome assembly GCA_004320125.1 of Scolopax mira. NCBI lineage: Eukaryota > Metazoa > Chordata > Aves > Charadriiformes > Scolopacidae > Scolopax > Scolopax mira. The sequence continues at coordinate 628 of BJBW01001475.1, read as the reverse complement.
ATCCCACAAATGCCTCTTCGAATTCATTTAAATATTCTGATTCTTAAAACTTTTGGACATAACTGCTGGTCATGGTAACAAAGCACTCCACTGCTTTCTCTCAAAGCTAATGTGGCCCATAGTCCTCAACAGCAGCTTCAATGCTATCTATGTGAAGGATGTTCCATGTAAAAACAGACTTTGAACATTCATACACAGATAAGCCTCACAATGACACACATCATTTAAAAACAAATAAAATGAGAGACGATAATGAGGTGCGACCAGGTGAACGATCTCCTCAACCTGGTGGTTGAGCTGAAGGAGGAAGTGGAAAGGTTGAGGACTATCAGGGA
>BJBW01001474.1:13677-26269 GCA_004320125.1 Scolopax mira | reverse complement strand
CCTCTGGTGTATTGACAACACCACACAGCTTGGTGTCATCTGCAAACTTGTTGATGTTGCTCTCAATCCTTCTGTCTATGTCGTTGATAAAAACGTTAAACAGTACCAGTCCCAGCATGGACCCTTGACGGACAGCACTTGTCACTGAGGGTAAAGTCCCTGGAAGTGTTCAAGACCAGGCCGGATGGGGCTTTGAGCAACCTGCTCTAGTGGGAGGTGTCCCTGCCCATGACAGGGAGGTTGGAACTTAAAGGGATCCCTGAAAGAGATCTTTAATGTCCCTTCCAAGTCTAACCATTCTATGATTCTATGATATCTATCAAACTTCAGTAAGTTTGCATATGACACCAAACTAGGTGGGAATGTTGATCTGCTTGAGAATCAGAAGGCTCTATGGAGGGATCTGTACAGGTTGGAGCAATGGGTCAAGGCCAATGAGATGAGGTTCAATAAGGCCAAGTGCCGGCTTCCACATTTCAGTCACAACAACCCCAGGCAATGCTACCAGCTTGGGGAAGAGTGGCTGGAAAACTGCCCAAAACAAAAGGACCTGGGAGTGGTTGTGGACAGCTGGCTTAACATGAGCCAACAGTGTGTCCAGGTGACCAAGACGGTCAATGGCATCGTGTATCAGGAATAGCATGGCCAGCAGGAGTAGGGATGTCAAAATGCCTCTATACTTGGCAATGGTGAATCCTCAGTTCTGGGCCCCTCACTAGAAGAAGGACATTGAAGTGCTGGAGCATGTCCAGAGGAGAGCCATCAAGCTGGTGAGCAGTCTAGAGAGCAAGTCCTATAAGGAGAGGCTGAGGGAACTGGGCATGTTTAGTGTGGAGAAGAAGAAGCTGAAGGGAGACCTCATTGCCCTCTACAACCACCTGAAAGGAGATTGTAGTGAGGTGGGTGTTAGCCTCTTCTGCCAAGGGAATAATGACAGGACCAGAGGAAATGGTCTGAAGTTGCAGCAGGGGAGTTTTAGATTAGATATTAGGAAGAATTACTTTACTGAGAGAGTGGTCAGGCACTGGGAAAACCTGCCCAGGGAAGTGGTGGAGTCATCATCCCTGGAGGTATTTAAGAAACGTGTAGACATGGCTCTAGTGTTTGTTGGTTTGTTTGTCTGTGGGTGGGTGTGGTGTGGGCATGGGTGGGTTGTTTTTTCTTGTTTTTTTTTTTGTGGTTGGACTTGATTACCTCAAAGGTCCCTTCCAACCATATATTCTGTGATTCTGTGATATATAGAGGGTTATATCTAAGAAACCAAATATGTTAGCATGGTACTCATAAGCAGTTCTGTTTTCCTTTTTAAAATATATTGATAGAAGGCATGCACTTCATATGACCATTTCTTCCTGTATCTACTCTGCTCGCTTCCCTAGATCACTTCAGGATAAACCACTCATGAGAGGAATACAACTAACCTCCTCCTCACAGTTGTCACTGACAGGCATTTGATGGTCCCCCATATATACTGTTTCAGTATGATGCAATGATACATAGGCACATAAAATAAAATCAAATAATGTAATTAAACAAACAAATAAATAAAATGAAAGAAAATAAAATATTATTTAGTTCTTATTGAATGTTGATTATTTCACCTAAGGTGATAGGTCTACTGTAAGTTTCCTAGACTGAATAAAAAGTTTGTCACTGTACATTGTATATTATAAGTTCATTTGTTTACAAAAAACATTTGCAAACCTCATATCAGTATTTAACCTCTGGCAAGCAGTTTTGACTATTGTATTTAAGTAACAAGAAAACAATCTCAAAACTGATGGCAAATTTATACTGCTTTGATTATGTGAGCCTCACAACTCCAATGATACAACAGCCAATAATATAATGCCTCCCCCAAGAAATATATAGGTGAAATTTTAAAATGACCCTTGACCATTATAACAGTATTTAATAGTGCCAAAACTAAAAAACAGACACAATGTTAATTTCTTTTAAGATACAGCTGTCTATAAAAAAGTCTCTAAAAACTTACGTAAGCATCTAAATATGTTTTATGGATCAACAGGATGAAGAATGCTAAATTTTATGACTATTCTGTTTTCAAAACCTGGTTTCAAAACTGCTGAGTACTGTCTTCTGTAGAAACTCCTAAGTGCCTGGTATTTTATAAAGCAGATCACTGTGAAGATTTTAAAAGTTAAACACAGGGGAGTTAGGCTTTATTGGTAATGGTGAAAATATGAGCAGGCATCACCTCTAATCTTATTATCAGCAGCATGCTTCGCAGCAACAAATAACTCAGCTTCTCTTCTAAGGAGAGCTAGTCACTGTGGCAAGCTGTGCACGAAAATTAAGCACTGATAATGAAATTTTCTGTTCTCTAAAGAGCTTACAGTTGGCTTGATTGTGGGACTCAATCTCAAGTAAAGTGATACTGAGGAAGAAAAGAAATGTAATACCTCATAAATCAAATCAAATAAAAATAGACAATTATTACTTTGAAAATTACATCTGATGTAATTGTTTTCATTCTACTGAATTTTTGTTTTCATTGACATGAACACCTACAATCAGCATCTTCGCTGCTGTCACATACATCTGTTAAACCTTATGGATAATCTAACTCCATGGTAAGTACCACAGTGCAAAGCACTGGACTGCACCATTTGTTGTTTCTCGCTGGTCAGATGATATTCTCCCATGCTGTGGGCCCCATTAGGAGTTTACTGTTACAGCCCGTTCTCAGGGCATGGCCTTAGCTCATACCTGTGATCTAATGCTAAAGGGTATCAGATTCAAGTCAACATTGATGGGACTCTAGAGTGAAAACAACTTTTCAAGTGCTTTTTGGCAGGCACAAACTCATATTGCATTTACTAGGGATTTAACTTAAGAAGGGATGGATCACCGTGCAACTACTAGGGGTTGCAATGGCTCTGACAGGGAGATTGGACAGCAAGGGAACCCAAGAAAGAGAAGATTGTCCTGTTGGAAGATTACCTCTGGATATAGGCATAGACATGGGTAAATGTTAGCAGAATGTCATCAAGCTTGGGTTGGAAAATCCAATAAAATGAAAGACAGATATAAATTTGTACATCTGTAGGTAAAAGGCTAGAGTATATGGTGATATGTGTATGCAGTTTTCCATCAAGGAACAAGATCAAAGGAGAGTGAAAAAAATGAACTAACGTTTTGGAAAATAGAGCAAGAGTTTGTATTTCTGGTTTTCTTTGAGGTACAATGGTGTCGATGCATCTCACCAACCTTCAGGCACCTGGATGGGAAATGAGTTGATTCTCTGCAAATGAGAGAGAGAGAAGGGAGCCAGATGTTTTCAGAGGGAGTTTCAGCCCACATATGATCTGTCTTTAGCCTCCACTGCATTAAGAGCAACACTGTTCCTAGTGTCAGCACTTCAAGTGAGATGAATCTAGACATCTCTGCTCAAATCCTCTGCTGAGTCAAGAGAGCGGATGTTGCTTCACTAGTTCTGTGAGGTAAAATTCCCGTGCCAGAAAAAAAGTGTTTTCCTAGGGATTTCTGAATAAGGTTGGGAGAAATCCCACCTGACACCATCACTAAGCACTGACTGGGCATTTTACTTTTCCGTCTTTTGTCACAGCTGGCATATCTATACAGCAGGCTTATTTCAGTACTGTTTTAGCCATTTCTGCTCTTACAGAATCATGTCAACCTTTTAGAAGGAAACTCTATAGTATGTTACTTCTCTATATATAAACGAGTGTTTGCATGCATATCCACTTAGTCATAGATTAGTCATATCTGGTTACACAGGGTGTTATTTGAAAACAAATATAAAATCACTGATATACCCAAGACATTCTTGACAGTAGTATTTTAAAACACTAAAACTTTGCTTTTTCATCACTAAGAAGTAAAATTTAATTAATATTTTTTAGTACATTACATGACAGGTTCTTAGGAGACATAAAACTATCTATGCTCTGTAGATCTGTTCTGACTTGTGTCATCTAATGGGTGACCTGGCATTGATGTTTCTCTTTCAGTCCATTAACCATCTCACTATTTGCATTAGTACCACTGACAGTTGCAACATTATACAAAAGAGCTTTCCCAGACCTTAACATGACCTTTCCATTTTGAATTCAGATGCACTGACACAGATCTTAAAATGAAACAGTTTGGGCTTTTTTACATTTTCTTTTTATTATTTTATTCTTGAAGTGAACACCTTGTTTGGCATCTTCATCTGCAAGCACCAAGGGTTGATTTGTCCAGTAGGTTTGTACAGCTTTTTTCCTGATCTTTTTTCTTGTAAATAATAAATATGAAGTAGGACCATGGGATTAGCCCAAGGTAGTATACTACATCAATCAGTGCAGCTCCATTTTTGGCAATGATCATGCATGCAGATCTTCCGTAGAAACATCTTCAACTCTTAATAAAGAAGATACATGTTTTCATTGGCTGAGTGTTTACAATTGCAGTTTCTTACTGCCCATCATATTTTACTGTCCAAATAACTTCTCAAATAAACCTTTCAGCTCATTGGCATGAATTATGAATGTGCCAGCAGTGGTGATTTTAAAATGCATGTCAACACTTTAACATCTGAACATCTATGTAAATGCAAGCTTTTAGCAGAATTTCAATTTAACAAATTACAGTTTGTGACTCTAATTTATGAGAACTATGTAAATACCTAAGATTTTTATAGCTGCTCCCGCTTAAATTAATCACAAATTACTAATTATGCCTTTTTCAGCTGCAGGATATGCAAATTTAGTTGCATAAAGAAAGGAAGTGTTCAAGAATAGATTGATTTTAGAAATGTTGTGCAGTATCGTTTTTTAACAGTAGAGTGCAGCCTTTTAACCTGTTACAGACCTAACTGGTCCATATCTGTTTCATTTGTATTGAAATCCAAAATGTGAAGAAAAAGAAATATATAAAATTTGTCTTTGTCAGAGAATAATTCATATTCCAGTTGCTGGCTGTACACAGTGTGTATCTGTACACAACTGCAAAGCAAAGAGAAGTCAGAAAATTAAAAATATCCGAAAGAATGAGCTAGTTTGCTGTACTGCAGCTCCAACACATCAAGCCAGGAGGAAGTCTGAGAGACACTTTACTCACTTAGACCCAAACCGGTCTTCTGATGTCAACAAAAATATTGGCTACAACAGGATTTCTGCAGCAAATAGACTGCCCTGCAGGTAAGCAGAACCAGGAAAGGTCTGTTATTGCCAACTGTAGTGGTGGGAGTCTGGAATTAAGCTGCTGATGTTTTAACAGTAGCTCTTTTTGCACATTTATCCTGCTTTCCTAGCTGTTTTATAATCACAGGGTTGGATGTAAATATTGATTTTTAATTTTTTTAAAAATTAATTTTTATTTTTGTTTTACTGGTCAGAAATTTAATTCTCTGCTTCCTTTAAGGAAGTAAGTTATGGTTTGTAGCAACTGTAGAACTAAAGCTTTATGTGTCCTTCTTTTTTTTAAGGCCATTTGTTTCTGGCTAATTTTATGATTCCTTGGTGGAGAGCCATTCTTTTTATGCTTACAGTTCCTTACACTTAGCCCTTCCCAGACTTCATATCCAGCGTTTTCCTCACTTTTGAGGTCTATGGTGCAAGACAGACATCAATATATTGGAGAGAGTCCAGCAACGGGCCACCAAGCTGGCCACGGTGGGGGAAAAGCAGCTAAGAGCTGGGTTGTACAGGTTGGAGAAGAGAAACATTTTTGACGTCTGCAGCTTCCTACAGGGAGCATGTAGACACTAAAAGACATAATCTTCTTACAGGTGAACAAGAAAAAAACTGGAGGCAGCATGCACATGTTGCAGTAAGGGGGAATCAAATCAGGTATAAGGAAAAAAAATGTCACCATTTCAGGGCAGTCAAAAACCATTCAGAGTTAGATTGAATTTTGAAGCTTGCCCTTCTTTCACTTGGAGGTTGCACTAGGCAATGTCCTTTTCCAAATTAAGTTAGTCTATGTTTCTAAATCCAGGGTTTTTTTTGGAAATAATCAATTTCTGCAGACAATGTCAACATCATAGTTAGGAAAAAGTCCTTACCAGACCCAGATTTAGGCAGGTGGTAGAGTCTGGAGTCATTTGGTGTGATTTTGACTAAAGAATTTTGTGGATAATTGCAACAGAGCTGGTAATTGAGACTCAGGTGGATGATGGGATCCTAATTTACCACATTGCTGCAGAGATTAGAGGAATACTCAGCTGAAGCACACAATGAAAAATAGGAATGGGACTATTTTTCCCATAGTTTTCTTTATTCACTTACTGAAACAAAAGTACTCACCAGAAGGGAAAAACAGATCCAAAATTACACTTCAGTATGTTTCTCAAGTAGACTGGAATAAAAAACTCATTTATGAAGTGCGCCTTGGACCAAATTTACTATATCAATCACTGCTTTTAGTCCTGTCTCAGCCACCACAGTGATGGGGATCAAAGAAAGCAACATGACACTCTATGGCTTATGGCATGTATTTGTTGCCCAAAGGATCCTGTTGTGCAATTTCCACCAAATCACCTCCAGAGTGACCTGTGGCATCACTGTTATACAGCATCCTAAAACTTGGGGAAATTACAATCTGATGATGCAAAAAACTTCCCTAAAATTTGTTATTTGGTTTGTTCTCATGTGAGGTTCTTCTGCCACTTTGCAACCTCTTAATATCACCCTCTAGGGTCTGCTCATCTATAGACCAAGTCAGAATTCTTTGTAAAAGCTATTTAGCAATAGGCTTAGGCTGTTTTTACCTTGTCTCCCTCTCTCTCCCCCTTCAAAGAGTCACTGTGCTTTAGTTTGTAATTGCTGGAATTGTAAGCAAGTGTTGAAATGTTACAGAGTTCATTGCTCATTTTATGCTTCATAAAATATTTAGACCATTTTGATGCACTGTAGGCATGAGTCAGCAGGCTGTTACTTTAACACATTCCATTGCGTGGAGACCTTGCATCCTCCAATAGTTTTGTAGCAAAGAGGGTTGCTAGAATATATTCTTTCAATGCAGAAGACTTTGAGAAACAACATAAATTACTGCTCTTGAACATAACGCCATTTTCTCTTCTTCAGTCTTCTTACTATATGTCCAGTATTCTCTGTTTCTCTGATGGAAACTTCATTACTGAGCTTATAGGTTGGTTTTGCTCTCTACCTGACCTTGATCACATAAAGAACAGTTATGTTATATCTTCTGCCACTATAAAATTCATAGATTTTGGGTTTGACCAGTCTTGAAGGGTGGTATCCCACCTGGGATTAGGCTGAACAGAAAAACAGGCATTTCAAATATCTGCAGAGCAGAAGTTCTGCTAATGAATTTCCTTAGCTGGCATAATTCTTTGCTGGAATTCTTTTTCATTTTTAGGAAACAATGACTAAGGTCAATGAAAAGAGTTGGGGTTGTAGTGTCTATTCATTTCAAAGCCACTGAATTAAGTTCATTTCAAGTTCCAACTTGAGTAAGCCGGCATAGAAAATGCAGACTTTGGGGGTACAGAGGAAGGTTAGTGCCTGATATCTCCTAACCTTTCTCACTCCTTGGACTACATGCCAAACATGAAGAAGTGCATCATTCCTCCTGGAAAATGTTTTGACGTCCACTTGTTGAAGATGTCGTGAAAATGCCTTTTCACTAACATATCCACATTCAAATATTGATTTTTAAGTTCTTTCTCCTTGATTGAATTTTGCTAGACAGTTTATAAAACTCAAACCTGCTAGGTCATTCTTTGTTATTCTTTACAAAACATTTAGATGCATGCTGAGGTGTGTTTCAGCAGGCATCAACATCCGAGTACTGAATGTATTTATATAACCTCTACTTTGTTTATTGATGCTGGGGAGTTTTTGAAGGGCTACAGGGTTCCAAGAATCTATATAATTTCTAAAGATGTTCTACCTATGGAAATCAAACAAGTCTTGAAGCATCAAGTAGCACAGAACTTGTGTATCTTTTGAGCCTCTGAATCTGAATGGCTTCCTCCAAGTCACAATCTGCAACAGGAATCAGTGAGCCTGGATTTGTCGCTTCATATCCCCCTCCCTGCAGCTACTGCAGTAGTCCTTTTACTCTAAAGAACATAAGAGTCGTCTTGTGTTGCCGGTTTGGTGGTTTCTGGGTAGGTTGGTGTTTTTTGTTTTGTTTTTATTTTTTTTGTGCCACATTGTTTTAAATACTTTGTTGCACCATCTATAGAATTTTAATTTCATTTTCAGGTCAACAGACAGATTCTACACTCAATATTTCATAAATGTTAGCAGTTAGCTAACAAATTCCATCATGCCGTAGCACTGAAGTGATCTTTCTATTTCTTGACACAGTGTGGTTTGTTCTTTATCTTTCCTTTTTTTCTCAAGCAAAGATTTTGAAGATCTTATTTATAATTTATTGAAAGTAATACAAGACTCAATTTCCCCACACAAATAGTGTTGTATAAAATATTCATAATAACCACTGTTTTAAACCATAACTCATAAACTCAAGTCTATCTAAAAATGTATTTTTCATATATAGCATGATAAAAAGTGTATCGCAGCTCCAAAATATTCATAAAAATATGACCACTTCGTCTTGTGTGCCTGGTCTGTAAATAAGTTATAAATATAGGCACATCTCCTAAATATATTCTACCAGGTACCAGTGTGGGTGACCTTATCTGAGTAAATCAAAGAGACAGATAAATAAAAAAGATAACTATTTAAGAGTAGAGCTGGGAGTACACCAGGAATCCAAAGGGAGTATTCGTGAAAACTGCTGAAAGTTCAGATCTGTGGTGGAGCTTGAGGGGTCCTAAAGAGAAAGCAACAAAAAAAAAAAAAAAAAAAAAAAAGGAAAAGAAAACCAATCCAAATAAACAGAAAACCAAAAATGACAAATTGTTCCTTAATTTACAATTTTAATTGAGATTGTTAACAACATTGTAGAGAATAACACAGTACAAAGGCAGTCCCTGTATGGGCAGATTAAAGGACTAAAGGAATTTGTGGAGATGGTCCCTGGTGGGTACTGGGACAAATTGGGTAGGGAGTGGAGGGATTTGGGAGTAAGGAGTAACATTTGCAGTGAGTGCTGGAGTGAAACTCATCAGCTTTCTACCCACTGCCATGATGAAATAATCTGTAGATGTTATGACAGCTTAAAAAAAAAGGAAAAAATATCAGGTTAATCACTTGCAAGACAGTTTTTCCCCATGCCCTGAGAGCATTATGGAAAAAATACCCACAAGCATTTGTGAGAGCGATAGAGAAGCAGTTGATCAAGGCTGCTGTCACTGAAACCAACTTGTGTAGATTACTCCATAGTTGTTGCAATCACATTCTTATTAATATTAATAGAAATATGGATTGGGTTTTATAATGCATATTTAAATAAAAAGTTGATGGCAAGGATACACCAAGAGTATCTAGCAACATTAGAAAAGAGCTAAATTAAAGTCTGTGGCTTTCAAGTGGTCATGTTTTACTCCATGCAAAATGGAAAATCTGCCCAGCCAAGTGCTATTGAACTGTGTCTGACAGGAGTATATGGTCAGATCAAGGATAACATACTCTGCTTATTCCTGCACTGAAAGCCTCCTTGAGGATATGTTGTAGCTCAGCAGTAATTGTAAAACATTTTGCATCCAGAGATTTGCAATTCAAACATCAACAGCTAACATAAAAAATAAGCTATATAAGCTGTTCTTTCTTTTCCTGAATCCATCAGCAAACTGTATGCAACAATTTGTGTTATTATAAATTTTAGCAAGTAACTATTTATTTTAAGGTCTTAAGGAAAACTGATTTGCGTGGGTTGTTTTGGGTTTGTTTTTGTTTTGTTTTGTTTTGTTTTTCAATAGCCTTATCTGTCACTCAGTGCAATTATTCACTTGATATAACTGAAATATTGCATTGAAAAATAGACATCGAAGTAAAAGCTGTTTCTAGTGAAATCAGGTTAAGTTCATATTTAGGGTCAAGCTCTACATATGCTTTGAGTTTCTGAAGCTGGTATTTGCATGCCTTAGATTAGTACAGATTATGAAATAAATGTTCAAACGCAAAATATTTCATATTCCAGGACTTTTTGCTGTTAGATAAAAATTGTTTAAAATGTAACACCCCTCCCTCCCCCTAGAATGTATTTTTACTTTGGCCAGATCTCTCTGTATTCTGGGAGATGTGTGTGTCCATTTAAATATCTTTGGGGTTTTTGCATTTACAATGGAGCTTGTCTGGATGTTGATATGTTTTCATAGTGTTTTGCACAGTTTGCATCTTGTACGCCTATCATCAGAAGAAGTCACCTTCACTAAAAGCAAGGACTCTTTATGACTTCCTGTGTGTTTGCAGCCAGGTGGCCTTGCTACTGGTTTGTTACTCTTATCTCTATTCACAAAAATGTTGCATTTGTCATGCCTTTATACATCACTTCAGGTATGAGGAAGTAAGTGGGAAACATTTGTGTGATTTGCATGCCTTCTTGGCATTCCTAAGACAACATTTACTTCCTTTTCTCTTTTAAAAATTTTATAGTAGTCCCTTGCAGTAAATTTTCTATGGAGTTTAGATTTGGGATGCTATGCAAATTTTAAAATGCACAAAAAAAGGCAACGTATACAGACTTCCTAATTGGGAGACTGAGACAGTCACTGCCAGTACTGTTTGATTTCTTTTATATTGATCATCCCAAACATTCATTCAAAACACTATGTTTAAGCTTGGCTTAAACAAACTGGCTTGCGGAATTAACACTCAAAACCTAATTTCTTCTCTGACTATCAACTTAAATTTAGGTTGAAACCTCTTATACACTCTGGCTTCATAAAGTTGCTTACAAACGGATTAGCACAAGGAAACATTAAGCAACATTTTTGGATTTCAAACACAAGATGGCACCATTACTAATGCTTTTCCCATATTATCTCCTACTTTATATGTGACAACTTTTGACACTGCAAAATCTCAATAACGGCGTAGCTTCCTTGAACATTTTACATGCACGTTTAATGTATAGAAACGTTGTGTGTGCCTAACAGCCTCTGTAATTCCTCTTCATTTAATGAAGTACCACATATGGTACAAATGCTGCTCTTCTTGCCAAGCAAGACTTTCAAAGCTCATATGGGTCAGGACTGAATCAGTGCTTGTAGATGCAGCTTTGCCCAAGGGGTTACAGAGGCTGGAATTACCTTCCTGTCTAGTGCTGCAGGTATTCAGGTTCATGCACTGCAAGAATGCTCCCTCTTGCTTTTCCCAGCAGCCATCAGATAGATGTGTGTACAACCTCATGCAAATTTATTTTAGCCTCTCTGCTTGTATGCATACACATATATTGTGCTCAGTCTCCTTTGAGGAAAATGCTGCGTTTGTTTGCCTTTTTGGACACATAGTGTGGGGTAAATTTAACTAACCTTTTTTAAAAAACAATGTCAAAACAAATATTTCAAACAAAAGCTAATTTGCCTTTCACTAATGCCTTTTTTAAGCCTTGAAGACCTCACATATTTTTTCCCCCAATTTTTAAATTTTTATTATTTTGCATGTTTGTCGAAAGTAAATAAAAGACCTGTGAAAGATGTTATGAGTTTCCTAATGCAGCAACCTGACAGAGATGAGGCTGCTGCAGCTCTGTTTCCAGGTCCAGCCAGGAAGCAAGGCTATATTCACACAAGCATATGTACACACAGATACACGTATATTCAAGTGCCTGATCACGCTTGGCAACACAGAAAATAAAAACAGCATTCACACAAACACAATCAGGGCAAAGAGCCTCATCCTCTGTATATCAGGCTGCATATACACCAGGATTAAATATATAAAATGCTATGTACAGCATGGACCCCCACAAAAGCTAGGATCAGGCATTCTGTCCGGTAGCTGCCCATAGAACCCAGTTGCCCCAGTTGCTGGCAGCTGGATGGAGAAGCCCATGAGACCACAGCCCCACTCCAACTGCCAAGACCACTTCACTTACACACACACAGGGCAATGTGTCTCTCCAGTAACTGGTTCAGACCTGTGGCTGTGAAGCCCTGGTCCTTCCAGCAGCCAAGTCACACCCCCTTGGCTCCCTCCTGTTCCCAATCCAGGCTTACAACTTTCCTGATACCTGGCTTCAAAGTGTCAAATACTACTTACCACCAAGTCTGGCTTGATGTTTACTAGTGATCACCCACTGATATACACACCCACACGACCTCTGGTGAGACCTCACCTGGAGCACTGTGTGCAAGTCTGGAGCCCTCAATATAGGAAGGACATGGACCTGATGGAGCGGGTCCAGAGGAGGGGCACAAAAATGATTAGGGGGTTGGAGCCCCTCTGCTNNTTGGAGCACCTCTGCTACAAGGACAGGCTGAGGGAGCTGGGGTAGGTCAGCCTGGAGAAGAGGAGGGGGAGATCTAATAGCGGCCTTCCAGTACCTGAGGGGGGTCTACAGGAAGGCTGGGAAGATCTGTTTACAAAGGTCTGCAGAGACAAGATAAGGGGCAATGGGTTTAAACTGAAAACAAGCAGATTTAGATTGGCTATTAGGAATAAGTTCTTTACTATGAGGGTGGTGGAAAACTGGAACAGATTGCCCAGGGAGGTGGTTGAGGCCCCTTCCCTGGAGATATTCAAGGTGA
>BJBW01001474.1:0-13575 GCA_004320125.1 Scolopax mira | reverse complement strand
CTCCAGTTGGAACCACAGTTGGCACCACCTATGACCCCCGGTGCCACCCTCTTTGTTGCACTCAGTGCCCCATATACATTCACAGAGGAAGAATAGAGAAACACTCACCAAAGAAATGAAAAGACAGAACAGGCTGTGTCCATCAGGTGTGTGGGGCATGACCACACACATTCACTGTGTACAAACTACTGTCCCTTTTTGTCCCCTTATCTGTGTTTTCCACATTCTTTTCACCTTGATCCCTTCCCATCCCCAGCTTTGGTTCCTCCCTTAGATATCCCATAATAAATATGGTGCAGTCCCCAAATCTTGTTTCCCTTCATCCCACAACTCCCATAAGCAATGTTCTGTAAGATGTTTTCCCACTAGTGTCACCCCCAGCCATCAGAGGGCTGAGTCATCTGGGATGGGTCAGGGGAGGCATCAGGTCAGGGGCTCATGTCTTTTATGGGGTTATTTAGAACCATCCTGTACCCATCACTGATCCTCTGTGCTCCTTTGTGTTCATGAAGATGATCCTTTAGGCATATAACTTGATGGGAAAATTTAGCACAAATGCATAAGAATATAACAATATCCATAAAATAAAATCTCGTCCTTGTGAATTAGTTCTCCTTGTAGCTGTGTGGGTATAGACACCAGTTTGCAATGTGGATTAAACAGATATTTGAAAAGGCACAACTGTCAGATAAATATTTTGCCCTAAAATACAGATTTAAGTTTATCTTTATGAAGCCTAATGTACTTAAATTCTAACTTAGACAAGTCTCTTACACACACATTAAAATTAAATGCAGGTTTGAACGTTTTGCTCTTTTGAAGTCTTTGGATTTTTCTGCGCTCAGTGCTGCACAGCAGAGCATAAATGCATCAAGAAGTTAAGGGTAGCAAGGAAAGTAAGATAAACTAAAGGACAACGCTGGTAAAGGGAACAAATGAATGCAAATGGTTCATGCAGAAAAAAAAAAATGAAAAAGGAAAGTTGGAAGGTGACTTCTCTTCATTAGAGGAGTTAAATTCTGGAGCAGCTCTCTGATAGCAATAGTTTGGAAAACTGATCTTAAAATGCTTAGCTTGATCAGCAAATAAAGAGAGATAGGATAGGAACTAATAAAAATTCCATTGGGCCAGGAAATTAGTTTTTTCCGTCTCTTTTGAGCAGTCAGATTGTGAAAGATATTGCATTAATCATGGTCCTCTTTGTCACAGAAGATACAAAGCTGGAAACCATAACTGTAAAGGTTGTCTCACACACAAACCTAAATCCTGTGCTTGTTTACAAAGCATACCTAAAAGCGTAGGTTTGTTGTGTTACTGGTGTTTGTCTAATGTTCTTGGTCACTAAACAGCGCTTCCCTTGTGTAGCAGAAACATTTGAGAGGTAGTTACTAGAGCTAGGCAAATAATGAATATTCCATTCAGTGAATTTCTCTACTATTTGCAGGTTTTCCCAGAGCACATTGCAGTTCCCAGTCAGCCTTATTATTCTGCAAATAACCACTTTGAAAAAGTCCTGGTCTTTAGATTGCATTTCATTTCCTTGCAAATGCTGGTTGCTTAAAATTCAAACTGTTGTACTTAGGTGCATGGCATGTGAAGTGTTTTTGTTCCCTAGAGAAATGGTGAAAGTCTTAAAAATCACATTTCTGGTGTTGAAAGAGTCATGATTATTCAGATGAAATTTAGTGGTTTAGGGTAAAACTCAAACTGAACAAAGTGCTGGAACAAGGCTAATTATACTGGCTCTATCACAGACAGGCCATCAGTAATTCTGGAAATCTGTTCACTTTAGCTCTTTCATTCTAATAGAGACAGCAATTTATTTTTGTATCCAGTATCATGCATCCCTTAAATCATGCTAATGTCAAAGAACATAGGCTAAAATGCTACTAGATTCTGTTGTCATACCTGCTACCTACAACCCTATATTTTTTGCTGTGTAGAGTTTATATACAACAACATTTGCATGGCTACAAAAAAGACTGCTCTTTATTCACGTTTTTCATGTCAAAACATGAAATTTAGAAGTCATGTGACTCAATTTCTATTTTTATTTTTAAAAGATCCATTTGTATACATATTAAACTCCACAGAATAAATAGAGTTCCAGAATAGAAAGAACTGCTGTAGTTATGTGCTATCAGGGCTAAGAAAGGGACGCCTTTAAAATATCCTATGTCATCTGCTAAATTTCATAATAATCTGTATGTTTCATAAAATATTGCTGTTCTGCTGAAAATCTTACTCTCTCAAACTGTACCTCCTGACCTACCAGCTCTCCACCTTGGAGAAGTGTCTACTGGATGGTTGCATTACCCAGTAGCTATATGTCAACATAGCTAACACCATATAGCTCTCCTAAATTTTAGAATGACAATGACTGCATGAAGAGCTTGACATCTCAACCACCTGGACTATCAATGGGATTACTAAAGAACCCAGATGTTTGTGGGAAAACAATGATTAAGGGAAGAATAACACCAATAATG
Source organism: Scolopax mira (assembly GCA_004320125.1). Taxonomy (NCBI): domain Eukaryota; kingdom Metazoa; phylum Chordata; class Aves; order Charadriiformes; family Scolopacidae; genus Scolopax; species Scolopax mira. Next base: position 11,086 of record BJBW01001474.1, on the reverse strand, counting down.
TATCCAGCTCACAACAGCTACTGTATTTTAGAAGACATATATTACTTCCACGTTGGAGACCTTTGAACATTTAAAGGAGGTAGATACAAAAGGTGAGTGGTCCATTTGAATGGTGACTGTTGTTAAAAGAACAGTAGGAAATCTCACAATGTAGCAACTCCTCAAGTATAACTACCTCTTTCTATTTAAGTCTTAGTTAAAAACCAATGAGCTTCCACCAAAAGTTGTGGCTTTTACATGTGTAAGTGATCCTGCCAAAAAGTGTTGCATTTTCCCATCCTCACATCACTTGAAATTCATTCTTGGCCAGTGTCCCTGAGTTGATGACATCTTCCAGAGGCCTTCACCTGAGACACTGAAGCTAAGGTTACCAGAGGGTGGTAGAAAACAAGACCATTTCTGAGACCACAAAGTTTCTGAATAATTTTATGTGCTATGTAAACAATACCATAATTAACAGTTTTCAGAGTAATCTCCAGGTTGTTCTTTTTTTTTTCTGTATGTTTGAGCAATACTTCTCAACAATTATTTTGAATAAGAAGAGCTCAGCTTGCTCAGCAGACCTGAGCAGAATTAAGGTGGTGCTTGGGCAGGTTTTTCAAATTAATTCTCATGATGGTGAGAGACCTGAGGTGTGTTGATCAGATTGATTCTCTGAAGGCAATATGATAGTAGTTTAAGGAAAAGTTACTCAAGAATTCTAAAGCTTGATAAAGGCATCAACATCCAGCTCTTCACACCTACTGGAACGAATCCAAGTATCATGACCCAATATCCTCTCAATCTGAGAAGATTCATATCTGCATGTAGATATGATTCTGGCCCCAATACTTATGGTTCTGGCCACAAACAGAATGGAAAGCAAGATTCATGAGATCAGGAAAAGTAAGGGAACCTGAAGTCTGGTTTGGAAGTAATTCCCTTAAAAAGGAAGAGTTTTGGTCCCAGTGGTTTCTTCTGATGTTGTTTTACCTGTTGACTTTCTTAAGTAAATATATAAATAGTCACTGGATTAGAGAACAGAAACATAAATATTTTATTGGATCATTTCCAAATTTGTTAGGTTGTTCATCAGGACACTGGTGGGTCTTCGGTGTTGGTCCCATTCCTTAAAGTCCAGTTTCATTCTCTACAGATGTATAGAATAAACACCAGTTCCTCCAAATACGTCCCACCACAGAAAAGTCTTGAATAGGCAAAATATTTGCTACAGTGTTTTTGTTCAACAATTTTCTGATTTCAGCTATGGAATCACATGTTTAATAACTTGTGGCTTGCTGGCTCCCAAAAAAGGCATAGCTTCTCCTGAACCCTCCAGGGAATCCTGTAGACAGGACTATTCTTCCAGAAGAGTTACCTTGAGATCTCTGTAGAGGAGAAAGCTTCTGATCGCAATGCTGTAAATTAATAAATCATTAGAGATATGATCCAAAAATGGAAACAAGTATTAAGCTGTCTAATTGGTTAACGAACTAGCTATTACTAGTGTCTAATATATCCTAATCACAATAACATCTTGGGTAAATCCATATGGTCAAGTTTTGACTTAATGTTTTTCTCATTCCCATTAAAAAAAAAAAAAAAGTAATGGGACTTTAACTACATTGTGAATACTTTTCCTGATAATGGTCTAGTGGCAAGCTCACTCACTGTACTTTCAATGTTCCTTTTTAGTAGATGACAAATGAAAAAGAGAGGTTGCTGCTGAGATGCTGATTCTGGAAACACTTATGTACAAGCTTAATTGTAGGTGAGCAAAGAGTCCATGAGACAACTGAACCAATGCCTATTTAAAGCATGCCTGTATTAACTGTTAGAAGTCCTAAACTAAAAGAAAAAAAAAAAAAAAAGAATTCAAGTCACAGCTGGATAAGGGAAACCCACAGGGGAGAGGGATTACAACTTTAGTGGGGCAATAAGAAAATATTAGAATTTAGAACAGTTCTTCAGTAAACATGCATCCATCAATTACAAACCAGAATACGAAAATCCACTTGTGGTAAATTAATCTGTAGTTAATTGTACTTATCGGCAGGGAGAGTGATGTCTTGAGATAAACTTAATGTAAGAACTATGAAGCACAACTAATAGATTCCGGCATCCAACATGTAAATGAGAGTTTCATGTTAAGATGTACCATAACCATATGTATTAATTTATTATAAACCATTGGGGGTTTTGTGTGCTCAAAACTGGGTACAGCTGGCATATTAATTTAGTTTAATTTGAGAAGAGCTATTAAGCTTTATTAAGCAATGCCAAAAAAATTGAATAGCCTGAAAAATTTGCAAACATTTTAGAAACATTCATGTTTTTTAAGTCTGAATGCTAGCAAATAAAATTGTTTAGCTTATAAATATATGTTTAATTATACATATACATACAAACCATCTTCCTTTTAGACATAATTCTGCTCCTACTATATTCTTTGTGTTCATATAATGCTGGGAAAAAAATAGCTTACTCAAACTGCAGCATATTAAAGTAGGTGCAGGTGAAAGGGTGCTGTAGCTTCCTCAGGGCTGCAGCACAGGAAGCTTCACAGCCCCCACCCTCTGTGATAGTAGCCTGGGATTCCTGTCATCCATACAGATAAAGGGAAAAACCCAGGGGACTTCCACTAAGTATGCCAATGATACAAATCCTGCACATTTGTACTGCCTGTAGTTTACAAAGCAGTGCAGCAAAAGTGAACAGATCAATAGCAGGAAAGAATCATATTCCTTTTGTTTCTCACTCAGATTGTTATTCCAGCAGCTTTGGTTTATAACCTTTTCTTTTTCACAAGGAAGCATCAGCATGTAACAGTAACCGACCTGTCCTTTCGGCTTCAGATGAAAATCACTGATGAGGCCCACAACCTTGCATTAAACCAACACTGTGGAAGAATCTTTTGGAGGGTGATAACAGATTTTAGGACAAGGGCATTTTGTCTAGAACCTTGCTCCAAATCAGAGGTAGTTTAAAATTTTATTGTGGCTGTTCTTCTAAAGTGGTATGTCTAGGCCTTACATCATTGACCTGTGCTAATTTGTTCACAATCCACAAATATGTCTTCCTTGTCTTGTGCAATGTGGCACATACGTTATGTTAGACCAGACTAGAAGTGACAAGTCACAATCCTATTATACACTGCTTTAATTCTATATGTAAACTTTAAAGCTACAGCTTCTGCTACTGGGTTTTTTTTGTTATTTGTTCATGGAAGTAGAATTTACTCCATTTTTTTTACTAAAAAGGCTGTTTCAGATTCTAACATTGCCAATCTGTTGCTGTTGTCTTTCTAACACCTCATGAAGTCCAACAAAGGGTAAAGTCAAATCCTGTTTCTGGGAAGGAATAAGCCCAGGTACCAGGGTTACATGGTCACCTGGAAGTCACTTGGAGACCAACCATCTGGAAAGCATCTTGGTAGAGAAGAACTTGGGGGTCCAAGGAACTTACACTCATGGCAAAGTGTCCATTGGCCTCCTGGGCTGCACTGGGTAGAACGGTGCCAGCAGGCTGAGGAAGGTGATCCTTCTCCTCTGCTCAGATTCCATGAGGTGTATTTTGAATGCTGAGCCCAATGTTGGTCTCCCCAGTACAAGGGAGTACACTGGACATACCAGAGCAAGTTCAGTGAAGGGCGTGAAGATGACTAAGGCACTGGAGCACTTGACATATGAGGAGAGGCTGAAAATTGTGACTGACCAGCCTGGAAAAAAGAAAGTTCAAAGGGAATTTTATTAATGTGTATAAATATCCCATAGCAGAGAGTAAAGAAGGTGGAGCCAGGGAAAACCTCACAGTTAGCAGGACATTTATAGCTGCTCAGTTGTGGGGTAGAGGAATGATTTTGGGACACTCTCCTTTGGGTGGGCCATGAGAGAATTGTGGATAAGAGTACCAACACATATGTATATTATTTCTTTTTTCACTCTTAACTTATTGTTTTTCATCTCTAAAAACCCATGATGTATTAAAAAAGACTTGTGTAAAGGGATTTCTGTAGTTTATCTGATGCAAAAAAAGCAAGATATCTGGTTGCTTCATATTTATACTTTATTAAAAATAGATATATATAGTTGAGCAGCAAAGGTTTTTCACTCTTTGAAAGTGAAAAAAAAGGGACTAATAAGTTGTATTGATGAAAATCAGGGAAAACAATAACTCATTTAAAATTTTAATTTTGTTAACAATAACAAAAACTGCTATTTTGTTTGAATTCAAACAAATAGATGATTATACATGGTGGTATTTGGCCCAAAAAACTGAGAAGAGAAATAGAGGACGATAATTGCAGAAATAGTCAGCAAAGAGTGACAAGGAAGTCAAAATAATGAGAAGGAATCCAGCCATAGAAGGACTTGGAAAATTTAAAAAGACTAGTAGATGAGAAAGGCGGTTCTGTGAAGATAAATGTAGTGTAATGATGACTTTGATGAGTCTTTGTTTCACAGCTCTTTGTGCAACATGAAATAGAGGGAGTGGAGGAGAAAAAAATGAAAAGTCAAAGCCATGTCTGCAAGTGTCATTAATGAGTGATGAGGACTAGAAAGACAAAAGACAAATTTCTGAGCATTTGATCGGTCTTTATTCCATACATCTGTGTGTGTATAAATTGAAAAACCTGAGCGTGACTGAGAGTGGGAGTCCAAGAAAGTAAGATATAAGTGGGCATGTCGAGGAAAAATAGTACTCTAAAACTTTGTTTGGTTATTGCACTTCTAGCTGTAATCTTAATTACAATGTAGGAACAATTCAGCGAGAACATCACCAAAAAATAATATTTTTATGTTACAATTTTCATCTACATGCAACGAGTTTTTATTCTCACTGGGGACTGAATGCAGATCAGATACTTCTGCAGCTCTGTGGAAGGGAAAAACATGGAATAATGGACCCATTTTTAACTTCAGTGAACCTTTATTGGCTTAGTTGTCATGCGAGCAGAGTTGCAAGCAAATCCTGGGATAAATTTCAACACAAACCAGTAAAATGTCCTTAATCACAAATAAAACCTTGTATTTATTATTAAGTGTCATTATATCTGTTTTGAGACAGCTGGTGGTTGGTCTGTACAGCTAATAATGTCCTCTAATGACCACGTTTTTAACACCTCTCTAGCATACTTCCTGGTTGTGTGTGTGACCTGGGTATAAATTCATTATTATTATGTTCCCCAGTAAAATATAACCAGGTTTGGGCAGATGTTTGATAGAGCACTTTACAACAATTTAGGACAGAAAGTGAAGAAAACCACATCCCATTAATACTTCAGGGACAATTCTAGGTAGGCTGAAGGTAATTAGAATTTGTCCAGCGCTACAAAGAAAACAGTCTTAATTTTGCATAAAGTACAATGGGATTTTTATTAATCCTGTTAAGTTTGTGGAGTCTGTGGGAGATTTTGAGGAGTTACTCAAGACTTTTGCATTTTTAATTCCTTGCATTCTTGTTTACTTGTACTTTGTTGGTCCTTTTTCAGAGTTGGGATACCTGAGAAATAATAAATGCAATGGAAATAATGGGGTTATATGTAGAAAGCTGGTTAGGAGCTGCAACCATTAATCCCACTATCAAAATTGTCACTATGATGCCACAGCTTCTGGGCCTGAACTTGTTTGAAAATGAAACTGCAGTGATGTTTTATATTTACTGTAAAGCTGAGATCTCTGAGCAGTGCTTTGCAAAGAAGATAAGAAAATGACATCTGTATAAACATGTTTCAGTGACTAGAAGTTATTAGAACATATCTGAATGCTTCCTTTAAGGATTTGGACATAAATTAGAAATTCACTTTTATAAAATGTCTTTATTTATGTGAAGATTGTTAAAATGGCAGCAGCTGGAATGTTTCAGGTGTGCAGTTATGCTGAAGAGTAATATTTTGTACATTAAGGGACAATACTTCCTCCAAAGAAGAGAAAGTTCTGGTGCAGAAACAAATTCTCAAGCAGTGTTATAGGCTGGTCCAAACGATAGGCTTTTATAGAAAAGTGATTTGCATTGTCAAAAAGAAAGTCTTTGTATCAAAGACACTTTTTATCTTTCTCCTCCCTAGAACATGTTTGGGCGGAAACATGCAATTAATTCTTTTAGAGACTTCAGAAAGAATCACCTATTGGACCTACAAACTAGCCAAATTGCTTTCATTTGAATACAATTTGGAATCGGCTCAACTAATCACTGTTTGTTAATTGCATTTTGGAGGAAAAAGGAAACCTGAATGAAGTGACTGCTTCTCATTAAAACTGTGCGAACAGCAGAGTGCCTGATGTCAGCTATTGTACCTGATAATTCTGGCAACAAGTGGCATTTAGTTTTGCAAGTAGCAGTAATTAAATATGCTGCAGTATTTAAAAATAATGCACTCACATTTTATTACATCCAAGTGATAACGTGTTTATACTAGAGACTGTAAACAAATATCACCCTCAACCTCTGTTCTCTTGCACAAAAGCTCATAAACATTGTTAAGGGACAAAACACAACTTGTGTGCTTTTTCTGTAGCCAATTTTCTGGCAAGGTAAGGTCGAAGGGAGCTGACAGAGAAAGAGCACAAGACCATTTTTTCTATGCCACATCCTACTGGCATTGCCCAAGGAGAAGAGATGGGGGAATAGCAAGTTCAACATCTTGCCTGGAGAGAAGTTGTGGCCGATCTGTGCTAAATTCAATAGTCACATTTTCTCATCGGGGCAGAGAGTGACAAGGATGAAGATGCAGCAGAAGTGGGCAGAAATGTTCTGACAGAATGTTTTCCATTGGAAAAATGCCGATTTGTCAAAGTGAACCGTTCCCCAGGAGGATGTCAATTCCAAGAGGAGAGAGGCTGACAGCAAACCTGCCTGGTTTCCTGCCAGCTCACCCACCAATCTGCCTTCCAAGAAACTTTCTGTCTTAGTCAAAATGCTTCCAGATACTGGTTTGTGTCTGCAGGAGATCAGGAAGCAGATTGTAGATGAGCTCAGGGCAAGACCCTGCAGGAACCCAGAGTGAAAATGCACTCACCTGAGCAGGGCTGCCAGGAATATCTTTTGGGATACAGAAACTTGTTCTCAAGAACATCAAGACTTATCATTGAATTTCATTTTTATATATATTTGACAAGCAATTTTTTAAATTTTCTTTTTAAATTATTTTTCCCTCAACTGTGACATTTTTCACAGAACTGAAATTCTGTTTCCTATCCAGCTCTTTCAGTAGGGCTGGTGGGGTTCTTGAGAACTTCAGAACATGTTCAACATGTAACTTCAAAAGTGTAGTAAATTTTCTGCTAAAGCCTCTTTCTCCCAGAAGGAAAATATGCCTAGCTTGGAGCAGTGGAGACTTCATAGAATCACAAGATCAGAAAGATAAGGATAGTTTTATGGTTAAGACAAATAAAGCAGGCAAAGCACTATGTTTAAAAGTTACTTATGACAGTGTTCATTTAGTGTGTATCACAAATGATGATTAGGACACAACATATTGCTAGTGATGTACAAACATAGAAACATGCAGTATTTTATGCACATTTCAAATACATGAACTGGTAAAATAATATCTAGCCCTGGCTCTTTCTTCTTGAACAAAAAAAATAAATTACTGATGCAGGTTCTCACGTCATGGTTTTCATAGCCATAATTTTCCTTGCAAGTGACTTTTTAACCTCACTTTTCTTTAGAAATAATAAATCCTCCCTTTTCTGCTGCTGCTGGTTTCTTCTGATTTTCAGTCTTATGTGAATTGGTCCAGCCAGAATATAGCTCTCAATATCCAGTGCTGTGCTGCTGATTGGTTTTCAGAAAGAGGACAGAGTGAAAAAGAACGGCAGGTTATATTGATTTACTTCTAATGATCTGTTTCTGAACCGGAGCAGAGCAAAGTGTTCTCCCGAAGGCACATACAGCTGTGCTCATGGCTTGTCTCTGCAACACTATCAAGATTAAAAACAAGTAATGGATTCTGTCATGTTACTGTAGCTTTCTGCATTTTCTTCTCAAGCCGCATATGGGTTAGATACTGAGGACAAACACGAGTTTTCCTTGCCATCTGTTGGACAGTCTGGTCAGAATAGCCTGGAGAAGGACACCCATGCTCTGTTACGAAAGAAGCACATCAAAATAGCGTTACGCAATCATGGAGTGTTTAGAGGGAAAATGCTACATGTAATACATGACTGTATTTTTCCGGTGACTGTGTCTCTCTGATTTTGGGTAGGCCTGGGATCTGTGAAGCCATGAATCCAGCATGGATGGCCAGGGGATACAGGACATAGCACGCTGTAGCACTTTGTCAGGGACCCAGCATACCTCTGAAAGTCTGAGAAGGTCTTTTTCCTGAAATAACTGATACTGTAACAGGGCTATAACTATCAACGTACAGTTGATAAATGATGCTAATCAGTATGTGTGTCAAAGTGAAATAATTGATTCTTAGGTATTGGCTTATTTATCTTTCTCTATAGATTTACTTTCAACATATTATCTGCTTTCAGTTCTGTCCATCATGTCAGCTTTGTGATTTGGCTTTAGATCATATTGTACATTTGAAACTATACAAATGCATCCCATATGCAGGGAAGAAAGTTTTAAAATCATGGACTACAGCAGAAATTCATTGATGCCTAATTATTGTCACAGGGTTTCACTTGCTTTATTTTTTTAAATCTTGTGATCGAAAATTACTACAGGTATCAACTTTTCTGGAAATATTCCAATACTGACCCTGCTTTGAACAGGGATTTAAATCAGATGGTCCCTTCTATATAATAATATCTATATTTTTTTGCCTCAGTCTTCACCAGCATGGGCTCAAACCACACTGCCCAAGTCACAGAAGGCAAGAACAGGGGCTCTGAGAGTGAAGAACTGCCCACAGTATGAGAAGATCAGGTTCTCTTAAGGAACCTGAAGGTGCCTAAGTCCATGGAACCTGATGAAATCCGTCCACGGGTCCTGAGGGAGCTGGCGGACAAAGTTGCTAAGGCCCTTTCCATCATATTTGAGAAATCGTGGCAATCTAGTAAAGTCCCCGCAGACTGGAAAAAGGGGAACATAACTCCAATATTCAAAAAAAGAAACAAAGAACACCCCAGAAACTACAGACCAGTTAGTCTTACATCTGTGCCTGGCAAGATCATGGAGCAGGCTAAAGCATGCAGAAAATAAGGATTTATTGTAGACAGCCAACATGGCTTCACCAAGGGCAAATCGTGCCTGACAAATTTGGTGGCCTTTTACGATATTGACACAGACTTGGTAGACAAAGGCAGAGAAACAGATGTCATCTACATGGACTTAAGCAAAGCATTTGACACTGTCCCTCACAACATCCTGGTCTCAAAATTGGAAAGTCATGGATTCGATGGATGGACCACTCAGTGGATAAGGAACTGGCTGGATGGCCACACTCACAGGGTTGCAGTCAACAGCTCAATGTCCAATTGGCAGCCAGTGACGAGTGGTGTTCCTCAGGGGTCTGTACTGGGTCCTGTGCTATTCACCATCTTTGTTGGAGACATAGACAGTGGGATAGAGTGCACCCTCAGCAAGTTTGCTGACGACACCAAACTTGGTGACACAGTTGACACACTGGAGGGAAGGGATGCCATCCAGAAGAATGTGGACAGTCTGGAGAGGTGGGCTCATGCAAATTGCATGAAGTTCAACTAAGCCAAGTGCAAGGTCCTGCACCTGGAATGTGTCAGTCGCAGGCACAAATACAGGTTTGGTAGAGAATGGCTAGAAAGCAGCCCTGAGGAGAAGGACTTGGGAGTGCTTGTGGATGAGAAGCTCAACATGAGCTGGCAATGTGCACTGGCAGCCCAGAAACCCAACCATGTCCTGGGGGGCAACATTATTTGAATCATAGAATCATTTAGGTTGGAAAAGACCCTTGGGATCATTGAGTCCAAGGGTCCTACTCTACAAAGTTGTCTCCTACACCTTATCCCCCAACACCACATCTAAATGACTCAAACACATCCAAGGGTGGTGACTCATCTACCTCCCTGAGAAACCTATTCCATTGTCTGACCACTCTTTCTGTGAAAAACTCTTTCCTAATGTTCAGTTTAAACCTACCCTGTTGCAGCTTGAAACCATTCCCTCTTGTTCTATTACTAATTACCTGGGAGAAGAGACCAGCACCAACCTCTCTACAATGTCCTTTCAAGTAGTTGTGGAGAGTAATGAGGTCACTCCTCAGCCTCCTCTTCCTCAAACTAAACAGTCCCAGCTACTTCAATCACTCTCCATATGATATATTCTCCAGGCCCTTCACCAGCTTCATTGCCCTCCTCTTCACTTGCTCCAGCACCTTGATATCTCTCTTGTATTGAGGTGCCCAGATTGGAGCCCCCCAGATACTCCAGATTGGAGGCCTCCCCAGTGCTCAGTACAAGTGGACAATCACCTCCCTACTTCTGCTGGTCACACTATTTCTAATACAAGCCACGATGCCATTGGCTTTCTTGGCCACCTGGGCACACTGCCAGCTCATATTCAGCCGTTTGTCAATTAGAATCCCCAAGTCCTTTTCTGCCAGGCAGCTTTCCAGCCACACTTCCCCAAGCCTGTGCTGATGCTTGGGATTGTTCTGGCCCAAGTGCAGGACCTGACACTTGGTGTTGTTGAAAGCTTATACCATTAATGTTGGCCCATTGATCCAATCTATCGAAGTCTCTCTGTAGAGCCTCCCTATCTTCATTCAGATCAACACTCCCACTTAACTTTGTGTCAACCGCAAACTTACTGATGATATACTCGATGTCCTTATCAAGATCATCAGTGAAGATGTTAAATAAAAATGGTCCCAACACTGAGCCCTGGAGAATATCACTTGTGACCAGCTGGATTTAACTCCATTGAGCACCACTCTTTGGGACCGTCCAGACAGCCAATGCTTGATCCAGCAGACCATATGCTCGCCCAGGCCATGTGCAGCCAGTTTTTCCACTAGAATTCTATGGGGAACAGTGTCAAATGCTTTTTGAAAGTCCAGGTAGATAATATTCACAGCCTTTTGCTCATCCATTAATTGGGTCATCTTGTCATAGAAGGAGATCAGGTTCGTCTGGTAGGACCTGCCTTTCATAAACCCATGCTGACTAGGCCT
>BJBW01001473.1:75343-87564 GCA_004320125.1 Scolopax mira | reverse complement strand
AACTTTTTCCTAATGTCTAATCTAAATCTGCTCTTCTTCAGTTTATAACTGTTAGCCCTTGCTCTGTTGTTGCTGGCCTTTGTGAACAAACTCTCTCCAGCTTTCCTGTAGGCCCCCCTCAGGTACTGGAAGGNNTCTGGACCCATTCCATCAGGTCTATGTCCTTCTTATATCGAGGGCTCCAGGCCTGCACACAGTATTCCAGATGAGGTCTCACCAGAGCAGAGCAAAGTAGGAGAATCACTTCTCTGGACCTGCTGGCAACACTTCTTTTGATGCAGCCCAGCATGCGATTGGCCTTCTGGGTTACAAGTGCACATTGCCTGCTCATGTCCAGCTTCTCGTCCATCAGCACCCCCAAGTCCCTCAGGGCTGCTTTCTAACACCTCGTTGCCCAGTCTGTACTGATGGCAAGGATTGTTCTGGCCCAGGTGCATAACCTTGCACTTGCTCCCATTGAACTTCATGTGATTTATTTGAGCCCACTTCTCCAGCCTGTGGGCTGGTCCCTCTGGGAAAGATAGCTTTTAGCAATGGCTGAAGGTTGTGAAGGTATCTTTTGACATACAAAATATTGAGAACACTTGATAGTACCACAATACATCTGCTGGCTACCTTCAGATATATTGCAGGACTCACCTGCTTGAAGAAAATAATGCCATCTTAAGAACGATTAAGCTTCTGTTACCATTCTGAAAATATTAAGACTTCATAGGGACAATTACAGCTCTCTTCCCAGTTACACAGGACAAAACCACACAAAGAAAAACTACATCTCCCAAAGTTGCTCGTAGCATTATTTTCAGGTTTCTGAGTCCACTTCCCCTTCATGTCCTCTCTGTGCTGCAGCGACTAGATGTGTCACCAATTTCCAGCACTTGTCTTCTCTTCTGCACTTTTAAACCTTACCAGGAGTGCAATGGCTGAGCCATTTGGTTCCTCTCCACAGGAGCTGATAAAATCTGTCTTTAGAAGCGACATTGTTTCTTAAATCTTTGGTGGGTGGGGATATTCCTAGTTCAGCTCAGTCACTTTTAGCGGAGCTGGTAAGAAGTTGAATCCGCCTGTCGAGTTGAATCCTGAAAAAGAAGGGATTTTTCTAGATGACAGCAGAACAGTTACCACCTTATACTAGAAAGTAGGATGGGTTCAGAAGAGATTCATGGAAGGAGATCATGCAGGTGGATGGAGCTCACACCTCTATGGTACTGGGAGGCACCCTGGAGGACAGCAGTACCTAGTGCTTCTGCACAGAGTGGTGTCCAACATGTCTCCTTGTTTCCAGGGTCCTCACTATTTTCTCCTTTGCCCTCATCCCCTTCTCCCTATCGAAACATCCTTCCAAGCAAAGTTTCCCTGAGAGACGAGACCTGCAAACTAGAATGGTGTTTCCTTAGTCCATTGAAATATATTATCCAATTTTGTACTGGATACTTAAAACACAAGATACCGTTTGTCCAGAACAGAAAAAAACTTCTTTTAAAAAGTACTAAAGTGACTAGTTAGTGATCTTAATTTCACTTAAGTGAAATAAACTTCCCAAAGTGACTATACTTTGATGGTGTACAGACTGGTCTCAGTTTTCCCTTAAAAACTGTAGGAAAGAAGAAAGTCCATGTGCTGGACAGAGCTGGCTGTCAATTCCATGCTCGCGGCAGGCTGTGTTCTCAACAGCGCAGCAGTCTCCAACGCCTGAAAACAAGTGGGAGAACACCACTGCTCCTAAGAGAGAGTTTGTGTGAACATGACTGCATAAACACATTATTTATAAGATGGCTGCTCTGCCAGCCCCTCTGTCATCATGTCCTCCAGCTCTGCTTTACGGTTGGTGTTAGTCAGGCTGTTCAGGTTTTCCTGGAAACCAGGGCCTGAAAACAGAGGAAAGAAGAGTGTTTTCAGCCATTTGTGAGATGGTGCATGTTACTTTATATATAAAACAGGACCACTTCATCTGCTGTCAACACCAGTTAATTCCTGGTGTGCAAATATAATGTGACCCTGTTCCCTCATTGAGGAATACATAATTTTATTTGTATATTGTTTGTGATTTTTGCATTTTTTATTGCCAGAATGGAAAAGTTCACATTATCTTTTCCAATATGTGCTATGATGACACATTTCAGTGTCTTTCCCCAACACGAAACAGTAAATCCATTGTGCCATGTCCTCCTTCCGCACTCCATGGAACCCACGAGAAAGGGGTGAATTTCCCCTAGTGGGGATTTGACAGAAGCCATGGCCATGAGGAGCCTGCGCTGGAGAAAGGGAAGGCACGAGAAGGATGGAGTGGCCAAGAGAAGCTGTTAAATAAGTGCTGCCCAAGCCCTGTCTCCCTGCAGCGCTTGGCAGGGCTGAAGGGGCTTAGCTGGGCACTGAAGAGGGCACCAGGCCTGGCAGGCCAGGGAGGAAAGGTCCTTTCCTGAATTCCTTTTCTTGGATAATGATGGAGTTATTGAATACCTCGCCTTCCAATGTCAACCCCATGGGAGACATTGGGGTTGCCTATAAAAGAAAGGCATGGGTTTTTTTCCTTCCTTTTACTTAGGTGGTTTCCTAACTTCCCAAGTATCTTTGCCATGTGGCTCACAGGTTTTTTTCGATGAGGAAAATTAAACTTTTTTTGAACTCTGAGTACATTACGGGGGAGGGAAGGAGAGGAGTGCCTTTGTAATAAGGTGTGAATAACGAAACATCCATCAAGTTCCTTCTTTTGTTTTACTTCTTGTCCCATGATTTGTTCAAAATGAACTATCAACATCTGGAGGTGTTGCAAAATGTTTAGAGAGCAGTTATACCCTGTATAAGTGATAGATGTACCTTTTAAGCACAGGCAGTGTTCGTGGTCCAGGAAGTATCCCTGTTATGCTCTGTTCCTGCGCTCTCTATCATCCTTTCCTTCATGGTCATCGTCAGCAGCCACTGTCTTCCAATGGCACTGCAACAAGTATGCCCTTGCTTCAATCCAATTCAATTCAACCAACAGCTTTCCTGTGGCCTTCAGAGAATATATTAAGAGCTCCCTCACTTGTTTCCTAGGGATTTCAGAAATCTGAAACTGCTGTACCTTTACAAACAGTGCTGAAATACATGACACCAGATTGTTGTTCCACAGGTGATACGAGTAACATGTCAAAATCATGTGCATGTAATGTAGCTGTTCATGCTGCAAAGATTATTTAAATGTAGAGGGTCTATGGTTTTTCAGCTCTAGGAGTCTTTTCATAGGTACATGATCTGGTAAATTATTCTTATCAGGGGGTTGTCTTCCTTTTTTGTTCTTTATAGCACAAATGAAGTCCTGTTTATCCCATAAGATAAAATGGCAGTGGTATATGACTGGAAAGGCAGGGGAAGCTCAAAAGAGATGTTAGTGGAAACTCTAGGACACACTAAAACAAGACAAAACCCAAAGCTGAAGTATGTAACAGTACTAGAATTAATATAAGTAGATCTCAAGAAAGGAGACTGGTTAGGCAATATTTCGTATGTACTTAGTGAAAACTGAGATAAAAATGCTGTTCAGGGCCATCTTTGCACTACAAAATGCATAGTGAGAGAAAGCTGTAATTGCATTGCTTAGTGTAGAAACAGAAGTGCATGAGAGTCCAGCAGGAGAAAGCTACCCTTCCTTCATGCGGAAATGCACCCAAAAAAAGAATCAGACTCTCTGCTGGCAATGCTTTATGGCTTCCATTGCTGCCTTTACTGAGCACAGTCAAGGGTGTAGCAACAGAAGCAGTCTGAGAGGAAAAAGAAAAATTGCTGACTGACCCAGTGATGAGGTGAAGGCTTTGAGGGGGGTAGTGATATGAGAAGTAAATAACCGAGAGCTATGCCTCCCCTGACCAATGGCTTGGCTTGAGATGACACAGACAGTGTTCTCACTAGTTCAAAATCACGCTCTTATCTGCTCTGAAGTGGACTGGGGACTTGCATTGGAGCTGTTACAAGAGTTACAGGTATTCCTGAGGTGATTATGTGACTATGCCATTTACCTCCAATGCACATTTGATGGTGTCATGAGGCTACTGTAAGTGCAACGTGCAACAAGGTTGGCAGTAGTCTGAGCTACAGATAATTTCTTTCTTTCATCTGCAGTTTTGGTGTGTAAATGAGCTGTTCATGCAGAGATAAAGCAATGTTCAGTTGCAGTATGTTTGTTGGATTCGTGTGTATGAGGTTCCACAGTTCGTGTCCACTTACTCCATGATCTAATGTAAATTTTTTGTTGCTCTGTACTTGTACCTCTGTGCAGACCAAATGTCTGCTCATTGCTGACACTGTCATGCTAGTAAGCATGCTAGTGAGTAAGAATATACTCACTACTCGGGCACAGTTTATATTATTTTATCCCTTCAAAGATAGTAGTGGTATTTACATTGTTATGACTGCAATGTTTGTTCCAAAAGGATGATTGAACTTTAGAATAATTGACAAAAAAATCAGTTTATTCTAACACTGGTTTTGTTGACCCTCTGACCATGTCAGAGTCATGGTATAGACATGTTCTTAATGTTAGGTGCCAGTTATCTTTAAGATTTTTGTGAGGTTTAATTCAATCTCTAGGATAAATATATCTAGTTAGTAGCTCAGTGTCTGTTTTTAATACTCAGTCAGCAGTGAAAGAACTAATTTTCAAAAATTTCATAGACTCAATAGATTATTTAGGAAAAAGTGGAGGGAAATTGTCTGATTGGGAAAAACCAAAACCTCTTTGGAGAGCTTCATAGGAGACATCACCTTTTTTGGTGCATGTGTGTAAGGATGAGTAACTAAGTCTCAGAGAAGTAACCCAGACAGGTGTACGGGGCCCAGGATCACAAGCTTCTCATGCCTGGAACTTCTTTTGAGCACCACCACCCACAAAAGATTTCCAGATTGGGTCAAAGAACTGAGACAGAATTTCTTGCCAGCAGACAACTTGTCCCCTGTTGTTTCTGCCTTGCATTGCTTGGGTTGTGTCTTTAGGGGAATACGTAACAATGATGGAAAACATGCTTGTCAACTTTTGTTCTCACTCGTCTGTCCTTGGAAGGGGGGCAGCCCTCACTTCCTTCAGAGAACTGGGACCTCCCAAGAAGGAGATGGTTTAAAGTGAAATGTTTTAAAGGAAGGAAGTAGGAGGTCTGGGAATGACAGAGAAAGTAAATTCTAAAAAGGGTAATTCAAGAGGACATATGAAAAGGCAGGAGAGAATTTTTATTAAATTAGCAAAATAAATAACAAATTGAATGTAAATAGGTTCACAATCATATTATCATGCACATTAATTTCTGCAAAGATTTGATTCTCTTTTTTGTGCTTCTTCCCTCAAGCCCCTTCTCTCTGTAGCTGGTGCTGTTCACAGTCTGTGGTGAGGATCTGAGCCACCGAAGCCAATTTCAATTCCAAATCCAAACATAAGCAATGGTTTGTGAGCTTGCAATTCCTTTGAGGCTCACCCAACTCCAATTTTGCTTTATTCCTCCAGGGGAAGCATTTTCTCTTTGAAGCTACAGTCCAACTCACTGCATTGCAGGATATAGGTTCTGTTTCTCCTTTGGGCTAGCCTGTCCTGGGACATTTTATGCATTGTCCTTTTGTATTACACTGATACAGAAGGAGAGCTTTGACATGTTGAAACTGTACATGACGAGGTGATGTTGGGAGCATAGAAGGCTGGAAAAATTTCAGCTCTCCAAGTCTCTCCCTTCTAAATTAACATTTAAAATCAAAAGCATTGTGAATTTAATTAGTCCAGATGTTAGAAAGTGCAATATTAATGGTAATTTATCTTCCTTTTTTTTTTTTCAATGTAATCTTGGAATTATCATGAGAAAGATGGTTACTAGAGGGTTATTACATGTACTGTTTTCTTGTTGTCATATGCCACAGGCAAGAACAGCACTTTGAAGATAATTGTTTCTTTCTGAGAACAAAGATAAACTACTGTAAACTAATTGCTAAGCTACAGCACAGTGGGTAAAGTAATGGAAAAGTATGGTATTAATGATTTGTATGAAGACATCTTGTCTGAAAAATGAGCTTGCTCTAAAAGCACTGATGGCAAATTACAGGTACTTTTCACACACTTGTACATGTGGATCCCACAGTTCTGGATGTTGCATAGATGCAAAAGGCTAGCCCAGCTGTCTATGGACTGACTGCTAAGTAAATTACAAAAATTTGAAGAAAGGACTATTTAATGTTACTATCCCAGACAATACTGGAGAGGCAAATAGGCTATCATTTTATACAACGCTGAGTATGTAAGAAAGGTGCAAAAGTAAATACCCTGCCACCCAAAGTACCTTAACTTTATCCTGAACAGTACAACATCCCTTGGTTTTAATAACGATGTGAACCTTTTATGAATAGAGATGTGAGCCTTTTTTACCACAGTACCCTAGTGCTCACCAGGACATAGTAATCCTTGATACATGTCTGACTGGGTGAAAAGCATGGTTTCCTAGTTGGAAGCTGTGGCTTCTCTGACTTCCAGTGGATTAAGAAATCTGTCGTATTTTGTTAAAAGAATTTGGAAAGAAGGAAAGACTGTCCAAGTTGTAGACAGTCCAACTTAAAACTCCATTTTAAAGTCAACTTATGTTTTGATGGGTTTAGTTTCTGAACTTTCTGAGATTTTCAGAACAAATTTTATGGATTTGAAGGTTTCTGTTCCCACTTTCTTTGACATTGTGAAGTTAAATGTAACTGTCAGCAGTGTTCAAACTAAAGGAGTATGCAAAGAAGGTGTTTCTGTCCTCTGTTTTCCATTCTCTTTAGATTAGTATCTCTTCTTGTAAATTTTTTATAGAGCCATATATGGAGAAAACATTGCTTCAATTAAAGCTAAGTAAGAAAAATCACCTCAGGATACTTGAATACATCCCAATTCACATGGGACACCATCTTCAGAAATAGATAGCAATTTTTGACTGGTGAAGGACATGATTTTCAAACAGCAAGTACTAAAGGAAAACTCTATCTTGTCTTCAGCTTTCAAACTCTCATTATTTTTTGGAATTTAACCTGCAGTTACTAGTTTCACAGATAATTTTCCTGTGGATTTTCATCACGTTTCTATTTTTCTGTTTCATAAAGTAATTTGAAAGAAGTAAAGAATTCGGAAATGCTTTTTTATAGCCTTTTTTTAGTCAAATCAAAGTCTTTCATTTTTAGAACATTAGAAAGATTATCCAAAAGCAAAGCAACAAATGTTTATGTCTGACCTCAGTTGTCAAGGGGTTCAAGACTATTTAGGACAAAGATTCTAGTTGATTCTTTCACTGCCGTTACTGAGCACCTAGGGAAAATCTGATAATTCGTTTGGTTGTCACTGACCTCCTACTGAACTGTGTGCTTAGGGCAAGGGGTCATTCCAATATCTGTTGATATATTTGTTGATAGTGAGTTTTACCAAGACTCCACTTTGTCCCAATTCTAGGCTCTACCGTTCTGTCAGATATCAGCAAACTGCACTTAATAGTATTGTTTCTATACACTGCCTTTCATCCAAAGAAATCAAAGTGTTCAGAAATGAATCAAAATGTTGCAATAATTGCTAGCATATCTCCTGTAAGATTTGTCCTTCTGTAATTAAGGCAGCTTTTGATAAATTGGGATCCTTCATCACACACACCCCTGCTATGGGGCCCAGATAGTTCCACTAGGTTTCTTGGCAAAATTGAAATTGAATTTATGAATATTTTGTCTTAAAACTCTCCCTTTCCTCCCCCAGAATATGTTATTTTATGCAGTGTGCTACTTTATGCCACTTCTAGAACAGGTAATAAATGAAAACTACCACCCTTGTTGTCTTGTCTTTGAATGTGGCAATATATCACCCTCTGAGTTTACCCAACCACACAATTATCCCTAAATTAAAAAAGTGAGAGGGAGAGCAAAGAAAAGCAAGAATGCAGAGTGGGTGGGAATTGGCTGATAGGAAAGCAGCTGGCATATTAAACACAGGCAACTGAAGATGGAACGACACACAGTGCTGCCTTGCCAAGTCCCTGCAGGGGGGAAAATGCCAACTAGATTTCAATGAATAAGCACATAACATTATATTAGATTACTGCAAATAAACACCGATTTGGTAAGAAGCCAGGCAAATCATTAATATGAAGAACAGGGAGACCCAGATGGGGTAATTTGTGAAAGCTCAAACCAAAGCCTTTCTATTTGAACTGTGAGTTTTACAAAATCAGTATCAGGGTCAGTCAGTATCTGAATAATGTTGGTCTAAATCTATGTGTCCAGATGCTCCACAGAGGTGAATTTGGGAGCATTTCCATTTTATTAGTGTAATTAGATTGATTTCCACCAGCTGATCCATCTCTAGAGGCTCAATCTGCATTTTCTGGTTAAATACTATTGCTAGTTAGACTAATATCTTTCAAAAATATAGCAATAAAACAAAAACCAAAGGAAACACAGAAGCAACCTAAAGGTATATATGGCTGGACAGCTTAGAAAGCAAGATCATGGGGACAGAAACAAAGTAAATTGATGCATGGTGTCAAGCACTGCCCAATACTATGGTCCTACTTCATTTTGGAGGACCAGGGAATTTAAGAAGAATGGTGAAGGGGAATTTAACACAGAAATCACAGACTGAATGCATTCCTGTCTCACTTCATATCCCACTCCAAACCTTGTTCCTCATCAGTGTAGGCAGGAAATTCTATTTTCAGTTCTACCAGAAATCTGATGTTAGAAGGGGATCAAATGACCCCAGGAGTGGGTCACTGGGACACCTATCTACTTTATTGCTGTCCCCATGCCTTGATCCAGCCCCAGGTGAGGAAAGCTATGCAAAAGAGAGATGCTAAAGCTGACTGAAAGAGTTCTTCCCTGGGGGGAAGAAGATGTATCGCTTGGTGCAGAGAAGTTTCCCTCTGGTTTTGGGGAGTAAACAGGTTGGCAAGGGAAACAACAAAAAAGGGCAAGGTCATCTTTTGTCCTGGAATTCTATAGTGTCTGAAGCAATTTAATCTGATCCATAAATGGGTCTTACAGGTGCTGTGATAAAGATTTTATCAATGTGTGACAATTTTATGTGAAGAATCTTACTTTCATTTTGAGCATATAATTGAGTTCTGAAAAAAGTTCCAAATATTTTAGTTGTTTTTAAGCCTTCTGTTTCATGTTGGGGAGAAATGGCACTTAGAACACAGGCTTTTTATTCTAGAAAACACATCTGTGTTCACCTTCAGTAAGAGCTCTGTTGTACCATGTTTTTTGCATAATGTCACTGTTCTTATGTTGCTGACCAAGAATGGAGGCTGTGCTGTGTAAATCATGCTAAATAATATCACATGAAGATGTGCTCTGTTTTTGTTCAGCTCCTCTTGAAGCAGAATTTCCTATTGTTTCAGCAGGAATACTGTTTACAAGAGAGATGGGGAGAGACTCTTTATCAGAGTGTGGTGATAGGACAAGGGGTAATGGTTTTAAACTGAAAAAGGGGAGATTTGCATAGGTATAAGGAAGAAACTCTTTACTGTGAGGGTGGTGAGACACTGGAACAGGTTGCCCAGAGAAGT
This sequence comes from Scolopax mira, assembly GCA_004320125.1. Classification (NCBI taxonomy): domain Eukaryota; kingdom Metazoa; phylum Chordata; class Aves; order Charadriiformes; family Scolopacidae; genus Scolopax; species Scolopax mira. Next base: position 78,034 of record BJBW01001473.1, on the reverse strand, counting down.
TGTGGATGCCCCATCCCTGGAAGTGTTCGAGGCCAGGCTGGATGGGGCTTTGAGCAACCTGCTCTAGTGGGAGGTGTCCCTGCCCATGGCAGGGAGGTTGGATCTAGACATTCCTTAAGGTCCCTTCCAAGTCTAATCATTCTGTGATTCAATGAATGCTGCATGTATGCATTGAATAGCATTGCTCCATCTTATATTAGCATTCAAGTAATCAGATTTAATTTTGCTTTGGCTTTAATTTATCTGGACTATTTCACCTCGACTTTCTCAAAGAACTGAAGCTGACTAGAACTGTGGGAAAGATGGTTGCATCAGCTTAACAAAACTGTTATAATGAAATAGGGCAAGTGTTTGCTTAGACAATTCAGATGCATCAGGTTGGAAATAGGCAAGGAGAAAGGGTGAGGGGGGTACAAAATACATTTCATGTACCCTTCAGAATATTTGCTGCAATTATTCTAGCACTTACTGGAATATTCTCAAGTTATTATTAGATTGTTCGCTTCCTCCTTCTCACTATCTTTTACGAATCACAGAAGTAAAAAAAAAAAAAAGTTTATAACTGCAGTTCCTAGAAATCTGATGTTGATTTGTTAGGTCATAGCTGAATATGTAAGAAAAAGAAGCTTCCTATTTCAAACCTTTTGCTGCCCCATCAGATTCTATTACAGAAATCGAATTCTCTGCTCTGGCAGAAAGAACGTTGGTTACAATTGTGAGAGGTCATGAACTTTTTGGGGAAATATCTGTCTATAGTAAATTTACATTCCATCAGAACCATGTTTGTTTTCATAAAACTGATTCAAATTTATGTTTCACTTAAAAAAAAAAAAAAAGTAGATCTTCTGAATTACATACTAATTTTTGTATAAGATTTGACTCATTTTTGCAAGATTAAAGTAAAATTCTGCTAGTGTAATATTTGTATTGAATTGAAAAGTTATGAATTTTTTTTTTAAAGAAAAAATCCTGTCTGCAGATGGGGAAAAGAACATTTCAGTTGGGAGGTTGGGCGGAACTATGGAAATATTTTTTCTGTCCTTTTCAATCAACCCTTTGAAATTGAATGACTATATACATCAGAATGTAAAAAAGCTTTGTTCTAGCTGTGATCATATATGGACATAGATAAGATTCTGAAAAATAAAAAGAGAAAACTTTTGGGCAGACAAGAATGGGCTTACAATGCTAAAAGTCTCTGATGTTATGGCAGAAGTTTCAGATGTGCCAGTTTCCCAAGTTTTACAACTTTACTCACAAAGAATAAATTCCCTGAAATATGTTAGAATGTATAAAACATTAAACTTTGGAATTTTTCTTACCACCCATACAGAAGCAACTAGAGTATCAGATATTAAACTGGCATTGTGTTTGAATATTAATTATTCACTGTTTAGAATTTCTAGCTATGCTACTTGCCAAAATTTATGGGTTAAAATGGTTTCCTGATGCTGTTGAATATTTGTCATATCACTGACAAGGTTCAGTGATAAGGTTTGTTTGAAGGAAGCATCAAGGCTAAATAACTGCAAACACTACAGAATGCAGATGCATAGCAGTAGCACGTGAAAGCAAGGAAGAAAAGAATATTGAAAATGAACTTCAGATTGTGAGCTTTGCCAGAATCTAAAACCTGAATGTTGGTGAAATCATATCCATGTAATTACACCTCCTGTGTCCCCACACACTTACTGCTCTGGCTACATAGTATGGCATTTTCAATCTTGTGAGTTCCTTCTTCTAAAGTTTTAAAAGGATAGCAGTACTGAATCACAACATCCAGACCAAAAAACTGCCTTGGGCAAAGGCCCAAAATGTACTTCCTGGAGGGTTGGTGTTTTCTCACAATCTTATTCTGGTTCACAGTTCACAATTCAGGATATTCCTAGACTGGAAGTGCATTATGTCCATCTTTTTCCATAAATATCTTATTTTTGTTGTTTTCTTTCTGCTAGATTTCTATTGCCATAGCTACAAGCATTTGTATCCATTCACCAGTCTAAATGTGAACACCTTCTAATGTTCATATTTATCTGAAATGAAAGAGTAATGGAAGCAGGCCTAGAAACAATGATTAGTCAAGAATGCAAATCTAAGTGACTCTGGATATAGTTGGGGAATTTGTAGATTATCTGTATAATCTGTATATTACCATCACTTATTAACCAGGTGGCAGCAATCTTAGAATCATAGAATCTTTTAGGTTGGAAAAGACCCTTGGGATCATTGAGTCCAACCATCTACCCTACTCTACAAAGTTCTCCCCTACACCATATCCCCCAACACCACAGCTAAACAATTCTTAAACACGTCCAGGGATGGTGACTCAACCACCTCCCTGGGAAGCCTATTCCAATGCCCGACCACTCTTTTTGTGAAAAATTCTTTCCTAACATTCACTCTAAACCTACCTACCCTGTTGAAGCTTGAAGCCATTCCCTCTCGTTCTGACACTAATTACCTGAGAGGAGACCAGCACCAGCCTCTCTACAATTTCCTTTCAAGTAATTGTAGAGAGTGATGAGGTCTCCCCTCTTCCTCAAACAGGCTCGATCCCTTCAACTGCTCTTCATACAACTTGTTCTACAGGCCCTTCACCAGCTTCATTGCCCTCCTCTGCACTCGCTCCAGCACCTCTCAACAACCTCTTGTGTTGAGGTGCCCAGAACTGGACACAATACTCAAGGTGTG
>BJBW01001473.1:11959-75228 GCA_004320125.1 Scolopax mira | reverse complement strand
ACACACTTTCCAAGCCTGAGTGGTGCATGGGGTTATTTTAGCCCAAGTGCAGGACCTGGCACACTTGGCACAATTTGACCTTGTTGAAGCTCATACCATTAATGTTGGCCCAATGATCCAATCTATCTATATGAGAAACAACTACTCAAATATTAATGTGGTTGTAGAAGATTTAAGGTTTTGTGGTTTTTGGATTTGTTGGTTTGGTTTTTGTTTTGTTTTGGTTTGGTTTGGTTTTTTCTGATATATAATGAGATTGCATTGCAACATTTGTAACGATTTTGTTGCTGGTTCATCCAGTATGTAGCAATCTAATTCCAGGCTAGAAACAGCACCATCTAGTGATATCGTGTTTTCTACCCATGGGAAATTAAGCACTAGCTGATGCTGAAAATGGTGTTGCAATTATGCAATAGATATTATGGCAAATTAGTTAATCTACAGATAATTTGAATTTGCACAGTAAAATTAAGGAAACCCTTCCGAGGCAGTAATAATCATTAACTGTGAAATGAAATAAATGATTCAGAAAACAGGCAGCTTCTTCACTGCATCAAACATACTAACATCTCTGAATGCTACTAGAGTAAGAACATAAGCAGTAATCTTATGCAAGGTGATGTGGGACCTGGTGGGAATGAAGTGCTGGATTACAAATTAGACTCATAAACCTTGTACTAAATTACACCCACTGTTTGTAATGTTAAACACTGAATTATCTTTTTTTCACGAAGATGGGGAAGTCCTTATTCAAATGTAAGGCAGGTTTTAAATGTGGAATTTACCTAGAAGCCTAATAGGAAATCTCTTTTCATGAGATTTAAGTTCTTATGTCCCTGTTGGACTTCAAATTTAATCTGTAAAAGCTGGGTCATCTGACTTTGTTACAGTTTGGGGGAGGGGGGTATTGCTCTCGCTGACCTAATCTACGGGTAGTTTTTTTTCTGTTTTCTTGAAATAGAAGTGCAGAGACCATCCAGAATATGGGTTTATTTAGTGCTGTGGGACATCCAAGTTGCCATCTTCACTGTTTTAAATAGATATTTGTCCCTGTAGAAGACTTATGGTGTTGAAAGATGACCTTAGATTCAGTAAAAATGTATTTTTACCTACATAAAACAGAATTGTCAGGTCTCTGGTATATACTTTTTCTACTAAGTCTTTCCATCTTGTTAGTTTCTGCTCCTGCACAGAATTGTTAATATACCCTACCCCGTGTAGCCTTTCTGAATTGTAACTGAAGAATTACACGTACTGTTAGCCATGGTGAACCATTTACTACAGTAGAAAAGCTGCTATATCTGAGGAGACTAACTCTGGAACATTAGAGTCTTTGTTAAGAGTCAAGACAAAATTCAAATTCAGAAATTCCAAGTAGCTTACTCCCACCGAAATTAGTTTGAGAAGCTAGCACTCAATTTCCCATGACAAAATTTTCACCGAAATCAGTGTAATAGCTCCTAAAGTAATATGGTCTACCAGACCATTAGAAATGAGGGATGTATTTTGTATTACCATGTTAATGATTTCAATTCAGTAATCAAAGATCTTAATTTTTAGATTTCACCCATAGAAAGTTCTCTACTCTTTTCTTGATTGTGTCTTGGGAGTGATAAAGAGAATTTTTTTCAGTTTTGAGAGAAACTGCACTAACACAAATGTAAAAAAAACTAACCCACATGGTAAATTCAGGAAACACATAGAAGACGAACTGAGACATCCAAAAAAAAACCAAACAACCAAACCCAAATCCAAGACCAGGCCTCCTATGTATGGCAAACTTGCTTATTTTTTTCATATACATGAAAAAAATTAAGAGGCCTGAAGTACAGGAGAAGTCAAGATGATACCAAGCCTGAGGTTTCTTGTCCTTCTTTCTTTCCATTTTTCTTACCATTTTAACTGGGAAAACTTTTGAAGTCATCGATCCCAATCTCCTGTTTTTACAGCCAATCTGTTTTTTTTTTTTTGGCTCACGGTCTCCATCATCTGGAATATATTAGCTGAAATCCAAATGTTTCACAATAACAGCTCAGCTTCAGCCATATTTATTTTTCCCAAGGAAGAATTTTAAATTCAATGAAAATGCCACTTTGTTTCAAGCTGGTTCTTTTGGCCAAAATAATAAAAAGAAAAATTAAATTAATTTGTTTTTCTTGTTTGATCAACTCTAGTTCTGATTCCTTCAATTCAATAACAATTATTTGTTATAAAAATGATTGTGTAAGTAGAGAAAGGTTTTGTGATATTCCATTTCTGTGGCACTGCCTTGCTGGGAAGATTTTATAAAATTATGTGGTCTCTTTCAGTCTGGGTATTTGCATCTGTTGAATGGAGATAAGTTATTTATCTCACATTGTGTTTTGGCAATTTACATTTGAACTATGACTTACACATAGAAAATGACACCCATTCTAGCCGGTGTAAGTCGCCATAGTTCCACATTTGTTACTAACTCTGTAATTTCTTTGCTACATGAAAACTTGTGCTTGGTTATTGCATCACAGGCTCCTATTACAAAGTTAGATTAAGAGGTAGCTGCTCAGAAATTTCTCAGGCAGCTCCAGGGCAAAAGACAGACAACGTGTTCCCCTGCAACATGTATTTGGAAGTCTCTGATGTCAACACGGGCTTCAAACTCACAACCTGGACACCCCCAGGGGCAGTTGCTGTGTTGTGGCGCAAGGATGGGATCATGCCCATGGGGCTTGCAGCCAGGGCTGGGGGGTCAGCACCTTCCCATTCTCCCCGGTGTGGTGTGAAAGCACCAGTGAGGCAGGCCAGGGCTCGGGGACCTGCAGTGACACTGTCTCCCAGCCCTGGGCACGGGCTGCAGGGCACGCTCTTGGCCTCACAGCAGCAGCTGTGTCAAGGAAAGCTAGGTAAGGACAAGAAACCTCAAGTCACCAGCCCCTCAGGCAGACCCAGAACCACATGGCCTGTCGGCAGAGTGCAGAAACTTGCCCCTGGTGGTTTTCAGGCTTCTTCAGCTTCTGCTTGTAGGAGTCCTCTGCCCTACTGAGTCAAGGCATTGAAGTGGGAGTGCTGGCGGGGCTTCTGTGTCCTCCTTCCACACACAGGCTCAGGGAACTGCTCCTGGACAGCTCAGGGACTTGTACCAGTTTCCATTCCAAGAAGTGGAAGTGAAATGCTGCCTTCATTGTTTCTCAACAAAGCTCCAGAATAGTAACACTTATTTTTGAAAGTCCTAATTTAAAAGAAAATATCAGAATTTCCACTGAAGTTCTGGGCCCTAATCAACCTCCATTACTCTTTTCTTTTCACCCTGTCATCTCACTGTCAACTTTAATTCCTCCACTGATGTTCTATCTTTTTGAATGTAGGAGAATAATTTAGACTCCTCTGATTTTAACTGAACAAGTAAACATAATGTCCAAGGTAATTAACTGAGCCATGAACACGCCTCCCCTTTCGAAGACTAAATTAGGATGGGAGGAAGTAAGGAAAACAATCGGTGTGGTCTCATCAGATGTATCTAAATAATAGCTTAAGGAAAGGACAAATTTATAAGTAGATGTATTTTTGTTTCACACTCTCCTTACTGGCTTCATAATTTACATTTTGCTTTCATTAAAAATAGACATAGTTGTCAGAGCACAAACACACACCCTGTACATTCCATACATGCCCTGAACACACACCCACACATGTGGGATCACAGTTTTCTTGTCGTACATCTAAACCTTTGTGCCATACTGTATTTTCATACGCTACAGTTATGAAACTAGAAGGATCAGTGATCCTCATTGTGCATCTTTCAGCAAATAGGTATGATATTGATTGTGACTGCAAGGAACTGAGCAATTAGAACTTAGACTGACACAGCAAGCAAGGCACCAAGTTCTCTATATCTTGATAGTCACTGTTGAAAGGTGGGGTGAACATTTAGGCCAGCCAAAATATAATACAGGTTAATTTTTTTGGCAGCAATCAGGTCTTAATACTGTGATTGAAAGTCCACTGAGGTTTTTAATTTTCACTTAGTGCTCAGTAGCCTGATTTGTTCAAACAAAACACTTTGAACAACACGGCCTAAATCTGGTCTGATGGTTAATATTGTTTGACTGGGGGTTTGGTTTTTGTTTCTTTGTTATTTAGTGTAAAATATTTTAGTCATTACAAAATTATTAGTGGTTGAAAACTAGATTCTTGTGTATAACTTGTATGGCAATTACCACCATCAGAAGATGTGTATACTGACAGCAGTAATGCTTCTAGTTTCTCCTCTGCTACAGAAATTCTTGCAGTTCTAGTTTTCCCTTTTTCACCTTAGTCCTTGATAGACTGTGCATTCATTCCCCACCCCCACCTTCACTGTCTGCCATTTCTATGTCTGTTCAAGAAATAAACATTCTTTCACAGAATAAAATCACAATGTGTAAAATGCATAATGGCATGGACTTAATTTTAACAAGTACCTCTTCTGTTCTTACTGAGATCTAGACCAGGTTTGGAATTGAAAAATGAGAAGACTGAATATGACTTTCTGCAGAATAAAATAGTAGAGTTAAGAAGTCTGTAAAAAGAGTTAATATTTTCCTTAGTAAACTGTCTTTTGCCAAGCACAAAAAAGAACAGATGAGAATGCGGTAGGGTTTTATGCATTTCAGTAGGAGGACAGGCAACTCAGATAAATTTGTTTATATAAATTGAGCTGGTAGGAGAACATCTTCCTATGCAGACATTCTCTGTTTGAAAAGTGACCCAGAAACATAGCAAAGTACAGAAAAACACTTGGGGAAAGTCAGCTAATTGAAAAGAACAAAAAGGAAGATTTGTGCCCCCTAGGCAATTTGTATTGCTGTTCTACCTACCTCCCCACCTTTGAAGACAGACACAAAAGTCTGAAGGGTTTTCAGATGATGGCAGTGACAGTGTTCATAAAAGCACTATGATTTGCATCAGCTGTGCCATGTGAGTATGGCTCTTCCCACCTCTGACATCACTTGGGCAAACAGTGAGCTGAGACTGATTCTTGATTTTTGGCTGTGATCAGTGTCTTTTGTTTGCATCCCACCTGTTTGTCCACTGATTCTGTGTAATCCCTGAAGAATATTCTATGGGTTAAAGCTATGTTTCTTGCATCATGTGTCTAAACAGCTCTGACACAATGAGTATTAAGTTTTTAGATGAGTATTTAAATTTGTGTAATTAATTATTTATTATTGATGGTAACACATTTTTGCTGTTCTGGTTTCTTTTGGTTGGTTGGTGGGTTTTTTTTCCGTTATTCATGTGACACATTCCTATTGGATAGGAGAAGTACTTAATGTCCCTGCATGGCCATAAACTACTCTATAAAATTCCTTCAAATATGCTGCTTCTTTCAGTCCTCCCTTCTGAATATAAAGGGTGTTAAAGGAGCCTGGCTCTATGGCTTGGAAAAGGACAAGGGAAAAAATCTAGCAGTTGAAAAAAAGAAAAAAGAAAGACAAAGAAAGATTTAAAAAAAAAACCCAACCCTGTATTTCTTTGAATCCAAATGCCCAGGGGAGACTCTGTAAGATTAAAAATACTTCTGATACTAAGCCAAATTGTACAACAGGATTACCTAAAAATATATTAGAATTTCTAAAGTGCCTTGCACGTGTTATTTCCTGGAGAGAATGCAAGGAGAAAAGTGGTTAGCATTTTTTTCTGAAATTCCAGCAGTGTCAAATAAAATAGGCTTTACATTGTCCTTAGAATTCTGGATGTGCCAGGTTTTGAACTGTTCTTTTAAGTGTGTGCAAAGTTAACACATGCTTTGGAACTAGAGAAAGAGATAGTGAGCCAGAACTTCAGCTGAGGCAAATCAGCATTGTCTTAAATTTCTCTGGGCTGGATATTAGAATTCTAATGCCAGAAAGATAGTGAATCAAGGCACAGGGTATCTTGTTTGATAGAAACGCTTGTTGTTTCTATTAAGAGTAAACTTTGACAGGCATGTGAAAGCTCTCAGTTTGTTCCTAAAACTGAAAATCTAAAGTGTATAATAGAAAATCACAGAGGCAGTCTGAAAATTAGAGGCTTTTCTAGTATTTGAGAAGAGAGCAATAAGGTCACAGTGGTTGGGGGAGAGGGAGTAGGTAAGTTATTTTCTAAGGACTTTTAGCTTTTGTGTTCTTGAGGTTCCTTCCTTCTTGAAGGAGCAGGTTAGATTAGATTTATGCACTGGAGTCAGTCGCACATTTCATATTTCACATCTGCTGAGGACGACATTGCATGTCTCATGGGAAATAAAGGATGTAGCATTTCCATCCACAGTTTCTGTGTCACCTCCACCGTCTTTACAGTCAGCATCTGGTCCCAGCAATGTATCTAAGAGTTTTCCAGGGAAAAAAAGATAGACCACTACTAAGGTGGTCTCAGTGCTCTTGAGCTTCACTGCAATAGCTCTACCTATATACTTCAGTACTGCACTCTTGGCAGCTTGACAGATAACTTCAGCTGAAGAGTACTGATTCATAAAAATAACCTACAGAGTGAGAAGTGGAAATTTTCATGACTGAAGAGGTTACTCTGAATCACTTGGGGCTTTTGAGAGGTCATTAATGGCTGTTTCTATCAGTTATAAACACTAAGAACAAATAGATTTGGCATGCTTTGTTCTGTAAAACAGAAAGCCTGCTACATGCAAAATAAACAGGACACACTATGGTGAGAAGAGGGAAGTGACCTTGGGACAATAACGCCTAGAAAGCAAGGAGAACAGAGCTTACAAAACAGAAGGTATTTCTGTAGTGTCTCCCTCCCTTTTCAGTCATTAAACTCACTCTGAGGATACAGAGAATATCTCCTTAACATTGGAGTTCAAGTGTCCATAGGGCTCAAGAACTCCATAGGAGTTCATGTGCTCCACAAGGAGCATATCTCTTCAGCCTTCAGTCATATCAGTGGACATTTATGGACCTGCAAGAGGGAAACCCCCAAGACTGTCTTAGCAAGACAATTATCTCACAGCTTCCCATCTTACACACACACACACAGACATTTTCATTCATTAGTTGTTATGGTCAGTCTCTTTTAAATCATCAGTATTTACACCACCTGTTGATACACTGGTTGCACACACTTGTGATACTTCAGCTCCTTGTTAAGAGGAAAAGTCTCATCCAGAATGGGGGTGGGAAATTTGATAAAGATGCACACAGGATTGTTACATAATCTGTGATACAGAGACTTCATCCATTTTCATATTCAATGAATGTGAGACTTCTAGGTCTAACCTAGATGACATATTATTGGGACACAATGTTGGGAATGGTTTTGACACAAAATCCTGCTAGTGCATATAAAGCACAAAAGTTCAGAAATCAACAGTAAATTTCTCCTTTCTCGGTGAATTTGTCCAATTTCTGGGTACCTTTATGGTATATGTGAAAAAATATTACCCCTGTACGATGAGATCTTTCTGCCTATTCAATAAGTCTTATATTGCTGCTTTTATGAAAGCTATTCCACATTTTTGAGCAACCTTTTCTCTATTTTTGTGTTCTTTCTAGTTCTTACATATTGTGACTCATCTGCATAGTAGATGACCACCATTTTAGAGCAGGGGTTCCTTTACACAGTTGTTTTATGTGGTGCCATGAATCTTGGACTTTGGCTTGTAGGCACTTACCATAACACAGGTGCATGGCAGTATAGCACTGGTACCCTGCTCTAATGTTAAAACCCCTAAGAGTTTTTAAGATGTAGGTGATATCTCTGAGAGTACTTTGTGGTAGGCTTTCCATAGAAGACCTGATCATTAAAAGAAGTTAAATAGTTGATGATGAAAGTGATGACCAAAGGTCAAGCAGTGCTGTGGTACACAAGGGGAATGTATTTACACAGCAACCATGAAAATTAGTGGTAGTATGTATTTAATAGGTACTTCACAAACGTGTTTATTTTTACTAACCAGCACATTACTTTATCTGCTAATGAGTAGACTTCCCTGTTATTCAAAGATGCACCATAAGTTTCCAGACCACATGTTTTCATACTACACAGTTTTTTAGAGGACATGTTGCTGTAGTAGAATCTAGGCCAGGAGTGGGCCATTATAGTAAAGGACTTCGGCTTCTTGCAGAAGGCAAATCACAAATCCTTCTCCAAGTGACTCCGCCTTATTCTCTGGTTCTTGTTGACTGAGCAAGTGCTTTCTTTTGAGGAAGGCGTGCAAGCTTCAGTTTGTGTGATGATTAGCTTAATGTGTCCTGCCATCACCACCTCCTATGATTGGGTTTCCTTATTTGCAAAGTTGCACGTCTTGCTTTAGGTTGAACTGTGTCAGTTGTCAGTTCCACCTACTCAGCTGCACTTTGTAAACTTGCTTTGTAGTTTTAGGAACTTCACTATGCTATGCTGAAACCTAAGTGTTGGTTTCTTTAATAAGCTAGTGTATTTTTTGTTACTCAAGTTTCCAATGTTAACATATGTCTATGTGTTAATGTCTATTTTCATTCACAGACACATGTGTGTATCTGTAACGACCTCAAGAGAAAAGTACAGATCTGTAATAAAATGCTGAAGTCATAGCTTCTTTGCTTTGTTTCAGATATCACCTATCAAGGTAGCCCAACTTGTCCTAAACCCATTTGGAAAACAAACTTTGGCAAGAAACCTGATCCTAAACTTTCATGTTATAAACACCTTTCTGTTCCTTCTTTTTCTCTCCTGGGTCTGCTTTTGGCTTAAGCTGCATTTTGATGTCATTGCCTGAGTTGCTGATGCCCTGACTCTGTTCTAATTATGCAGGACAATGACTCTTTTCTCCTAGCTGTACTCAGTGCCAGAATTTCTTCTTAGAATGGCATAAAATTGGAGGCTTTGCTGAAGTCAACAACAATTGAGTCATAAGTATTTGTAAAAAATAAAATTGAAAATGTGTCTACCTAAACAAAGTGGAAGCAGATTTATTTGGTTTTACTGCTAGCAATTTTATCTGGGACAATTCCAGTTCATACATGGTGGGGAAAGAGAATGTTAAAACTTTGGAGGGGATCAGAAATATTTTGCATTCAGCTTCAATAGGACCCAAACCAAGTTTCAAACTCCTTGGAATATCAATACACTTATTGGCATTTAAAAACAAGGTAGAGATGTTTTCCTTAAAAATATAAAACTGAGAATCTCAGTGTTTTCAAGTATGTAAAACATTCAGGAAAGTCAATGTGAAATCATGAAACATGCAGTTTTGGCAGCTCCAGTGTTTCTTTTGATTAGCTTTTTTTAGTCTGTTGTTTACCCACACTTCATCCGTCAGCTACAGGATACTATTTCCCCTACTCAGTACCTCTCATTTCTTGAAATTAAGATCTCAAAAGCACTCACTTTTCAGAGAGTGTATTTTTCATCTGCTCACTGTCAAAACCGTGGAGAGTAACATTCACACAGTTTGGGTATTGTGCTTGTTACTAATTGCCATAATGATTTAAAATGATAACAACTCTCTAAAAGGGTGTGAATTTCCCCTACTTTAAACTTTGAGATTACAGTAAAACCCTGTAGGCTCATCACTTTAAAGGTTTTAACAAAAACCAAAGAAAATAAGAAGGAGTAACTGCACCAGCTCAGACAAGCAGGTAACTCTCTGTAACAAGGGACAAGTCCTTTTGTAGGTGGTCCTTTTTCTTGAATGTTGGTTGAGTAAAGCTACCATTTATCATGATGTTACAGAGTAGGAAGTGGAAGTCACTCTTCGTTTTGTTGTCTCTCAGCCTCCACTGGCTTCAGGGAGAACTTTGACTGAAAAGTTTAAACGTCTGGAAAAGCACGGAAGTAATCACTAATTATATGACTTTTTAATACTGTAGAATGCTTTTTTCTTTTTCTCAATTCAAGATGATGAGGTCACTGCCAGGATCCAAAGCCTTGAAATCAAATGCCCTCTACTGGCCATGAACTGATTTTCTTAGTGTTAAAAATAAGGGATTTAGTATGAGAGTTTTTTCTAAGCTAAACTCATGTTTAGCAGCAATATTTTTTTTTGTTGTTGTTGTTGTTTTTACTGTCTGGTGAACCAGGTCAGACTGTTGAGTGGCTTAAGGTGTTTCTGTTGTTTAGTAGATGGTTGTCTTTTGCCAAATTTTCATGTTGTGTGTGTCAGGAAAGAAAGCTAGGAAAAGACTCAATCAGGAAAGAAAGCTAGAAAATTACTAAACCAGAAAAAAAGCATAAAATCTTCATCATTTTTGTGACGTTGTATCTTAATGCCCATGCTAAAATCAGGGCCAAGCTATGAAGAAGCTTTGTAGTAACCTTGTACAAATGTCTTGAAAAGCTTACGACCGAGTTTTCATCACCTGTGCCAAATGAGACAAAGTCAGACTCTAAGGTGCCCAAGTTCAGTTAATGAGGGGGAGTAGAAACATGGTTACTCAACTTTGAATGCCTGAGGACATTCCACTTCCTGGAGCACTTACCTGACTTTGCAAACTTCTAACACATGGCCACAACTTCATACCTCTTTTCCTTGAGACACTCCTGGAATGCAGCTGCTATAACTGTCCAAAGGATAGGATTGTCACTACAGAGGATCTCATTGAAAACAAGCAGAAGAGCTCTTCCACTTATTTAGCTGATGCATGCTCTGCTTAAAAGCAGGTATGCTTTTAAGAAATTTAGGAAATTATGAAATGTAAGGGACTTGAAGATGGGCAGTGATTTTGTAGCTAAAAGCTTGTTTTTCATGGCTTATCGTGAAAGTGATTAATTGACTTCTAGTTTTTTCTGTACACCAGCCTGATTGGAAACTGTGGGTTGAGAGATGAAGAACAGACTTAAATCCTCCAGGGTTGTGTCCTTTGAAGGTGCTGTGACTCTAAAACCACCCTGCAGCACACACTTTCTCTGCTCAGCAAAGCAGCGGTGAGGTCGGCAGCTTCGGCTGGGCTGTCCTAGAGATTGCCAGCCCAGGCAGGTGTTGTCAGCTGTGAGGGCTGAGCTCAGCAGATGTGAGCCATTTTTGTCTCAAGAGCTATTAAAAAACTTAGGCGTGCAACACTGGAACCAGCGTGAGAGGATATGCTGTGTGAAAGGGGAGTGTACCCTCCATATGTTCTGGTAGCCCAGCCTGTTAGAGCCTTCTGTAACCTGGGAAATAATTCAAGAGAGAGCTGCACAAAGATTTCCCTGACAAGGACTTTGGTGTCCTGCCACATTCCCATAACTAGCCTCCTAGACAACCTCACCCACTCGTTGCCCTTTTTTGGTCTGTTTTGGCCTGGTTTTGCCTAGCACAGCTCTTGGTGCATGGATTTCCCCTTTACTGGCTGTGGAAGGGTGTAAGGACTGACCAACAACCTGTCTTGTACTTTGCTAATGCTCTTGAGAGTTAGGCAGTGAGACGATGCTGTTCTTGCTGTGCTGACCAAGCACCCGTCAGTCCAAGAAAAATTCCTGGAGCAGGAGCAGCACCTGTATTACATTGTCTGTGTTTAAGGGTGAGATATTGTCCTCACGGATTAAATCTCTTCTTTAGTTGTGACTTCTGAAATCACAAATATGTTTCGGCTGTAAAAGCCAGTCTGCAGAATAACTGGGTGAGATTATTCTCGTGGAAAGCACAGGCATATAATGGCAGATGCTATAAGACAGGATGTACAGGACAGTGGAGAAAGGAGGAACTCAAAAGCAGGGCTTACAATTTTTCTTTCATAGAAACCCTTTCAAAATTGTGCAGAGAAAGGGAGCAAACCCTTGAAACAGAAAACTTTGAACAGGTCTGATGCATTACAGAACATTTTCTTCTCAGGGAGGGAGAGAAGCCCTAGCCCCACTCCTTCCACGGCACCCCACCATCAGGCTTGTGGTTGCTGGGGTACCCTCTGAACAAGCAGTGTCAGTCCCTGCTGAGTTCCTCAGAAATGCGGGTGAACTCCCCAGATCAGGTTTGAGGGTCACAGCCTCAACTTGGACATACCATGTATGAGGTTGATAGTTGACAGTCCAGCTCTGTGGGAGAAACTTCCCCTGGATCAAATAGCATATATGAAGGCACAGGTCTGCAATGTGTTTTTTACCTTCTAATAAAAACCAAACCAAACAAAACAATAGTAAGTTATGTATTATCTCATTGTCCTGCCACTCTAACCTGCTTGTTCTAGGAAATGCCTTCTTCACATAATTTCTTCATGAGATATACAATCTCCTTGCTCCAGGCTGGTAGTGGTGCCATCAAAGGAAACATAAGCATATCATTTCTCCAGAGCTTCAGCTTTGTGACTTTACTGTGTAATACAGAACAAATTTGTCAAGACCCATGGTTTTAAAAGGTTTCTCAATAAAAATACACATTAATTTCACCAACAGAAAATTATGGGGTTCTGCTGTACCTGTTTCCTGTTCATGTTCTCTTTGGGGTTCAGTGTGGCCTTCTGAGATAAGGGTAACTGAAGATGGTTTCTGTGGCAAATCTGTGGTCGTCTCTCCTGTGTAGAGACACATTTTTCTTTTTTTTTTTATAAAATGGAACCCTCAGTTATGAAGGTTTTTTAATCTGTTCCTTTTTGTGCTCATGTTTACATTCCTTTTAAGCCTGCCTGCACTCTCCCCTGAGGATTTCAGCTTGTTTTAAGCCTTGCTGTGAACACCTGGTTTATCTGTTCTTTGACTTAAGGATTTTTCCTGTCTACAGACTACCACCATAGAGAAAAACTTGGAGGGACAGATTTTCCACAATCTAAATGAACGCTGCTGTTGCTCTGTAGGTAGGGAGCCCTGATCACATGGGCTGGATTTCCTATTTAGCAAAACTTTCTCTGATACATCATTGTTTGTACCTGAATTGAGTGCAGTCTAAAGTAGCCTGCAAGTCAACATGAAAGATGAAGGAAACATTTTTATGACAGTCTTTGATCACATTTGAAAACAAGATTTGAACTTTGCCTGGAAAGGAGCAGAGGCAAGTGCAGCAGCCTGTGTAGAGGGGGGTGTTCTGAGAAGAAGGGAAGAAGAAATGAAGTAGAGGTGATGGGTATGACTCTTTGGGCTAGGAAAGCTTGAAGAGAAAGAGACAACTACAACTGGGTTTACAATAAAGGATCCTTAATGGATCATGGAATCATAGCATCGTAGAATGGTTTAAGTTGGAAGAGACCTTAAAGGTCATCGAGTTCCAACCACCCTGCCGTGGGCAGGGACATCTCCCACTAGACCAGGTTGCTCAAAGCCCTGATATCTAATCTAAATCTATCCTCTTCCAGTTTAAAATCATTACCCTTTGTTCTACATGCTCTTGTAAAAGGTCCCTCTCCAGTTTTCTTGTAGACTCCCTTCAGATACTGGAAGGCCACCATAAGGTCTCCCTGAAGCCTTCTCCAGATTCTCAATCAACAGCTCCAGTTCTCTCAGCCTGTCTTCATAGGAGAGATGCTCCATCCCTCTGATCATCTTTGAGGCTTCCCTCTGGACTTACTCCAATAGGTCCACATCCTTCTTGTGCTGACGACTCCAATTCCAGATGAGATCTCATGAAAGTGGAGCAGAAGGGCAGAATCACCTCCCTTGACCTGCTGACCACACTTGTTTCAATGTACCTCAGGATACAATCTTTACTTGAGCATTTCTAGTCAACACTTGGTCTGAATTGTTATCAGGTGTGTTTATGTTATCACAGTAGGTGGGCACATGGCAACTTTTGCCCTAAAGATGTCTCAGAACAAATTAGTGAGGTTAGACACAAAATGTGGCCCGGGTCACCATGATTTGCTACCAGCTCTGTCTGATGAAGAGACTATTCCTCCATACAGACAAACTGAGGTATTAGAAACATTTTTGACATCCTAGTCCCTTTGGTTTGGGGATATTGATTGATTTATTTATTTTGTATTACTTGAAAATTAGGCTTTCTGTCAGATCCTGCAAAGTCTTAATTTAACCCACATTGGGTTAAATGCCCACTGTGTGGCATTTTTTAGTACAGAAAGCATCAGTGTTAGACATACTGTGCTGTAACAGGTATGAGCCGGTACCTCTGAGGCAGTAAGAGCACTTTAAGCTGTTGGAAAAATGCCAGACTTTAGTCATTCTTTCCCAAGGCTAATACTGTGGAGGTAGCCAAGTGCTACTCCTCTTGCTGTTTTAATTTATCAAGCTGAACATAATAGTGCACACCATCTCTTCTTAAGAGAGAGAGAGAATGAGGCAACAACAGCCAATCAAAGTACAGACCTTAAACCAAGTTAACATCTTGGTAAAAGGACATCTCTCCCAATCTGAAGATTAACCCTGCTATTTTCTCTTAAAATGTCAGTTTGCTGCCTTTGCTTTTGTTTGGGTTGGTGACTAACAGATTCACACATTGGTGGGAAAGTCAGTTCTCTCTGACACATTTTTGACCTGAAGAGGAATAACCTGTGCAAAAAGGAACCATGGCACCCTGTGTCAGAGCAGAGTGGGGCTGCATTCAGAGAAGTATTGAGGCAGTATGGAGCAGGCACCAGCTTGAGAGGGAGCATCCAACGAGTGTCAGTAGGGCGAGGTCTGGAGGAAGTAATTTTTTCATCCACATGCCCCATTACCTTCTTGAAGAGGGCAAGCTCTGCTGGACCCCACAGGGAAGGTCATGCCTGTCTTACTCCAGTCCTTGCAGCTGTTGTCCCCCTGAAGGTGGTGCTGACCAAATGGGCAACCTGTGCATACTGGTATTTGTACATCATCACGAAAAGGAGTGGCTCCCTGCAGCCTCATTGCCATGGACAATCTTTCATTGGCACTAGAAATGCAGACCAGGCAACTGATAGAGCCTTGCTTCTTTACGAAGGGATTCTAGAGATCAGAAAATCCAAGAACGCCATGTGAGCAGGGATGCAGAGACTTGAGAGGCAATAATTCCTCCTCCCGAAGTCCCGGTGCCTTCCTACAAGAGCACTTTGCCTCCTTGATGAGCTGCCACTCCTATCAGCTGCTCAGTGTGGATTCCCTGACAGTGAGAGAGCTCCTCTGAGAAGGCTGCATTCTGCCCTGCTTTGTCAGGCACTGTTTTTAAAAATAGGTATTTTTTGAAACATCTGTTTTATTGTGAGGTAAGAGGTACTAACTTTAAACTTTAAGGAAAGATTATTTCTGGGGCTATTACTTTGAAGCTGGTCCTGAGACACAACATACAATTATTGGAGAGCAGTATCTGAAATATGAGCCAGAAGGCTTTTATTAAAGGTTCTGCAGTTATACTTATAGGTTAACATCTGTTAAAATATTCAAAAATAAAAGTAAAAATTTTGCAATAATCAGATCAGTTCATGTTAGCCAGTGGCAGCATTTAACATGGGATAATTTAATTGCAATTATGCAAACTATTTTATTATAATATGAAGTGTCCAGTGATATCACTGTATATAATTTCTGGAATTTCACTTATTACATGTGTCTTGCTGTTCTTGTGAAAAGCAAGATCTTTTCTAAATATAGATGAAGATAAAGGACAAAGTCTCTACTTGCTTACATCCATGCACATTACAAGCAGGGTACTGGCTCACATTGGAAGTTAAAGAAGCTATCCAATGAGAAAAACAAGTCCATGAGTTGCAACAGCTCCAAGCCTAAAGAATCTACTAGCAAAATATGGTTACACGTTAAAACAAAAATGTTTACACATTTAGAGAGCTTGTTCTTTACCTTTATCTTGGAGGTGTCATTTCCATGACTTGTGCTTTTATTTTTTTGACATTGCATGGCCCCAGAAATGTGCAGGGACTGTAAGAGCACTGGAAACAGCCTAGACCCGTCCAAGCATCACTCATGGCACTGGCACCATGCCCAGGGACTCATAATCAAAGTGTTTAAAGTGTACAAACCACAGGGTGTTGTACAAGCAACATCAAACAAAGTGCCTGGCACCAGAGAGCTTTTCCTAAGCCCTTTCATGAAAGTCGGCTGTTACAGTGAGAACAGGATAATGCTCCTTACTGACATCTTAGAAAACCTGGATGATTTATTGTCCGTCTTCAGCATAAAAATGTAGCTAGCCTTTTAAAGCTCTGACAATCACTTATTCATGAGAAATTTATCTTTATGTGAGATCATTAAAAACATGGAAGTAATAAATAAATAGACACCAAAACACCTTTTAAGGAAACAATCCAATTAAACATTAATAAAACAAATACTGTAATAGCTTTCCAGAGAAGGGAACCTCATCAGTACCTAGAGTCTTTTTCTTTTATAGAAGGTTGGAAGACAGTTTGTGCAGGAGAAGTTGTCCTGTAGGTCATACTGAGAGCTTGTGATAGTCACTTCCAGATTTAAAACCAACTATCCTCTCTCTTTCTTTACTTTCCATTGTAGTCATGGAAGGAATTAGAAACTATAATTACAGCTGAGATATAAATGGTACTTCTTTCTAAAAATATTTAAGATTTAACCATATTTTTCTGTTTGGCAGTGTATTCTAAACAAAACTTTAAACAATGGATAGAGTCAAGAAAGTCACTTTCCCAGTCACTTTCCCAGTCACTCAATACTACATATTGAGTATGCATCTCAAAGAATCTACATTCAAATATGTTTGGATACCTGTCATTAATGCGGTTATAGCAAAAAGTTGTGATTGCCAGCATTATGTGTTTGCCTGAGACTCAGCTTCAGCCTCCTTTCCTGTTGAAGGTCTTCTATTTCTATAAATCCAAAATGAGTAGGCCAGAGAATGAGAAAGCAAGGTCATTTTTCATTTTCAGGGGTAGAGAGGATCCTTGCACATTGCAGGAGACTTAGGCTTACCTTCTAGTATGTCCTTAGTCCACCTGAGTTATAGATTCTGCCTTCCTCCTGATTTTTGACAGAAGTCCAAACCAGCTTAGCTCACACCACTGTTCTGTAAGACACAAGTGCAGTGAAATATCAGATGCTTAAGAGCTTTGTCTGGTCACTTGAGATACTCAAGTGGCACAACTGTACTTGATTGGATAACTGTATTCTGGATGGACATTCTGGATTTAATTTCCCTTCCTCTGAAACACTGAACAGCTATATGTAGAAGGACAGTGAGACTATTTTGGTCAGCCCTTCAGTAGGAGTGATTGCTTGTCAATCTGTGCATTTGTGTCAGAGAAATCAAAGAAGGCTATGTCCAGGAGGGACATTTGCTAAAAGTTCAGCACCACACTAGTGTTGATGTCTTCAATGGTGTCATGTGCATTATCGGAAATTCTGTTTTGAAATTGGCTGCTTTCATGTGGAGCAGAGCAAGGACTAATAAACCTTGCTGGAACCACATCGGCTCCACACAGAACCAGGAATGGTCCAGATAGCCTTGCAAAACTATCCCAGTGGTTCCTCATGCAGGCAGCTCATCAGCCTACAAACCAGTATGCAGAAGAAAAGGACAGGCCAGCCAGGGTCGGACCCACAAAGCAAGGGTTTGTGGAGTGAAAATGGAATCTATCTTGAAAGGCAGCCAGGAGCCCCTGCCTCCCACACAGGGAAGACACCACACTGAGTGCAGACAGAAGGGGAAGGCAGCAATTTTGTATGCACCTAGTTTGACAGGAGCTCTGAGCTAACTTTGCAACTCAGGTCCAGCTGAGCTTATTGGCTCCAGACCTTACCTGACTCAATGTGCATTCTTGGTCTCAAGGCCCTGTGAATTTCTTATGATGCTTCTTTGGTATAGGGCAGAGTGTTTGCATGTGCCTATCTCTAATAAAGCACCACACTTGAGGTCATAAATCTCCTCTGGGAAATACGTATTGCAGAATCCTCTCTAGCTGAACTATTGCTGGTAAACATGAGTGGACGAAAACAGAGTCAAGACAGAGAGGAAGATTTTATCCTGGGAAATACCTGCCCTATTTGGGGTTAAGAAAAAGCTTTGTGCCTCTAACACTCTTTCCTTACCCCAAGTAATGACAAGTTGACAAAAGAGATCTGTATTTCATCTCATGTGTATGTGAATTAAGCTGTATTGCTTCATAAAATGTACACCTCACCATAATGCTTGAATTTTACACAGATGTGCACTTTTTTGCATTTTTTTTCCTCTGTACCATGAGTAAGCATTATGTGATAGCAATAGGCCAGTAGGTTTAAATAAACTTGGAGATGCTTAGCTGTAATGCATGGAACTACTCATTATACAAGCATAGAAGAGGCATAATCCAAGAGGATTTTAGAGGCCCTGCAGTATAAGATATATAGATATCTTATATATATCTATATATAGATAAAACTTTTTAATGTTTTCAAAAAATGAAATTCCTGGAGTCAGAGAAAACAATCACTTTCATCTCAAGGTGGTTATAAACAATTGGCTTTTCCACTTTTGGACATAATAAAAAGTACTCATTCAAAACTGAATGTATGCTATAGTTATTCAAATAAGGGAACACACTCTTTTCCTTTGAGCTTGAATTTTATACCATTGTCCAGTGGGACAGAGAGAGAAAATAACTAAAGAAACTAAAAGACAAGACTGTCACTGGGGCTTGGGTTTAGCAACTACAACTATGTGCCCTTGTACCACCTCCCCTCACCAATTCTCACGATTTCTCAGGAGACAGCCAGTAAATCAGCCAAGGACTCTTTTATGATCCATATACACCCCATCTTTGTACACCAGTAGACCACAAACATTTGGGTTTGTTTTTATAATAGCTTACATGCCATCTGCAAAATAAAATACACTTCTGACAAGTATTTCCAGACAACAGAGCTACGAAACATAGCTGCTTGTGACAGCGTGGTGGGAATTAAGGGAACAAACCAAAGAAGAAACAGGTACAAAGTCTGGGAAATCAACTGAAAAAAATGAGAAAGAGAAAACATTTTTAGTGAGAAGCAGGAACCCAAAGTATGTAAGAGAAAGATTTTTCTCCGTATATTATAATTATTATTGTTGTTGTGCTTGTTGTTAGTGTTATTATTTTGCATTGAGGTTGTTTTGGCTCTTTAACAGAAAACTAGAGTGCCCTGTGAGGATGCCTACTTTCTTTTGGTTGGGTGGGATGTGACAAGAAAGAGAAATTATTTATTAGGAATTCAAAACCACAAAACCATAGCAGCTTTTAGTACACTTTTTTATATCATACATCTTTGAAGAAAGTTTAACTTAATGAGATTTTTCATTATAGTTTATGTATTAGACAAGTTGAGAGAAACAAGGAGCTGTGGAGCATCAAACTAGTTGTCAGGAATTCCTGGTATTGAAAGCCACTCTCACCTGGGTTAGTAGTTTAAGCTCAGAAGAAGACCCATTTGTATGACAGCTGGTTTTGTCCACTGTTTGGAGAATGTTTTGACCTTATGATCAACTTTTACTGACAAAACCTTTGGGTAGTTTCTATTATCTATAGAAAAAATTAGTGATATAATATAGTTTCTGGACTGGACCTGTCTTTCACCCAGGCAGTGCAGAAAGCAGGCAGAATGAGTTCAGGTCTGTCAGAACCTGCTCAAGGAGACATGGTCATGCTAACATCAAGCCAAGCAATGATTCAGCTAATATAATGTCTGTGATGCCTTTGTTAGGTAAGTGCAACAGTGCAGAACAAAAGTCAAGTTCAGTGGAGTCTTGCTGTGCCCATGGCAAGAATGGGCAAGGGAGAGTCAATGTGAAGGAAGAAAAAGTCAACCTTATTTTCCTGTTCAAGTGACAGCAAGCACTGAGTTACCTGGTTCAAAAGGGGATCCGGGCCCATAGCTGGATGTTCTTGGATTTTGGAGCTATATCTGAAGTTAAAGTGATACTGGGGGCAAGGGAGCCTTTTCTTGTGAAATTTCAAATCTAAGAGGTTTTCAACAATACAGTTGGGGATAAACTCTGGTAAACTCCCACTATCAAGAATCACAGTGTGCAGGTGAAGACATATTGAGGTGAATATTTAACTAGTTTTAAATAAATAGTTATTTTGGACTGTATTTTATTTGTTTATTTTTACATACACATATATACATAAGCAGAAGTAACATCAGAATGTACATAATTGAAACTGTCTTTGGCTTAGCTCAAGTTGGCCCATTTATTTCTTTTAGAAATGGAATGTTTGATGCTATATATCAAGATTTTAGATCTTGATAAATAAAAAAAAAATAAAATTGGAAGGATCTTTTATTATTCTCACAAAGTATATCGTGCTATGACAACAATATCGTTTGGAATACTTTTATAAATAAATTTATTAATTAAAAAATGTATATGCTTTATGTGTTCACTGTGAAAAATTCAGTCAAGATAACTGCAACTCTAAAGTAAAAAATGTGGATTTTCAATGGTAGTCTGTGAAACCTTGGAAAGCATGGAATTTTCTGAGGATACAAATATATTGTTTAAGATCTCTATTATTTTAATTGAAAAATTTCTTTTTGGCTTACGAGAGTATGGTTTGAAGGATGAAGAACAAACAAGGGGACAGAACAGAGAAGACTCAGTAATGTAAGTCTAGATACACCTATTACTAAACATACATACATGCAAAATCTTTCCTTTTTTAAATTTAACCCCTGAGAGAACTGTAACCACTATTTATAAACTTTCTCATAGTTTTAACCAAACCTTTGTACTCAGAATAAATTAGTAGTATTAAAAGAGAATACAGAATTTAGAGCATGCCTTTTTTTCATGGAGAACTCCATTTTGCTCAGGTTAATGTGAACTCCTGCACCATTTTCAAGCCCTTTGTACCTAGTCTTCTGAAGATGTCTTTAAGCCAGAATCATTTTTTTCTCCAGCTAACCATGTTTTCCACATCTGAAATAGGTTTCTGCAGAACATAACTCCTAAAAAAAACTTTTTCAGATGGAGAAAATCTTTCAACGTGGTTAGTTATAACCAAAATTATGCTCCTAAGTGCTCCAAACCTGTAGCAGGCCTCTTTATGTAGTTAATGTTTTTTTCTTGCCCTCTTTCAACCGTTGCAGACAGCCCTTAGGCTAAGCTCGCACATGAGGCTTCTCCAGCACTCCACAGTAAAATCAGTTTACCATAGTCCAGAGGATGACACACAGTAAAATGTTCCCTTACAGGCTTAGGAATTTTGCCAGTGCTGCTCCTCATAGGAGCTTAAAGTTGTCCATCAACTGAGCTGTATCTTTTGGCCAATTTTTGCATATATTTTTTTTTAACACAGAAAAAAAAAGGCATGCAGAAGGCTTAGAAGCTCCAATAAAATTCTTGAGAGTGGTTGAGGCTTTTTGTTTCTCTCTTCATATAAAAAGAAATGTACCTATCGAACAACTCAAGAGTAGTTTAGGAATCCTCATAATTTTAAGATTCTTGCTAGGAGACTGGTTTGGGGAATATCAAGTGTTCTTTTTGAAATAATTTATCTGACTTCTCATGCATATTTTTCAATCTTCAATATACTTCGTATACATAGCTTAAGGTTTTTTTCAGACGTTATTATCACACAGCTAGTTTTGTGGAATAACAGTATTCAGTACAGGCCTGGCCTATATATTGTGTTTCATCTGGGGACATTTCTTTTTCTTGGCAGTTAGAATTTGACAAACTTTATTTTCTTCATAACTCTGTCACTGATACAGCATACAATTTCAATCAAGTCCTTATTGTTTCATTTCTGTAGGCTGTAAGCCAATCTTTTAACCTAGTTTTGGGGCAGGAAGTGTCAATGTCTCATGAGGATCTTCATCTTTTGAGAATTCTCAGAGGATCTATGAAGTTTAAAGTGAATTTTAGACTACAGGTTGTAAAATCCTAAGCTACAAGAGGAGCAAAGTCCTTTTTCTGTACTGCAGATGGGATTTGCTGTAAGCTTTCCATTCTATTTCAATGACTTGTTTGTGCTCTGAGTTTGTCCAGGATCCCATATCATCTTGCTCACTGTGCCCACTTCCATTTTGCAAAAATGCCAGTTAGATGACCATTCTCTGATAGCAGTTCCAGGTCAGCAATCTATCTGTGGAGCATTTTTGCTGTATTTCACTGTTTCCTGAGTTTTAGTCTCCCAGATTTAGTCTACCACAGTTGTAACAGCCTGAAAGCAGGACTAAAATGACAGTGGAATAACTAAGGTGATACTGGAAATGCCACACAGTCCATCAAGGCTCAAGCCACAGTTGCTTTTTCACCTGGAAGGCTCTTGCATTCCACAAATTTCACTGGTGTAAACCCTTATTCACATCCTTTATGTTTGATAACTTGCTTTGAACCCATCTCTGCATAGCCACTGATATTCATTATTTGTCTTGGGCCCTATCCTTATGACTTTTAAAGAAAGCTCCTGACTGCTTTCAGGAGCACAACCACGGACAGAATTCAGATGTGTCAACAAACAGTCTGTTTGCAATTGGAAGAAGTAGTGTCTTGCTTCATGTTTATTCTTACTCCAGTTCATTAGTTTTTGCTTAGAGTTGAATATCAGTTACAGCACAGGAAAATTCAGCACCAGTGGTTTGTAGTTTTCTCTGCAATCAGTACTCATTACCTTTGTTCAGTTCCAGACATGGAATATGCATTTCTAACAGGCACCGTAACATAAAGTTATTCTGAAGGTCTATGGCCAACAAAGAAAAAGAAAAAGAAAAAGAAAAAGAAAAAGAAAAAGAAAAAGAAAAAGAAAAGAATAAGAAAAAGATATAGAAAATTTTTGGTGCAGTTGCAAAGATACTCTGATGTTCTGTGAACTGCCAGAATGACATGCATGTTTAGCTGTCAGTATGTAAATATTTACAAAATACAAATAGTGCATGCATTCCATTAAGGTCAGATTGTAAGTACTTAGGGTGAAAGAAGATCTGTCAGCATCAGTTTACCTGAATATCTTTTTTGTTAGACGAATTAAAAATAATCTTCCTTGCCATCTGCAGGTACTCTCATTGGAGATGCACGTACTTTCAGCCAACTTCTCATGGCATATTTATGCTGGAGATTGTGAAGGAGTTCTGGGAGCGAATAGTTATCTTCTTCCATTCTGGCAATTCTTTTTATATCTGAACTTGAGATAAGGATTGGAGGATGGAAAGAGAGTATTTCCTGAAGAAAAATCACAAAAATTACTATGCTTGTCACTAACACCTTGGAAAAAGCAGGAGCATTGTTTGGACATGCTGTATTTTCATTGTCTGTGTTTCTCAACTGTGTAAATGTTATTAATCAGGTACTTTGAAGTTGGTTGTCTTTGTTATCATTTAGTCTGTGTGGATAAAGACAGATTATTGATAATCTTTCACTTTCTTGTAATATCTATAAAACTCAGTTGAGTTAGATATGGAAACATAGATCATGTCTTTGTTTCCATTCACATTGAAATACATACGAAAGAGGTATTTGTTTTATAATGATGTTTAAGTATTAAAATATAGGTATTTAATTCCTTTATTTACTTTCATAGTGTTGCATCTCCAGTAAAGCTGAGTAGTATTTGTTTCTACGTTTCTGCAGAGTCATGGGCATTCCTGACAATATTGGTTTTATTCTTCTGTTGTCACCTGCACTTAAAAAGAGTGCTATCACCTAATTGTTACCAAAATTCAAATCACTTTCCACTATTTTCCACATCAGTATCACTTGTTGCTGGCACAGTTTCAGGTCTTGCTCAATGCATTTTATATTTGCTGTTTGTGTGCTGGTGTTAGAGGCTGACTCACAATGCAGGAGGGTGCACCTCTTTAATAAAATACACTTCTTAGTGAGGAACTAAGGCCCAGGTGGATCCTAGATAGTGTCCAAGAGGAAGGCTTGCGGTGGTAGAAACTGTGCTGTGAATGGATTTGGTTAGAAGCAAGAGACGCAGGATTCATCCAGAGGACTGACCTTCACCATAAGCATTCAATGTGTTGCCTTCCTCCTCCAGCACCAAAAGCCAGTCAGAAATAGAAGAGCTATTCACATTTTAGTAGGATGTCACAAGTTGTCAGAGCCCTGTCCCATATTAAAACATTGTTTTGTTGGCAGTAGTCTGTGGAACCTGTAGTCCTGGCTGAGAAACTGGAAGTGCAAGGCTCTTCCGAAATATTGAACAAAAAGTTGAAACACAAGGATGAAAAATGTGAATGCCAATGGAGCAGCATATTTTGTTAATTATTGTATTTTTGAGATGGTCCCTTGAGCTGCTGCTCTAACACAAGAATTAGTTTCTTCTCTTCTTTTCAGGCATGAGAATTATGTTTTACATGGCATTGGTACTGAGGACAATGTGGTCTACCTTCAAGGCACTGTTGTTCTGAAAAACCTAATTTCTAAATACAGCTGATGTTTTTCTCGTTCACAGATGTGCAGAAATAAAGAACTGCAGTAGAAATTAGCATTCTGCACAGTTGTTTTTCAAATGCGAGGCCATGGTAATCAGCTAATAGAAGTGTATGGATGTTTGTTGTGTCTTAGAAATACAAAGTGCACAGGTTTCCAAAGGCAAATGGACTGTAAGAGTGATGTGGGATGTATGTGGGATTTTTAACTGTCAGTTCTTCCTGTGAAATATATGTTTGAGTTAGAAAAAATTCCCTGCTATGAGAAGGAAAAAAAACCAAAACAAACTAAATCTGATTTCCTTCCCACCATCACAAACACAACAAACCAAAAGGGCAGGTCCTGTTTCCATTTGGTAGCCACCAATACTACTCGATAGTGCTGTGACATGCTAATTTCACAGACCATATTTACCTACAAACAGCTGCATGAAGAACTACTGATTAAATCCCAAAACAAGATCAGTCAGACTAACCCTTCCTCCTCTTCCCTCTCCATCAGCTTAATGTTGATGTAGTATTTTTCTACTCTACAAGAATGAGGGGGTTTTTCTGTTCATGATTTTTAAATACACATAGTAAAATTGGCTCAAAATGGCTATTTGGAGAACAGTGTTTAATTTTCATTACCCTAACTTCACAAAATTGTGCCTGACCTATACCATAAGTGTTTTATTTTAGGCAACCACCACCACCTTTTGGGGGGAGGAGGGAATTGGTCATATTTGCTAGTTTTTCTTTTTCAGTAGAAAGAGAAGAGATAGATAAATTCCACTTGAGTGGGAACAGAATGTGTTTCTTACGATCTGCTTGAAAACTGTGTCAGTTATTGAATTTTTTGGTTACATATGTATATGTGTCTCTTCTCATGGGAAAAGTTTTTCTTGTTTTCATTTCCGTCTCATATTCAAGAAGGGAGAAATCTTTTGCCAACTTGATTCAGAAAGGTGGATAGGCAAATCTAATGAGTAAAATCCTTTATATTTAATAAAAATAATAAATAATAATAAACAAACCATGAAGATAGCAACAACATTTCTATCAGCTTCCAGTCATTTGGTCATACTCTCTGGCTCATATTTCTTCTTTGCTCCACCATAAATATACAAGGCATTATTTTCTTCTCTGTTAAGAGTTTCCATTTAGAAATGATTATTAACTAGTTTATGTCTTCCAGAGCACAGGTGATTCATAAAGCATCAAATTAGGCATCCTACATTGAAGTGTCCGCAAAAGGTTCAAAGTGTGTTTACATCAAAGATGGTTAAGAAATGATTTGCAAGGAATTTACCAGAGCATTTTCATAAGAGTTATTAAGATCTGTGTCTCACAAGCAGGCAGCATGGCTTAGATTATCTATGGGACAGTATGGCGTGTTATTGTGCTGTAACCACAGGAAGAGTCTGTTCTAGAGTTTGCTCCTGAATAAATGTGAGGAAATTCAAAGTGTTTTGTCTCAGAAACTGGTCATCTCTCTGCCATGTCCACATACACCACAGTTTTTTTCCTTCCAGTTCACTCAAAAATGAAATATTAGAGAAAACAGCTGCAGTCTGACTTGGTCATATTTGGCCAGGACAAAACGGTGGGGCAAGGACAGTGAGAGTTTCTTTACCCAGATAAGTTATATTTCCCCTTACCTGTTAGAGGTAACGGAGCTTCTGTCTAAGTGGTGTTTGTTGTAGGCCTGAAGAATATAAGAAGGAAGCACTCAAATGCTGAGTTAATGTTGGTGCCTTATCTGCCTGGACATCCCTCACACCATGGCCCACAACTTTTATATTGCAGAATGGTTAGCTCTTACGAAAAAAATTATAGACCAACAGTTTTTATACAATACTCAGAAGCTGAGCAAGTCTTTTAGGCATAAAGCAAAAAAAGGACAGAATGTGATCTATTACCCATACTAAGTAATTTATTGGGAAAGAGCAAGTGCATTTCCTGGGCAGGAAAGACTATCAGAGGCAGAAGGTGCTGTAAACAGTCTTATCATGATCTGTCCTTAAGAGAAATCGGGGAGGGACAGCAGAGATGTGTTCAAACATAGTTCTCCAGAAACAGGCTGCAAGCCTTCAAATAATATTCCAAAGCTATAAATCAAATGAGACAGGGAAAAGAAAAAAACAAACCCAGGAATCTGCAAATTCAGCAAAGCAACTGTAGGTTGATATGCAATATTATCTCTTCCAGAAAGAAACCAGAGGGAGTGAGGAGGAAAGGCATATAACAGAGAGGGCCAAGGGGAAGATTTTGCTTCTCAGTGTTTCTATAGGGACTGTTACACTGAAAGACCATGCTCTCAGCCCTCAGACTGCCTTACCATTGACAAGAGCTTTCTAAGCCTCAAGAGACAAACTGAATTAGAACAAGACAATGAGGTAACATAAGAGAGTAGCAAATACCTTATAAAAGCAATGTGCATGGTGTGCTCTGACATCTATGGCACTGGGGTTCTCCTGACATTGACGTTGGGCTTTTTTATGCTCTGCACTGAATGATTTATTTTACATGTGCCTCAGATTTCCTGTGTACATTTGGCAATACAAATTTCCTCCTTAATGTTGCAGACTCTTTATGTTTCCCGCCATAGTGTCCTTCACAGAGGTTCACATTCTGATCTCAGGCAAATTGAATTTGTGATTATCCTGTCATGAATTAAACCAGTCCAAACTGTTGGTTATGCATATTTTGCTAGCTTTATGCAAATAGCATGATCCAGAGATGAGCCTGTTAAGTGCAGGGTTATTTGCTATGTTTACATGGCTGAGCAGTGAGTTCCAGGAATCTGTTATGGCCAGACCTCAGTATTCCATAGAGAGAGAGCTTTATGCTGTTAAAACTGAGTTATTAGTGAACTTCACTCCTTGTGAGGGGTTAGACCTCCCAGCCTTGCAGTGTGGGAGGATGCTTAAGCCGTCTCAATGAACTCTGTCGTCATGTATATTCAATACTGTGGTGGGTTGTCCTCAATCAGTAACCAAGCATTCACAAGGTGTTCTCTTACTCCATCCCCACCCACTCCCAACACCCCCACCCCACAGTGAAATGGAGGAGAGAATCAGAAGAACAAAAGTGAGAAAACTTGTGGATCAAAATAAAGACAGTTTAATAAGTGAGGCAAAATTGCACACGCAAGCAGAAGAAGAATTTTCTGTTATCCCAGGCACTCAAACTGTTTGATAAGGTACTGCCAGAACAGAAGAGATGCTGTGATTCCCACAGTGATTCCCACAAACCTCAAAGGTCATATTTAGAGCATACATAAAACCCTGTTTGCCAAAACTAGGCTATATGACTTTTGATTGTGCACTACTAAATTCTCCAGGGCTTTCGAGACCACAGCTCCATCATAATGATGAGATTCACGTTCATATGACAACTGAAACAGAACCACAATCCTGTTAGTGGGGAAAAGGGAAAATGGAAATTAGGAGGAGTTCTACTTTTTATCTCCTCTGTAGCATCATTTTGAAATAGGAGCTAAAAACAAAACAGAAAAAAATACAGAAGTCCTTGGATTAAATGTTATAGTAATTTTTTTTTCCTATCCCAAGCCACAAGAAGCAAAGGTTTTCTAATACACAGTTTCAAATAGCATTTACAGGAGACACCTTTGATATTTAAAGGACAAGGAGAAACATCAGAAAAGAAATGTAGAAATACTAACAGCAATATGTTAAGAACTTGAGTTTTTTAAAGAAGAGAAGAGCTGTTTCTTTGCTGAACATGTTTTTCCCTGTTGAACTTATTTTTCAAATTATAATATTTTGTTTTGTTTTGTTTTCTGCTGAAGGGTAGTGAGACCACAATAGGTCTTCTCTAAATTGGTTCTTACCTTGTTGAAGATAGTGAAAGCTTTGCTTCATCTTTTAAGCACAGTATCATCATTATGGCAACTACATAAACAGATATTTTAAGTGCAGACTATGAACTGCATTATTACATATAAAGAAGTGCTGGTTTTAAAAGTGCAAGATCATTATATACAGGTAGTAGGGATATGGTGCCAAAAAAAAAACCCCAGTGAATTGTTTGATAATTCCTTGAATAAAATGTTCAAAACCACATTAAATCTCCTTTAAAAATTATTTAACCTTTTTGGTTTCTTTGTTGGTAAAAGGCTGGATTTAGAACTGTGGTTGCTAAAACAAATGAAGCTTAAATGTGACTTGATTAGAATCTGAAATAGCACACGCAGGATCTCATAGAAGACGTTCCCTCACTCTGAAGCAAAAAGACTAAAGAATGACTGGCAGGTAGTACACAAATTAAATTAAGATGCAAATTATGAAAGAGAATAATTAACTACTGAAACATCTTACCAAGAGATTTTTTTGAACATAGAATGTAAAATTTTTTCAGATAAATCTTTCTTTTATACAGACGTCAATAATTTTATGGGAAAAGTTTTTTGAAAATATATTCATTCTTTTTCCCTAAATTTGAACTTTCCTGAAGGATAGGTCTACTACTGTTTTTAATTTGTCATAAAATATACTATCAGGCAAAGATCTGGTGCTTAACACCCAATCACCTTGCTATTGTATTTTACGCTGGTTTGAAACAGTTTTCCTCTTATTCAGTAATTTTAGACTTTCAGTTCACAACCTCTGCTGAAAATATGTGAAAAACTCCATTTGAGTTCAGATATTCCATTTCAGATTTCTTCTAAGGAAAACAATCTTCTTTTTTTTTTTTCTTTTTCCCAAGCATCCATCACTTGGAATTACTAGCTAAAGAACAGATAGGATGATATTCCACTGAAAACTATTAGATATGTGATGGGAACAAAAATATTAAATTATTCGTTGTACCTATTAAACTGGCAGACTTAATGCTTTTCGAGTACCTGAAAAAAAAAAATACCACCACACTGTGTTCTTAGGTGTTATTAGAACAGCGCAGCAGAACAGAGGGGAGCTCATATTTTGGCATGCTCTTTCATTTTAAAACTAATCAGAAGTTTTTTCCCCATCCAAATGAACATGTAGTGTTGTCTCTTTCAGTGTCATGTAGATTTGACTTTCAGAAACTATGAGTTTTAGGATAGCAACTTCCTTTTATTACTATAGATGTTTTGGAATATAAGCCACCTTTTATAAGTAGAAAAATCTTCAAGGATTTTTCAGTTTCAAAATTTAATCTTAACTAAATATGAATGGAAACACACAAATATATATATATATATATACATGTATCATGTCGAATTTAAGAAAAGTAGCCCTTTCATGAGGAAGTTCAGTGAGTCAGATGAAGCACCGTGATAGCCAGTAGGCATTTGAAGAGTGATCATATGTTAGATATTTGAGATAAGAGATCCTTGAGTACTTAAGGAGTAAGCTACAGAACAAGAGTCATACTTTATACTGTATGGAAGTTGTGCTTTCCTTAGCACTTGGAATTACTAAACACAACAAATTCTATCGAAGCTTGTCCTGGTGTCAGGGAAAACAGAGCCAGTTTTCTGTTCAGTAATTTTATTTTGCATCGTTTTCTTCTTAACTGAACTCTCTGAAATTAACATCTTTGTCAGACACTGTCCATTTCCACAGTAATAATGCCTGATTGTTTATAATTTATGCCAATGAACAGTATGTAGAGAGGGTCCTGCTTACACTTATTGATATAACAACCAAGGCCATCTGGCTCCATTGGAGGGCCAGAAACAGAAAAGCACAGAGGGTCACACGTGTATGGAGGAGTGGACAGGACCGGTGAACCCAAAACTGATGGAATATCCAACAGGGTATTCCATCCCATCTGCCCCATGCTCAGTATAAAAGCTGAGGGATCAAAGAGCCAGGTCTCTTTCTTCAATGGCCGGTGTCTGAGGAGGACTCTGTCCATCTGCCTTTGATTCTTATCTGTGCATTATTGAATCCAGTTTCTGGGTTAAGCTCCTGTCAGTTGCTGAGTCTGGTCTGGGAGTTTCCCAGTGCCTATCAGTGATGTGATCATCATACTGGGAGCTTGTTACTGGTCTTATATATATATTCCATCATTTCCTTTTATTTGTCACCTTAATGAAACAATATTTTATTATTAATATTTCATTAAAGTAGTTAAGTTTCTTTTAAACTCTTAAGTCTTTTTCTGTTTCTTCCTTCTCTCCCTGAAGGGAGGTACTGTCCTGTCTCCAAAGGGAGAGAGATCAGACAACCTCATTTGTTTCAGTGACCAGTCTGGCCCAAATCACAACAAAGCTGCTAGAGGTAACTAGAATACTATAATTGAATATATGAACAATTTATCTTAAGGAATAACCTAGCAACAGTTTTTTTCTGACTGGTTTAATTTTGTTTCTTCCTACCTCTTGTTTCTAAAGTGCAAATGTTGATTCTCTTTGGATACAATATTCAAAGACCTTGAAAAAATTGCAATCTTAATCTGTCTGAGTTAAAATATTATATCTTGGGTATTAATCATTCAGTAAATTCATAAGAGAAATATAAATATGTCAAACTGACAAGAACATATCAAAGCTGTAATTGTTGAAACAAAAATGGGGTGGGGGAAATACTACAATTTATCCACCTTTCCAAAAGAAACACAAAACCTGCCAGAATCTTTCTGAGGAAGAAGGGGGTGTTACACTTCAGTTTCCATTCTGCTTTCAGCCTTTGCTTCTGCACCAGACATACAAACATGGAGAAATCGGAGCAAAATTAGGAACTCATTAACAGGCCAGGGATCTCTAAGGAGTAAATAGATCTCTGCTTGTGTTCCACTGAATTTCTCATGGAGCAGGGGATGTTCCAACTTCATGTGACTCCCCAGGACAGGACACGGTCCTGCATCATAATTACATGGCTGCGAGCACAGCTCTTGTCTGCCTAAAACGGAATTGTTGAACAGCTTTTAATTCAATTCAGTTTCTGCAAAGACCCTGTAGCCCATGAGAATACCTGTAAATCCTACTGTTAGCAACAGCAGATAATCTAAGGCAAATTACTGAGTTTTGAGCATCTTCCCTGTCTATGTCCTCAGTTACACAATATGTATAAATGGACGTCTCAGCTGTCTGGTGCTCTTAATGGACATCAAATTTGCTGTTCGCTAACAAGTGTGTGTCCTTTGCTGCACTGCAACTATCTGACGACTGTATGTAAGTTCCCTGACTTTGGTAAAAATGGAGAAGCCTAATACCTTGAGGAGAAAATGAGACGAAAGAAATGAGGCAGAAATCTGCCACCTTTGCTTACAAAACAGCCTGATTCTTCAACAGTTCTATGAGATTCTTTTGAAAACCAAGTAGAAAATTATACCTCTTGCTAGTAATCTGGACTAATTAAGGTGAAGATTACAGTAACTGTAGTTCAGGTAGCATCTGTAGGAAGTGTTTTGCGCAAGTTAGGCACAATATCTTTCATGTATAAGGACTGTAAATTTTGACCCCATGAACCCATATTGCTTTGTTCACAGGAAAGATTCTTTTCCACTTTGCTTTTGTTGTGTTTCATGAGCAGCCTATGTTTTGCTTTTTTAAAAAAAAAATTATTTTTCTCTCAAAACAGGTTTGACTGATCCATGTTTGAGCTACTTAATATTTAAACTGCATCAAAGACTTCTCATGTTGATTCACCTTAATTCAGTTTGCTGCCTTTGTTAAACTGCATTGATTTTAAGATAGATTTTATAGATTTTACCTAACCTGCTGGAATATTTGTGTGTACATCAAAGGATGGAATGCCATGAAGGAAACCTTATGAATGCAAAAATTGAGTGGCAGAATAACTGTTTGATCATCGTTCTCTTCCTAACTCTACTCCGCTAAGTTAATAAACATTTTTGCAAACTATGTTTAACTGATCATTGTATTGTTTCCTTTAGTTCCATATCTCCCACATCTTCCAACAACAACGGTCCTCTTCTAGGACACTGTAGGTAAGTTTAAACCATGAGCACGTTAATTCCTCATGGCAAAGCCTTCTCTGAATGACAGAACAACATGCATGAAGACTATCATTTAGAAAAGTAAAAATTTTGCTATACCATTCCTGCTTTAAATATTAATGGTGTGTTGAAGAAGCATTTAATACAAAATCTGCCAACATTCATTATATAGATATTCTATCATTATAGAGATAACTGGAACCAGAGACCCATCCCTGTCCTGTGGGTACTTGATCATTAGATCAGTGGTTTGCTTAAACTTTGGAGTGTAGTCCAAAGTAGTCAAAATGGGGATATTTAAGGAGCTTGTTGATTTCTAGGTTTTGCCAGACTGATTCATGATTATTTTTCATAAATGGCTGTGAAACAATGATAAAAATCTGTATTGAAATCATAGGAGTATTCAAAAATGCCTCTTCTGTGCAAAAGTGGTTTGGTATCTTTACATACCCATCTCTCTTTAGAAGTCTGAACTAAAGAATCTGGAGTCCTATTTCCTTTCAGCACACAATAAGAAGTCACTTGAATTGTTTTGAAAGGACATGCTTCTGTCAACGAAACTTTCCCCAGCAGCCTTTCTGACATTAAGGGAGCATGATCTGTTTTGGCAATAATGACTTGTAACTTGACTTTGGTCAGTTTACATTTTAAGTAGACAGTTATCTCTATTAATACCTATGCTTAACTCCTTAAATAACTAATTATCTGAATGTCGTGAGCTGCTTTGTGTTAAATGGAAAATTGCAGATTAATTGTAGATAAATGCTTGATTTGCTGACACTGTGCAATAATATTTTAAAAGGGTAAAGATCTCCTTCATAGAGAGAAGCATGGATAGAAAAAAATAGGAATCCTGATAGAATTTTACACATTAACTTTCATCAAAGCAAGGAGAGTTTAGAGAAATGTCTTACAAGTCAAACTCTTTTCCCTCCACTGGAGTTTCCAACAGTGTCACTGATTCCCATTTTGAAAAGGAACAAGCAGCTAGCAGAATGAGACTATTCTATATCAGGAGAAAAGGGAAAAGGCTAGGACTAGGACAGTCTGATTTCGTCTGTGGGCAAGATGCATGGAAAAGACAATAAAAATCCCAGGTAAGAAGAGGATGCTGCAGACCACTCCTGTTTGCAAACAAAGGGAGCTTTCAAAAGATGGCTCCTCAAGCATCATTTGCTTTGGAAATGAGATTCAGGGGTGCGGGACAAGTTTCATTTTTGATTCCTTAAAATCTCCGTTTTTATCAGAAATGAGCTTTTCTGTAAATGCTTAAATTTGTCTTGCTGAAAGGAAAAGCAGAGCTATGTGCCCTTGTTGAGAAGGGGAAGTCACAACCCATGCACAGGGAACTGTGTGCTCGGGGTGTGCTACTGTGTTCAGAGTGAGTTGTGGCTGTCATTGTAAAGGAAAAGAAATCTGCACTGAGTTTAAAGGTCTCTTTGTCAAACTCATCACATAGAACTTCATTGACTTCCACTGATAATAACATTTGGCTTAATTTATTTTTAATTTTTAGTTCTTACTTTTGGGCATACAATTGGCCCCCAATTAAACACTGAACTTGTAGCACTGTTTTGCCTGTGTACCTAACTACGCCTCCCTGAGTTCTTTGTTAAAGGTAACCAAATGGTACAATACAACTGAGTCATCACTGTTCAGGTGTAGCATATAAGGCTGATGATAGACACCTGCAGTCTAAAATGACAATTACAACTATTTTTCTTTAGAATAATTAGAAAACGCTACTGATGTCCTCATAGTCTTTCGTAATATGTTTAGTATTCTCAAAGTGTAATGTTGGTGCTAAAATCTACAGATCCATAAAATACATATTTAAGTTAAACATTTATAATTTTACTCATATTGTTCCACTAGACATATTGTTATTTATGGTTGTAACCATCTTGTTGTTATGATTGTTCTTTATTTCGTAACTGTCACAGATGGGAAGCTGCTTCATTTACATGCGGAGCAAATGTAAAGACTGCTCCATGCAGGTCTATCATTTCGGCAAATTGCTGGAAGCTTTAAGAAGTGAGCTCTGTCTTGGGACACACAGACTGTCTGCCTAGCCAAGATTTTTGTAAGGCCTTTTGTAATTCAAAACAAAATTACAGATAAAAGAACGTAAAATAAATTTGAGACGGTAAAGAG
Organism: Scolopax mira; assembly: GCA_004320125.1. NCBI lineage: Eukaryota > Metazoa > Chordata > Aves > Charadriiformes > Scolopacidae > Scolopax > Scolopax mira. Next base: position 41,052 of record BJBW01001473.1, on the reverse strand, counting down.
TGTAATTGAATATGAGGCAGAACTGCTCATTTAATGTAAAGCGTTACAGCTCTGCTTAGTCTTGAATCTGATGAGTAACAACAGGTTGTTCATGTTTCTTTCTAATGTTACTTAATTCATTTCTCTAAAGATACAAATGTGAGTTGTATGCCGTCCCAGGTTAGAAATGCCAGCGAGGACAACAGCGTTCACCATGTTGCTCACATTCCAGGTGATGTGGGGATAATGCTCGGTAAAGGCCTTGGCAAATGTATTTCTAGCACTCTTTGATCTCATTACAGAAGGCAAGGTGTGTCTGCAGATTCTTCTGCAGGGAAGATTTAGTTAATTGGTCTTGCGCAATTTCTGGTTTGTCCTCAGCATGGCAAATAGTATTTCCACACCTCATGCAGCAAAGGACAGTGCGTCAACTGTCATGCCTCCAGCTTTTTAAGTTGTTACTAAATACTGCGTTCATGGGAATCATTAAAGTCCTACTTGGTGATATCATGGAATTAATATCTTAAATCAATGAACCACAACCTTCTGTTGGCTTAAGATAACGTGATATGATATCTATAGTCAATGTTTTCCTTGTGCTTTCTGTAGAAACTGACAAGACCTGGCTTACTGTGTTGATTGGATTACGTTCTGTTCTCAGTCACTTACAAAAAACTCATGTAACACACATAACTCAAAATAGATTCAGTGGGTATGACTCAGAAGAATCTCACTTCCAGTACTTAATTTCTGTTGAAGTGCTCTCAGATAAAGGAAATCAGAGGAAGAAGAAACTATGTTGTTGGGGTTTTTATGGCACAGTAATAACTTCAACTTCTTCCAAATCAGAAGCGCAAATACTGTTCCCAAGGAAAAGTGGCTTCAGTAAGCCATTTACAACAAAGGAATAACTGAAATGGGCTAGGTAAAACCCTACCTGCACACACAAAAAGTGTGAGCAAAGGATATCAGTACCAGGACAAGCACTGCAAGATCCTATGGCCACATCCTATGTGCTCTTCCAGTTTAGTAGGGTCAGTGGAGTGCAAAATTCCCAAGATGAATGCCACATCTCAGGGGCCATATTTAATAACCAGTTTGCTCTACCTTCTGTGAATTTCTCCAGTCCCTTCCTAAAATTCCTGTCATCACATGCCAGTGCTTCCCACCATGCAATGTTAATCATGATGCTCAGCTGTTGTCTTTACAGTGTAAACTCCTCAGGGTCTGTAAAGTTTTTTGTAATCATTGGAGTGAATCTCAAATGAAGAGCTAATTAAACTCTTTGTGGTAAAGCAGAGTATGATAGGAAAGACACCCTCCAAATATGATTCCTTTTTTAAGTGATCACAGAAGAGTGTGACAAGAATGGGTTCTTAATGAACTGTGGTAAAAATAGAAGTAATTGAACAGGTACTGTCTGTAACTCTCATTTGGGGTAGTTTCACACATATCTCTTTCAGAGGATTAGAAATCCAACAAGCTTTTGGCCCTAAAGAGACCTGAAGGAAAACCAAATCTGAAGTGAACTGACAAAGAAGTAGCATTGGTTCTGTGTGGCAAATATGGGTCTTAGAGGGGAAAAGTGTGTTCTGACATTATGAGCTCATCCTAACACACCTGGTCTGAGACAACTGTTAAAAGAGGAAGTTGATGTTAGGAAAAAAAATCTGAAATTTGTGTGCATTTACTTAATGGAACATTAAAAATGCATTAGGCATATCCTATTTCTAGCAGTAGAGAAAATGCAAATTATTAAAAGATAGCAGATTTCCAGTGGTGAAGAAACTTTCATAGCAACAATAAAGTAAAAAACATCTCTGATAACAGTATTATAACATTTTTGTAATTCTACATTGGTAGCTTAAGACACCATTGTACCTGTTTAGGGAATGAGACTTGCTTGCAAATCTGGCCACTAATAAGCTCTACAACCACAAAAAATTCATCTCTAAGCTTTAGTGTCCCCCCAGGATGATGATTTTCTTTTGTAAGTGAATCTGCATCTGAGTTCTCATGTGATTTAATTTCTGAAGAGGAACATGATGCTATCTTTTAATCTACATTATCAAGCCTACCATCTATTGCAATGCAGAATTCAATTTCTGAAAGTTGGTGTTTCAAGAAATGGAAAGCCTGTTGATTTCATAGATGACTCTTTTCAACTGAATAATTTAGAAGCTGCTCAGCATCCCAATTAAAATATTTCTTATCTTAATACAAGTTATTATTACCTTCAGCAGCAGAAAAGTATTTCACTGACAGCAGTTTGAGAGCATTGGTATTCACTGAAGACTAATAATACTTTGCATACTTAAATATCTATAGCCATATATGCAAGTCTGGTAATATAAGTCTGGCAATAATTTGGGTAATATAGTATCTATGTACTTTGAAGAGGCAGAGACATCGTAAGTGACTGAAACCATGATCACAAAACCTGTCTTTGTATGTGCAGACCAATGGCAAACTGGCAGTGGGACTCTTTTTAAACTGGGGCCTTAATCCCCAGATAAATGAAGGACAGTAGGTAATTAATTTAGATCTAGTGTTTTGTAATCTTCAGCTGTATACAGCACAAATGTAAATGAGTACACAAATCTGATGATGCAAGAGTTTGTTTACGAGAGCAAGAAACTAATTGCAGTTTTCATCCTGTTGAGTTTCAGAGTATAGAGAAGAGTTATTGAGAGTTCAGGCTCCACTTCTCAACAAATCAGACATTAGATAAAATATGTACACAGGCATATAAATTTATTTTATCTCTTGGATAACAGTTACCAGGAAAGTGGAGATGTCTAATGCTCTTTGTTTCATTTTGCAACAGAAAATCTTCAATAACATCAAGTCAATGTCATTGGAGAAATCTTGACCAAAAAATTGTGGGATTCTGTCTTTGTAAGAAGTGTTCTGCAATGTGTCTATGGAAACCTTGATGACAATTTTAGTTCCTGACACCCCCATTTTCAGCAGAGTCTAGATCACATTCTTAGGCTACAACATCCAGAAAACATGGCTTTCATATTTTTTGGTAGAGGGAAAGTAACATAATATGGCTGCTATGAAACTGTCATGGGAATTGTCTTTTGTTCTAAAAGCATTAGATTGTCAGGAAGAAAATATCACATTTCATGTGGAAAGTAGAATTTGAAAGCCAAATTTTCGCTTCAGACAGTTCCCATCAATATTTTTCTGTCAGTCCTAATAAATGTTCAAGACACATCACAGTGCACTTTTATCAGATTTCATTGTTGTGATGTCCTTAAAATGCATTTCTTCAGGGTGAAAAACCATGGAAAGATTGGAGCAGTAGAGAATGGGAGTATATGGCATAGAACTGGTGGCAGAGGTAAGAGATTGGGAAGATTACTAATTGCATTTACAGCTTAATTCTGTGACAACAAACTCTCAGTGTAATAAGTAATATATATATATTCTCAGAGTGTCTAATAACTGTTTCTAAGGTAGAAGAATAATGCTGAAATTGTCACTTCACTGCCCTGTGACACTCTTTTCCATCTCTTTCAGACTCAGCTCCATGCACAGAATATTATTAGCTCTCTGGGTCCATCACTGCCAGTCAATGTGTGCTTCTGCATTGATTGTATTTGCCACAGCTCCTCCTCTAAGGCACATTAGGCCCTCAGATCTATGGCCCAACCTTGATCCAGTCCTTTGTTCTTATTACACTGAAGATCAAGGACAGAAGGAAGGAAAGAATAGACAAAAGAATAGAGAATAAAATAGAGAAAGAGAGGGAAAGAATGAACACAAGAGAGGGGGAAAAGCAAGCAAAAGAAAGAAAACAAGAAACAAAAATCAATAAAGCAAGTAAGAAAAAAAATCCAATAAAGCAAGAAGGAAAGAAATAAAAGGAAAGAAGAAGTAACTATAGAGGGCCAAAGTAGTCTCTTGTGACTTGTTTTCAATGGAAATTCTCCAGAAAGTCGTTTAGCCCAAAGGGTGGTAGCAGTAGATTCCCACAATGTCTTGATGGATTGGTGTGAATGACTCATATCTTGATTTTTTCCAGTATGTTTCATAAGTTTTGCACTGGATAACCCCAAGACTGACTTTGAAGTTGACCCTAATTTTCTTGACCTCTGAATTAGCTTCTGGCGGGGACATATTCTGGTGGGAGCAAGAGCAGTTCTGTTTTAATATTTTTCAGCAATACAGAAGAAGAATCTTTGTGCTTTACAAGTCAATCATCAGCTATTTAAGCTTCGTTTGAATTGTATGTAAACAGCTCCTTTCACCAAACACGGCTTTGTTCCTCTGCTAAGAACTTGAGGCACATGTTCTTAAGTGAAATAAAGCTCTTATTGTGTAATGTGATCCCATTAGGAATTGAGTTTGAGGATCTGTCCTCCCCAATTCTGAAAGCATGAATTGCGATGTTGAAGTGAGTTAATGAGAGAAGACTTCTGTCTGTGAGCTGCAATGAACTCCCATGCTCAGCATGGACTGAGCACAGATGGAGGAACTGTGGCATATGCTCCATTGCCAGTTACACATGGCATAGGAAAGAGTGTGTTTATGATGTAGATTAAGCCCCATGTTTGCCCTGCTTTCAGTGTCTGAAACCATCCTAAAGACTGTTTGGTCATGAACAGTACATAGCCAGTGCTTTCTACCCGTGTGTGCGTCCATGTCATGTAGAGCAGATTTGATTGTGTCAGTCAAAGCTCTATCCAGGATCTGCTCTAGCAGTGAATGGAATCCACCACATGGCATTTGGTTATGCATATATTGCCATCTTCCATAGCTTTTGCTTTTTTTTGGCATGGTGCACAACCATGTCCCAACACTCTCTGACAAAAACAAAGGTTTAGTTTCTCACAGTGCTCCAAGAAGCCTGACCTGATACTTCCAGGGCATGGAGAATTTGAATACCCATTTGCTTTATTAACATGTAACCTGCCATTCCAAGCCAGTTGTAGAATGACTATAAAGCTAAAACAAAAAGGCTAGTTCTTGATGACATATCCCTGATTCAGTTGGTCTTGAAAAAGCAAGAGGTTTCTTTGCCTAAACCTGCCAGTGGAAATCTGACACTGTTTGGTGGTTAGCAATGGAACGCTTTATTAAACTTCAATCGCTCTTTGAAACTGAATGGTTTCGATTGCCACACAAAATGAAACTGCAGTCGTTTCCTCAATGCCAGGAGGTTGGCCAGACCATTCACTGAAAAATATATTGTAGCTGTAGTAAACATATAGCATTGTATTTCTAATCGGATATGTAGTAAGAGCCTGATTTCCACCTTAAACAAGTATCTGCCTGTCCAATGAAAAGCTCAAAATAGTATAGTAAGTTAAATCTGTTGCCTTGCCTAATCATAAAACAGAAGAAACATGTAAGGAAATTACCCTCTTTAACTGCGTCTCACTCCCACTTTTTCCAGTGAAAGATAGGCAGAATCTCCTTTGCTGTGATTTCTCTTGAAAAGCCTATTGAAAAAGTGCAAAACATCCTTTCCAGGGATTGCATTTTATGCATTGAAGTCAATTTGCTTTTTCTGTTGTTGCTGTTGTTATCTGCCCCAACATTACATTAATACCTGCCTGTGAACAGGCACTTCACAGTAAGAAAAGAGTTGATAACAACATGTGTTTAAAATGTCTATCAGACTGAAAGATCATCAGACAGAAAGCACATAAAGTGCTAGATAGTTAAAAGAGCTGTGAGTTTCAATAGGAGCCAGGACCTAGCCACGAATTTTGGAGCCATGTCTGATCAGGCATTTGTTAACAGTATCCGTGCAATAAGCCTGTTTTGTCCAGACAACTTTTCTGAAATCTTGGTAGCATGAAATGTTGGGCATCTGACAGGAAAAAGTAAAATTCAAAAGCTGATGTGATGCCACCAAATCCTAAAACATCTGGAATTTCTGATGAGGCTGGCATGCACTGTTGTGTGTTCAGAAAGACCCAACACCAGGCAACGTGGTTTGGAGAGCTTCATATTTTCCTTTGCCTATATTGTCTGAAGTTCATTTTGTTGCAAGATATGACTGTGACATGAGCTTTTTTAGAGTTCTATGAGACAAAACATAGTTTTACAGACACTCACTGCTTTTGTCTATGATTTGTCACTGATTACATCTTCCTGCCCCATTTTCTGCTTCTCAGACAGTTTTTAAACTATGTCTTATGTTTCAACTTTCCACTACTGAGTTTCCTCATTACTCTCTTGAACTGTGCTGAGAGCTGGCTTAATTATGATGCTGCTGAGTCCTTCTTTCAGCTGCAGGAGAGCATTGAAGGACAGAAAGGGAGTGAAATTCCTCCAAGGGAAACCATGCTGATTTGTCTCTGTCATACTGTGGTCATATGAATGGGGAAATCCCAAATTGACGGAACATTTTGGGATACATGTACCGAAATAAAAGTTTGAAAGACTTTATCTGATCTGAGACAGCAAAATTGGGGAGCAATGATCCAAAATAGGGCAATGCCTTTGTGTTTTCATTGATTGTTGTTACATCGGTCTGGCAAGCTTTATTTTGAAATTACTGAGTAAATTAATATTTTTTTTCAGATTTTAGTCCAGGACAATCTTATGAAACCAGTATCTTTCAGAAGTGTTTTCCATATGGGGGCAACAAGAATATATTTTTGCAATATGATGTCTCTCCAAAACTGACCTAGCTATATTCCAGGAAGAAAACAAAAGAAGAAAATGAAAGAGTGTGATCTGGAGATGACTTTCAGAATTTTTTCTCCTCAAGAGGGTTCTAGTAGGAAACTTTCTCTACAGCAATATTGAAATAAGTACTGGAACTCACAAAAAATCAACATTTACAACTGACCAGGGTTCCCCTATTCTGTGGCTTTAGGAAAACTTTGATTTAAACACAAATTGTATCAAAAATAAGTTACTCTAGAATTAAAAAAAAAAAAAAAAAAAGAAAAAAGAAAAGTAAAATGTAAAAAATTAGGTCGCAGGATCACCCCAGACTATGAACTGCTGCTTTCCTTGCATCACAAGTTTTGGAATTAGGCTTGCCCGTCACACTGGAGCCGTCTTTTGGATTTAGTAGAGGCTGCTTAAGCCCAAATATTTCCAGTGAAACATTTTGGGCTCATCCTTCTACATCCTTCTACAGTGAAATATTGTTTCATCAGCTCAGTTCCAATCAGATGCAATATCTGGCATGATCAGATCTGGGGAGAGACAGAAGCCTTGCAAGGAAAGAAAAGAACTACTCTGTATTTTCAAAATAGTTGCACTAACAAATGTTAGTGGGATACTTTTAGAAGGAAGTATTTCTGCAATGGTCACAAAATCGTGACTACAACTATAACAGGATGATTGGACTAAACAGAGTTTCATCCTCTGCTCTTGGCAGGATGTATGCTGATGGCTGTAAATTGTAATTCTGGAGCCAAATCAAGGCAACTCATCATGATACATCTGCTGAGTTTTGAATATGCATGGAGAGAGCATGTGTGCTTTCCTGAAAGCTTTTCCTAGAAGTAAAACTCACTGCAAAGATTTATATATCTATTGTGTCATCTTTTGACATGGCTGATGAAAATCAAGGCATAACCCCTTGCAGGACTTTAGGTTGGGGGATATGTATTGGCAGAAGAGAAGAGAAACGTTGAACAGAAAAGTTTCATGGTGAATTATTAAGCAATATTTGGCAGATATTAATTTCCAGTCCCAAACAAATTTATTTTAAAAATGGCTTGCAAATGGTTCTTTTTTCTCTATTGACTTGTATTCTGTGTATAAAAGCAATAACAAAAATAGTGGGTGACTGCAGTTATCTGTTCTCGAATCTTGTTATGTGAACCCACAATGCAAATATCCAAGTGTTTTCTTGTACTTTGTTGGGGGCACAGTGTTGTTTCTTTGATTATTTGTGGTGGTAGTAGCATTGAACTGACCTAGACAACAGCCTAAGGACTTTATTATGTTCAACCTATCATCACCTGCTGATTGCCTTTTCTCCACAGTGAGGAAGACCAGTTAAACATCAGCCACATGCTATTTTAGCAGGATTTAGGAATAGTAATTAGACCTAGCCATGCGTTTTCAGATTAAAGAATTTAGTATTCAGAAATGCAGAATAATGAAACAATGTAATTGCAACCTTTTCCAAAAATGTAAGGTTTTCCAGATGAAGGAAATCACAGCATTGATTGTCCAATTGTAATGCCCAGAGAAGTATGGGCATGTGGTGCCCGTGGTGATAGAGGACAACTGCTGAATACATGATCTCCTGCAAAATAACGTTGTTCCCTGCAGTTTGCATTGTGACTTTCTGAGGCACAATATAATTCTTTATTGTGCACTTGGAAATGGACCTTGGCTTTGATAGAGGACCCAACTTCTGAGATGTTAGTCCCACACATGACCAGTGAAAATAAAGACAGAGAGCACCTTTGCCAGGCACTAAAAAGGGAAAGGAGACAAGCTAAAGTCCTTCAGCAGCTAACTTTACTGTTGCCAGCACAAGCTTGATTACTTCAGCTTATTTCTCCAGGCAAAAAATAATAACAAAATGAATGTACATGTATTTCTGTAAACAAATACACACATGCATAAATCTGTTCATATTAGCCTTTGCATAGAAATGGATTTCTTTCAATTAGCCTTTAACCACGCTGTGGATGAAGTGATTGATCTGACAGGAGTCTGTTGTGCGTGCTTTTGTGCTCACTGTTCCTCTTGTTTTGGAATATCTCCAGAGTAAACATTGCCATTGAAATGATTCCTTTGCATCCTCCTAAGGAAAAGAGTGGAGGAAAGGTGTCTGTTACTTATTAAATATCAAGCAGCCAGAAACCACTATTTCTTTTTTTTCCCTCCTTCCATCTCTTCTCTCATTGGGGAACAGAAACTTGCCTTCATTGAGTGCTTTAGTCTTTTATTTGCTAGGTCTTACTGCATTGGGTCAGGGCTCCAATGGTAGTGTTTCCTTCAGGGGTAGGTAGTGGCTCCTGCCCATTTGGATAATTCTTCGTTTATTTCCTTTTCCCATTTTTTCCTGCTCTCCATGGCACATCTGTTTCTTTGTATCTGAAGGAAAGAGCTATTTTTGTCTCTTCTTTCAGAGACAGAAAGCTGTTGAGTACCAGAAATTAACAAGGTTGGCTGAAGCCATCCTGCTTCCTTGAAGTGCCACGTCAACATAGAGCACTGTCATAATTCAGTGCAACAAAATTGAGAGCTGTTTCGTCTCACATGGACACCACCTAGAAGTTGCAGTCCCCAGTTTTGGCTGAAGCAAGTGCCAGAAGTTGGTCACCAACAAAAAAAAAAGAACATACACTAAATTTATGGTTGTCTCAAAAAGTTTACAGGAGGCCTGAGGTAACGCTCCGTGAAACCCAAACAGTGCATTCCTTCCCTTGGGCACAACGAGAAGGCTAGTTTCATGTGAGGGCTTATGAACAGGCAGTGACAGTTGTTACCAGTGTAGTAAGAGGTCCCTTGCTGTGTTGGGGGAGCCATAGAGTGGCTGGAATATTTAATGCACCAGCATTTCCTAAACAAAAATCCTCTCCCTAGAATCTATGCGGGTCACTCTAGAGAAACAAGTCCAGCACTTCCCAAGCAGGGCCTGGACCAATCTCCAATCCAAGGTTAGGCAAAACAAAGGATTCTTACACTGATAAAATGTTTTCCCACTCATTGGGACTACTCCACTCGCAAAGTCTTTTGCCTTCATTCCACTATGAAATGAAGGGGCAGGGGAAAGAGACACTTCTTCAGATCTTTGAAAGCTCAACACTTATCATTCAGCCATTCCTATTTGCATCTGTGTCAGCCTTGCTGAACAGTATATTATTTTGCAGAATTGACCATTGTGCAAAAAAAACCACCAGGTACTTCAGCCTCTGGAAACTGAGAACAACTTAGCTACATTAGCAGTTTTTCCCCTCTATAAGTTTGCAGTGCTGACACTAAAGATCACTGATTTGCAAAGAAAGTCAACACTTCTACAAAAATGTTTGCAAAGAACTTATTCTTCTCTGCTCTGCCTTAAAATTCAGTATTTCAGTGTTGATTTTCTGAACACTTCCATTCTCAGACAAAAGGCACGTTTTGATAATGTGGAAAATTTATCTTCTGGTCACAGCTTTCTGGGTGCCCAAAATATCAAGTGATCCTTCATGTCAATACATACTGTATTAAAAGCAAACAATAATATTTCATTAGCAGAAAAATGTGACCCATTAACCAATACACTTCAGAATGTGGACGGTATAGTCTTCTCTCATGTTATCTCCTTGCTGTTGCTGAATTTACAAAAAGCACTGAAGCTGCCAGTAGAAAATGTGTTTCCCAAGAAACAAATCCTGTTTGAAGCCGCCTTCAGGTTCAATTGCTCATGCAGTACTGCCACCTCGTGGTCCTTTCTGCTACAGCTTGAGGGTAAGTGGCAGCAAAATGCCAGCGGGAACAGTCTGCTAATCCTAGGCAGAAATACTTGGTGCTGTGAATTGTGATCCTGCCAAATGACTGCCTGAATACATGAGCAGACTCTGCTTAGTTCATCTCTCAAAGCCGATGGGAAGAGACTTTACAGCAGAAAAGGATCCTACAAATACATAGGTTTAGAAAGGAGCTATCAAAGAGAATTTATCCACAAAGGCAACAATCTAGCTGTGTTTTCAGACAGAAACTAACAATAAAAATGAATTATTATCTTCACCTGAAAAAAATGAAATAGCAGTTAAAAACATGTGGTTGGATTAGGAAGGGGGTAATGACGGATGTACTAACCCAGGTAAAGAACTGCTGGAAATAGCATGCTGCCTGGTGAAGAGCATAAAGTGACTGAAATATGTTCTCCCCCTTGCCCAAAGACCTATAGGTGTAAGTGTATGGTCCCTAAAGACTTCATTGTTAGGTATTTAGTTGCTCAAAGCAAACTACTAGAGAATGTAATGGAATGTAAACTGTAAAGAATTATTCATATGCAAAGAAATTAACAGACTAAGACTAAGGTTGTGATTCAATAGATCTATGAATCACCTATTGAAATCAATGGGACAACACACTTGCTCAAGATTATACATGTGCTTACCTATCTCTGTGCGTCAAGGCTATAAGGTGAAGAATAAATTACCCTGCAAGGCAATTGACATATCAAGAAAGACGTATGTTTAAGATTGAGGCATCTTGATTGCTTTATGTTAAGATGCTGAAGATGTTGTTGAATAATACACAAATAATCCTTTAAAATCTTTTCATCTTCCAAGTTGGTCTTCTAGTTGTTGGCATAAGATGGTTGCTGTGTAAATATGAGTAAGACATGATCTGTTCACAGATATGATAGGTAAACTAGCGTCTGTGCCTGACTGATGACCTCAACAAATATTTCACTAGTGCTTGTGTTTGGGGCATTCAGCTGAATTTTTTTTGTTAGCATCAAATAACAGAATGTCATTGTGAGTACATTGCAATGTTTCCACCAGAACAAAATACTGATTATTTATTATGTATTCATATGAAGATGAAACTTAGACAACTATTATTATGGGTGATATAACACTTACAGTTTGCAATTTATGGAGATTTTTACAAAGACCATGTTCTGTCTCGCTTGTGCTTCCCTTTTCAATTGGTTGAGAAGACTTTGAAGATGTTGTCAAAAAAGCACCCAACCTCTCAGTTTTATTTATTTTGACCCAATTTCCTCCCTTCTTATTTATTGATCAATCGAATGGTCATTTTCTGCCTTTCATGTAGCAAAGCTGCTTTCTGAGCTCACTAGACATCATTGCACTGGATACTTTTTTTGCTCCAGGTAGGAAGCCAAATGTAAGTACTAAGTACTTAGTATCTCATAGTAAATGCATTCTGAGTTTTTTCACCTCTTCTGTGCTCACGTGCAGAGGGGTTTTTTAGTGTCTTACCATAATGTAACATTTCTCTTCACAATTTACAGGTTATGTATATGCTTTCCTTGGGCTCTGAGGAAGAGAACACACAGTCTGTGATTTCATGTTGAGTGCAATACCATACGTCAGGCTACTCTGGAGATGGGTGTTTCCCTCTTTTCTGTCCTGATGTATGTAGTTCACCTCCCAGTGCTCCTTTTTTGAAAACTAGATGAGTCCCCAGAAGTGTGCATGGACTTTTCAGCCCTGTGGACAGATCACAGTTACATTTTGGACCACAGCTGCTACTTAAAACACCTGTGGACTTTATGAACCATCTCCTTCAGCCAGGAGTCAAACAACAAGTACAATGAGTATGAAATACTCAGCCTGAGGATCATAAGGATGCAGCATCATGTAATTATTTCTTAGGTTGTTCTCACTGAGAAAGTCTAGATGTACCAACCAAGAACTGAGTACCCGTGTGCTGAGCTCCAAAAGAACATCAAATAGAGGCTATGACTATCCCAAGAAGCGTACCTGTGAAATTAAATGCCAGGAAAACAAAAAAACTCCACAAAAATGTGGAGTGTTATGCTGTAGCTCAAGTGATTTTTTACCAAATTGTGCTGACTCCGGAAAAACTTCAGCCTCAGTGGCACTTGTATATGTGACATTCTTTGAAATCTTTGAAGGACATCTTCTCTAAGTACTTTTTTTGTTGTTGTTTATGGAAAAGGTTTCCAACAATAAACAATGACCAAACACAGAAGTTGGGTAGAGCACAGGGGTCTCGAGTTTGTACAAGCAGCACTTCTCAGTGCCACTGATGGATGCGTCTGGATGGACGTTTTGGACGCATTTTTGTTTAACAAAATAGCTGCATCAGGCCTTAAGCTGTGGAAGACTTGTGAATGAATGTTGCGTTTTCCTATTGGAGCTGTTAATCACAATAGTCCCTTTCCCTGGCAGGCAGGTGATGCCACATTGTTATAGAGCTGTACTACTTCAGGTTGCAAAAGAGTCTTCTCCTATAAAAACACACCCAGGGAGTGGTTGGGGAATAAGTGAAATGAATCATGGACCACAACAAAGTTCTTCCTGTCATTCAAGGCACAGTTGCCAAATGCAGGAGATAAACATTTGAGGGGCAGATGTAAAAATATCATCATAAGGAAAAAACGACACTGACCATTACAAGCAATCTTGATTGGAGGTGTATAAATAAAGGTTCCAGGGAGAATAGCTGCTACTAATGTTTATGTGTACTGGACCTTAGAGTGACTGCTGCATTTGAGCATACATGAATAAAATGAAAACCCATAGTCACTTTCCTTGTCATATGTTGAAAGGGGAATGTTTTGTTCTCACCTAATTTTCGTATATTCTGTAGTTCTTGCCTTATGCTCTGCTGGGGGTGTGTGAAGGGACTGTTTTACAAGATATAACTTGCCAAGAGACAAAAGAAACTGAACTAATTATAAGGGCTTTGAAGAGAATCCAAACAATTCATCAAATCATATCCTGGGATACTAGGGAGTCATGGTCAACTGGAAATATCCAGCAAAATCTGAGTCTGTTGGAAATTTGATGCCACCAACTGAATTTTGCTAGTGACCTCAGCTGAAGTTAATTGTGAGCATCATTTATATGCTCCAGTTTTCCCCATGCCTCACACAGTTCTTGAAGTAAGAATGGAAACACAGCTGTCATGCTTTTGAACCCATCTTCAATTCAATCTTTCATTCAATTATGCCTTTTTCACCTCCAGCAAATATTATCATTATGCAATGGATTTGTCTTATCACAACTGTTCAACACGGGCTTTTGATATGTTTATGTAGGAAGGTGCCAGATGATCTCACTGAATTCCATGTACTTTGACATGAAGCACCCTGACTCATGCCTTGTCAATGACATTTTACATAGGTTCAGCTCACTGGGAGCATGTCCTCTTTGATAAGTTTAGCCAATGTTTGTCAAATGGGGAGCCGTTTTAGCAGAAGTGGTATGATTTCAGAGAATATCGCACAGCTTCAGATTACACTGACATTAGTAGAAGGAGCACTTGTTCACTGCCTCTGAAGAAGACTGAGCTCATCTTTTCAGGACAGACTAGAAAATACTGGTTAAAACAGGCATGGAGGAAAACCTACAGGATATGTACCATTAGACTGAGTGATGCCTGTTTTACAGAAGTTCTGTCAGTAATCTATTTTCAGCACATGAAGAAGAAAATGCATAAGTGCTCTTCAGTTTCTAAAACTGGGGAAGATATTTGGGCAATATTTATGACAAATTTTGTATCTTATAAAAGATCAAGTGTAACATGTATGCTGTTTAAATTAGGAGAAACGTATGAAAATTTATGTGCTCTTTCCCAAGTAAGAAATTAACTTCCCAAGTAACAAGAATGAGAGGAAATGGCCTCAAGCTGAGCCATAGATTGGCTATTAGGAAAAATTTCTTCACCAAAAGGGTTGTCAAGCACTGGAACAGGCTGCCCCACTAAGTGGCTGAGTTGACATCCCTGGAGGCATTTAAAAGATGTGTAAATGTGATGCGAGGATAGGCTGAGGGAGCTGGGGTTGTTCAGCCTGGAGAAGAGCAGGCTCTGGGGAGACCTAATAGGGGCCTGCCAGTACCTGAGGGGGAGCCTACAGGGAGCTAGAGAGAGTCTGTTTACAAAGGTCTGCAGTGACAGGACAAGGGGCAATGGGTTTAAACTGAAGAAAAGCAGATTTAGACTGGATCTTAGGAATAAGTTCTTTACTATGAGGGTGGTGGAACAGGTTTCCCAGGGAGGTGGTTGAGGCCCCTGCCCTGGAGACATTCAAGGTGAGGCTCAACAAGGCCCTGGGCAACCTGGTCTAGTTGGGGGTGTCCCTGCTGACTGCGGGAGGGTTAGACTAAATGACCTTTGAGGGTCCCTTCTGGCCCGGATAATTCTATGATTTTATGATTTAGTGATGGAATTAGCAGTGCTAGTTTTTCTTTTGGATTCAATATTAAGGGTCTTTTCCAACCTAAATTATTCTATAAATCTATGATACACACATACACACAGGTATATAGATATACACAAGTGGTGGTGTTTTTTGATTCATTGCATCTCTGAAATAGCAATTATAAAATTATGAAATACCATAACATCTGGTACAGAGAGCTTGAACTCCGAAAGCTGATACAAGTGTGATAAATTAATCGATTCATTGTAAATGTATTATTAGATGTGACTGTATTTTGCCCCCCTTTATAATATTACAGGATATAAATTGTCCCATGAAATACATAGGGACAAGGTCATAAAAATTTAAGAATTAGAGTTGCATGGATTTGTAAAACTAATTCCAGGAACCTCCTTAGTCCCTTTCTTTTTATTTTTGTCAGAGAGGATGTGAGGTTGCACTTAGCATCAGAAAAGATATTTATTTCCTTTGTGGTGGAAAACTTAAAATGCAGTGGTTTATTGTGACCATTCTTTTATGAAAAATAATATCTTGTCAGAGAAGAGAGTATCCTGAGAAAATGAGATTTGACACCACTTGAGGAACCTGAACGTATGCAAGTCCATAAGGCCCAACAAGATGCATCCTAACATCCTGAAAGAAGTGGCTGATGTAGTTGCCAACCCCTTCTCCATTGTATTTGAGAAGTCATGTCAGTCAGACACAAAGAAAAAGAAATATAAAAGAAAAAAGAAATATAATACACATTTATAAAAAAGGGTAAAAAGAAGGTCCCCTGGAAAGTACCAGCCAGTCAGTCTCAAATCTTTGCCTGGAAAGATCATGAAGCAGATCATCTTGGAAAATATGTCGTGGAAGACTGGACAGCGGTGATTAGAGACAGCCAACATAGGTTCACCAAGGGCAAATCATGCCTGACTAATTTTTTGGCCTTCTACAATAGAGTGACTGTATCAATGGACAAGGGAAAAGCAACTGATGTCACATATTTGGGCTTTTATATGGCCTTTGATACATTCCTCCACAAGATTTTTGCATCTAAATTGGAAGGATATGGATTTGATGGATGATTAGATGGATAAGGAATTGGCTGGATGGCTCCACTCAAAGTGTTGCAGTTAAAGTCTCAACATCTAAGTGGAAATAGTAACAAGTGGTGTCCCTCAAGGATCCATACTGTGACCAATAATATTTCATAGTTTCATCAATGACATAGAGAGTGGGATTGAGTGCACCCTCAGTAAATCTGCAGATTATACCAAGCCAGGTGGTGTAGATCATTTGTTTTGGGGAAACAATGCCACCCAGAGAAATGTTGACAGCCTTGAAGGGTGGACCCATGTGAATGTTGTTAAGTCCAACAAGGCTAAGTGGAAGTCCTGCACATGAGCCAGGGAAATTCCCAATATTAGTAGAGACTGGAGGATGAATGTATTGAGAGCAGCACTGCCAAGAGGGATTTGATAATACTTGTGGATGAAAAATTGGACATGAGATGGCAACATGCACTTGCTGCCCAGAAAAACAATCATACCCTTGGCTGCATCAAAAGAAGTGTGGCCAACATGTTGATGGAAGTGATTCTGCCCCTCTACTCCGCTCTGGTGAGACACCATATTGAGAACTGCACCCGGCTCTCAGGTCTCCAGCACAAGAAAGGTATGGACCTGTTGGAACAGGTCCAGAAGAGGACCACAGAAATTATCAGAGGGTTGGAGCACATCTTCTAAGAATGTGAGAGAGTTAAGGTTGTTCAGCCTGGAGAAGACAAGGCTCCAGGAAGAATCTACTACAGCCTTGTATAGGAGGCTTATACAAAGAAAGGAAAGAGCCTTTTTACCAAGGCCTGTGGTGACAGGACAAAGTGCAATAGTTTTAAAATTAAAGAGGGTAGACTTAGATTGCATATAAGGAAGCCATTTTTCCACTTAGGGTGGTCAGATGCTGGAACAGGCTGCCCAGAGTAGTTGTGGATGCCCCATTATTGTAAATGTTCAAGGTGAGGTTGGATGGGACTTAAAACAATCTAATCTAGTGAAAGATGTCTCTGCCCATGACAGGGGAGTTGGACTAGATGATCTTTAAAGGTCCCTTCTGACTCAAATCATGCTATAGTTCCATGATTCTATCTTTTCCACGTCTCCATATAGAGACAGAACATCTCTTTAATGCTTTTCAAGTTTTGTCTTAAAGTCTATTACAAAATTTAGTGACCTTGAAGATTTCCACTGGTAGCATAACTTCGCTAATGTCTCCAGGAAGTTGCTTTCCTCTGGTAAACTCTCTCCCTGACTGGACCCTTACTATATATGTGTTCCTGAATATATCACTGGTTGCCTCCACACTTAATGTTTGGGAGCATTTATCCTGCTTTAATCTAGCTTTTCTTGAATCCACTGTTTCACCTGCTCACAGAAAAGCTCAAAGACTAGCATGAGTATACTGACGCAACAGACTACTCTGAATTTCAGAACTAGATGCACGCTTTTACTTAGAAAAATGCACATCTCTTCAGAGGAATTGAATATGTCTGCAGGAACTGAAGGCAAGCAGAATAAATGTCTTATACTGGACAGTTGTTACTGCTTTTCTTACCGACACAATATTCTGCATTTTCTTTCACATCATCATTCTTCAAGAGAGGCCACACATAACACTGTTTGTTTACTTAGAGTGGAATTATAATTGACTGTTGGGTTTATGTGTGGAAGGAGTGTAAAATTAAACTAATTATGTTTAGTGATATATTAAAATAATATTGGAACACATTGTGCAGTACTGCTGGACAGACAAGGAAGGAAGGAGGAGAAATTCTGTAGGGTCAAGAAAGCCAGGAATGTCCTTCCAGTAAAAAGTTCTTACTAGCTCTGTTCCTCAGTCTTCTCTCTGATTGCTCCAGGAACCCGTTTTCCAAGTATGTCTCTTTCCTTGGATATTTTTGTTTTAGAAACTGCAGCTCAACATGTATTTCAAATTATTTAGATATGTGTGTAACAAGACTCCAGAGTAGACTGTACCTATCAGGAAGAAAACGTTGACGTAACATCATGGATATTTGGGAAGCCTTGACTCACTCTGCAAAGGGCAACAGGTGGGACTTTGATTGAGACCAGGAGCCTTTCATAGGAAAGGGTTTCCATCCAATTACCAGTGTGGGTCAGGACACCATTGTGAAAAGTGGTCCATGACTTGCTGGCTTCTGAAAACCAATCTGGCGCAAAAGTGTGCTTTCATTTTCCAGCATTTTGTCCATATTCTCAGATGAGACCAAATCTAGATTGGTCATAGGAGATATTAAATTCAAAATAATTTTTTTTGGTATTTTGACTGCTAGGTCAATGCTCTTCTTGAAAGTAGCATGGTGTTCCTAAGCTGTCTTCACCAAAATTTTCCTTTCCTTGTATGCTGTTTCCCTCCTCTTGCCCCAGAAAGTGCTTCCTTATTTAACTTCTTTTGTTGGTAGTCTCCCTTCTTCATTTGCATTGACCTGGGGCCACACACACAATTTCAGTGATTTCATTCAGCGTGAGTAAAAGTGGCTGACAATTTGAATAAGCTCCCTGCATAGCAAACAGCCAGGGATACCTGGAGTCTAGTTTTGTTAATTAAAAACTAGGTCTAAACAGCTTCAAGCAGAATAATGGAGAAGATTCTATCTCTCTCTGTTTGGTCCATCACCACAGTATCTATGCTGTTTGGAAACCACTCAGAGTCAAGGAGTCTGTCAGAAATTTGCTTCACCCTCTGTCAGTGTTGCAGCCAATCGGCACAGTGGAATCAGCTGTTGCTGGCTTCAAAACAGTACCCACGTCCAACCTGTTTTGCGAAGTTGCTTCCCCACTTTATTGTTGTCAAGAAGTTGTTCTCACTCCTTTCTCTCACTCAAAAATGGTTGTCTTTTTACCTTTAATTACCTCTGGTGCTTCCAAAGGATCCTAGCCTTTTCATGTTTTAAAAATAACGGGTATTCTACAAAGTAAATACACTGCATCTGTCAGTTTATCTGTATTTCCACACCAGCATTGCAAGTTGCAGGATAAATTCATCATAGGGATGCAGTTAAGTAACTGTGGTGGTGTTACAATGAGGAATGTTTATAAAAGGAGACACAATAAATACTAACAGTAGTAAGGCTTGAAGAAATTATTTTTAAAAGATGAGTAGCCCTACTTAACCAGAAAAAAAATAAAATAAAATAAAAAAATGTTAGGAAGAGAGGCTGGGAGCAAAACTGACATTGAGAGTAGCACAAGCAACATATTCTAGGCAGGAGAGACTTGGTTAGATGCTATGTGAAGGAAGGAAAATACCTTGCACTTTGCTTCCTTTAGCAAAATGGGGGGGAAATGGAAGATGCATAAGGGTAATTTCAACAGGAGCATCTGCAAGATACTGAGTAAGGAAGAATATGTAAAGGAAAGTTTTAAACTGCAAATGAGACATGATTCCAGCCTCCAGAGCAAAAAAAAAAAAATAGGTTTTGTTCACGGTCTTTAAAAAGCAGGACAAAACTGGAGATACACTGGTCTCTGCTCTGGTGAGACGCCACCTGGAATATGTCATCCTGCTCTGGAGCCCTCAGCACAGGAATGACATGGACCTGTTAAAGCAAGTCCAGAGGGCCACAAAAATGGTCAGAGGGCCGAAACACCTATCTTTATAAGAAAGGCTGAAAGACTTGGGGTTGTTCAGCCTGAAGAAGGGAAGGCTCCAGGGAGACCTTGTTGCAGCCTTTCAGTACTTAAAGGGGTTTATAAGAAAGGTGGGTGAAAAGATGAATTTTAGCAGGACCTGTTGTGATAGGACAAGGGGTTATGTCTTTAAACTCAAAGAGGAAAGATTCAGACTACATGTAAGGAAGAAACTTTTACAATGAGGATGATGAAATACTGACACAGGTTGCCCAGAGAGGCTGTAGCTGCCCCATTCAAGGTCAAACTTGACAGGACTGTGAGCAACCTGATCTAGTGGAAGATGTCCCTGCTTATTGCAGGGTTGGGCTAGATGACACTTAAAGATCCCCTCCCATGAAAACTATTCTATGATTCTTTAATTTCAGCTGAAAAATTATATCTTATGTGAAAGAGGACTGAAAACTGAAACCAGGAAAATAAGAAGTAGTATGTGACAGGAAAAGCAAAAAGTATTTGGACAATGAGGGAAGAAAGAAGAATTGAGAATAGACAGAAGGGACATATTTCAAAACCATAATATTTATTTAATTAACACTGAATATTTATTCATGACTTTCTCACCTGACAAGTCATAACATCTTTCCATTAATTGGAAAGTGAGGACTGAAACAAAAGCATAGAACAATCTAGACAGATAATTGTTTCTCAAAAAGAAACTCTAAAAAGCTGTGATGATATAGACCTCAGGATTCTTCTGTTTATTTGGCAGCTTTGTGCCTTCATAACCATGAACAAATGTAAGCTAAAAATTGTATACTGAATTAAAACCAACAGAGATCACTAAAATCAGACCTAAGTCACTACAACTACTTTGACTGAGAAACCAGACACTTATTAGAATAGAAAAACTATGAGATTTCCTTCTATTTAAAAAATAATTAGAAATGTGCTTGGACAATCACAGCCAGTTGAGTTTAGCATGTTTAAAGAAATTACAATCCTTGATCTGTATGCTACCACCTCTAGCTGAGACAGAGCAGATTGATGATTTATCTCCTGTGTTGATGTTGCCATATGAAATTAATTTCCTTATACTGTGAAATCAGTAATGTTTCAAA
Organism: Scolopax mira; assembly: GCA_004320125.1. Taxonomy (NCBI): domain Eukaryota; kingdom Metazoa; phylum Chordata; class Aves; order Charadriiformes; family Scolopacidae; genus Scolopax; species Scolopax mira. The sequence goes on along the minus strand of BJBW01001473.1, from coordinate 20,509 downwards.
CATAAGCTCTTGTAATTTGTGGCGTGAAAAAGATGAATTTTGGAGAATTTTTCCCTCAAAGACCAGAGGCAATTGGGAAGGGAAAACAAACAAATCTAGACTGACATGTTATGCAATGCAGACTCCCTTGGGTGTCAATAAACATGGCAAAGGTAAGGTGGGTTTTATGTATTAGAAGTCAAAAGAACAAAGCAGATCATCGCATCTTTACAAGAAGTGTCTCATAATGAAGAAACTTTAAATTAAATGAGATGTTTCCTCCAATAAGCCCCAGTAACCAAAGCAAACAAAAGAATAATAACGAGCCTTGGCAATATTACCCATGAAAGAGGATCAGGTAGTTTCTTTGATGAAAAGTGAAAATCACCCCAAATCAAACAAGCCTCTGCACATCGTCACGCTGAGTTCTCACATTCTTGGCTGCAGGCATATTTCAAATGTAACCTGGTTTGACAAGTTGCGCTGGAAGAATGCCAGGACTAGAAGATCTACCTCTTTCAAACTACACAAATACAATAAATACTAACTTTTTAATTGAGTTATTAATATTTTTTCTTTTGGTATACTGAATGTTGAGGTCCTTTCAACCATATCTGAACATCCTCCTCCAAAACTGCTTGTCCAAGAAGTGAAGACAGAATGACGAATACTAAAATGTAAAAAAAACTTTACCCGGGAATCAGATTCTGAAACTTACTTTGAAGGCAGTGTATGAGTATATGGCTGTCAGAATAGATTTTACCTTTATCATACTTTGTGCAACTGCATGAATTCAGCAGAATTACACAGGACGTATATAAAGTTTGGTCCATTAACTTCTACCATTATCTAACCTCCTTTAGTTCTGGGTATAATCAGATTAGAGTGGATTAAATTCTGTGCCAGCGGATTCACAGAATCACGGAATTCCTCAGAACAGCTTTTATATTCCAGGCTACAGTCACACAAAGCCATATGCAATCAAAGACAAACTTCTAATTGCCTAGCAGGGATTTTCTGAGAATTTGCAGTTAATGGAATTTTTGATTATTTGAATAAGGATAATTCTATTAAAGCAATATTATGAAATACTGACGAATAATGGCTGGAGAAACTGAGATTTTTAAAATATACTTAGTTAACTTTAACTACCACCTCTGCTTCAGTGGAATGACCATTTTTCTATGGGTTGGAGAATAGACAGTGCTTTCGCCTTATTTTACTTTCAGCATGCAAATATTGGACTTATTCTGATTACCCTTGAAATTACTAGGAAATTTCTGGCAAGAGCACTTGATGATGGCCATCGAGTCAATAACTCCTCTTAAGATCATCTAGGAAGTATGTGCATGGAATCATAGAATCATCTGGGCCAGAAGGGACCTTCAAAGGTCATCTAGTCCGACCCCCCTGCAGTCACAGGGACATACCCAACTAGACCAGGTTTCCCAGGGCCTTGTCAAGCCTCACCTTGAATGTGTCCAAGGAAGGAGCCTCAACCACCAAAAATACATGTCAAAAAATGAATTAATTGAACCAATTAAACTTTGGGCTGTTGTTTTGCCAAAGAAGGAGGAAAGTTCCAGGATTTCATCTGTCTCCTAGCGTCAAGGTGAAGAGGGTGGTGATGGTAAATGAATAGCAGGCTTTAGCTCTGCTCCTCAGAATGGAAAAGAATACACATTTAATGCAATAATGCTTGCTGCCTGAACAGAGGCAGTAAGTCAGATCTGTGTAATATTTTGCCAGGCAAATATACAAGCAAAGTATATTAGACCCTGTATTCATGTTTAGCATTTTATTTTTAACATTTTTGTATGGTTTGGTGCACTTTATTAGCTCAGGACTAGATCTGACATTGACATGTGGTATTGCAGTCTGAAACTATGATGGAAGAAATCCCCAAACTGTACACCTAAACTCTAGGCAAATTCCTGCTTAACACTGCAGTTTTGAAATGTATGCTGTCCTTCTGTATCAGCATCGTGCTATTCTGATTTTGAATAAACTAATCAACTGTGTCATTAAATTCTTGAAACCAATCACAGAAGTACCTGAATCACCATTTTAAGATAATATGAGCCAAACAGTATGCCCAGGTAGCCAAGAAGTCCAACAGCATCCTGGCTTGTAGCAGAATATTGTGGCCAGCATTACTAGGAAGGTGATTGGTCCCCTGCATTCAGCACTGGTGAGGCCCCACCTTAAATACTGTGTCCAGTATTGGGACCCTCACTACAAGAAAGACATAGAGGTGCTGGATCATCCCCAAAGAAGAGCATAAAACTGATGAAGGGTCTATAGCATGAGTATTATGAGGAGTGCCTGAGGGAACTGAGGTTATTTAGCTTAGAGAAAAGGAGGTTGAGGGGAGACCTTATGGCTCTCTACCACTGCCTGAAAGGAGGTTGTAGCAAGGTGGAGATAGGTCTCTTCTCCCAAATAAAAAGTGTTGACAAGAGGAAATGGCCTCAAGGGGAGGTTTAGATTGGATATTAGGAAAAAATTTTTCTCTGAAAGGGTTGTCAGGCACTGGAAAGTCTGCCCAGGAAAGTGGTTGGGTCACCATTTCACATTTAAAAGACATGTAAATGTGCTGCTTAGGGACATGGTTTAATGGTAGACATGGCAGTGTTAGGTTTAGAGTTGAGCTTGATTACCTTCAAGGTCTTATCCAACCTAAAAATTCTGTGATTCTATGATTCTACCATAGATGGTGAGAACTCAGACAAGTCCCTAACTTCCATGGTTCCTCTCAGCTTTGTTCATTGCCCTCTTCATGGCTTTCTCTTTAGTGTACCTTCATGTCTTGGACTCCATTTGAAGTCATTAAGTCTTCACAAACAAGTTACAGGAAGACTGGACACCGCACACAGTTTTCTGTATTCCTGTCTTAAAGGCAGCACACTAAAGATTATGTACTCTAACATCTAAGTTTTGGATCATTAAATCTTTTAGCAGAAACATTAGCAGAACTTTGTTCTCCAGTGTCTATACATACATTTGTGTCTACTAGTCACATCCATATGAAAAAATCCATATGATGTTGTACTACTTGAGCAATTGAACAAGAAAAGTATATATTATTATATTTTACATGTGCAGATGAGGAGTTTCAGAGACCCATTTGATTCAAGTCAAATCATGGCTAATTTCACCACAACACTCAAATTTCTTCAATTCCTACATAACTTCTTTTAAGTGAATGTGAAATACTGAAGTGAGGTTCCACTTCCATATTCTGGCACCAGAAATCTTGAGTAAAAAAAGTTTCGTCTACTGGAGTAGGCTAGACAAGCAAAACAACCTAGAAATATTTGGGAAAATACAGTACTTAGAAGTATTTTGAAAGATAGTGTTGACAAAAGAATATTGAAAATCATTCTGCAATGTCAGATCTAGGACTTGTTCTTTCTGCCAGAACAGTGGTCACTTTGTAGAGCAGGATATGAAAAATGTGTTTCTTTGGAGAAATAGACAATGGTATGTGGATTGCTACCCAAAATGAAAGGGAAAAGAAGGAAAGAAAGAAAACAAATTTATTTTGCGCCTGAGAAGTTTTGTGAAATACACACACATAAAGTTGGCAAGACTAGTGGGTGCCAGATGATAGTTGGTAGGGGCCCTACAGGCCCATGCTCAAGCCAGGACTTAATCCTGTTAATTACAGAAGATGGAAGAGGTCAAACATAGCGTACATTTAAGGCAGGCTGTTGCAGAAGAGGAAACAGGTCAAATAATAGGAAGATGTTCCTTTGCCCTCCCTACCTTTTGGCAAAACATGACACCAGAGTAAGCAAGAAGAAAAGATGCTCAACAAACTATTGTATCAAATATGCACACATATACATCTGGGTTAAAAAAAGATAGATGCAAGAGGTAAAAAAAAAAAGGCAGAATGAATATTAATCGCAAGACTGATAGTAGCTGATCAATTTTGGGATTTTCAAACTAGAGACTCAGCTTGTAGGAATAGAGCTGGAGACTCCTCTTGAGGTTGGAGCATTGATAAGACCTTATAAAGTGTAGGGAAAATGTAGGAAATCTGCCAGAACAAAAACCATTAAATAAGTGTATAACAATTATGCCTGCTGGAATCTCATAGTTACAATTTCAGAAACAGCTTTTCAACACATTTAACTGCTTTCACTGAAAGTCTTAAATGTAGAGTATCAAAAGTTGTGAATCCAGACAAAATGCCTTCATCCTTAAATATAGGAACTGCATTGTGTATTTTCATCAGAAAGAATCAACAGATCAATGACTTCCCAAAAAGCTATAATGATCCCATTTTGAATCAGCTAGCTAGAATCTGTCCAGTAAATTCAGCACTGAATGCAAAAATATAGAATCATAGAATCATATGGGGCTGGAAGGGACCTCTGGAGATCATCTAGTCCAACCCCCCCACCAGAGCGGGTCTGCTTAGAGCATGTTGCACAGGAACTTGTCCAGGCAGGTTTGGAATGTCTCCAGAGAAGGAGACTCCACCACCTCTCTGGGCAGCCTGTTCTACTGCTCCACCACTACCACAGGAAAGAAGTTCCTCCTCATGTTTACGTAGAACTTCTTATACTCAAGTTTGTGCCCATTTCCTCTTGTCCTGACACTGGGCACCACTGAGAAAAGACCAGCCCCGTCCTCCTGACACCCTCCCTTGAAGTATTGGTAAACATTGATCAGATCCCCCCTAAGTCTTCTCTTCTCCAGACTAAAAAGGGCCAAGCCCCTCAGCCTTTCCTCCTAGGAGACATGCTCCAGGCCCTTAATCATCTTTGTGGCCCTTTGTTGTGCCCTCTCCAGCATTTCCCTGTCCTTCTCGAACTGGGGAGCCCGGAACTGGACACAGTACTCCAGATGGGGCCTCACCAGGACAGAGTAGAGGGGCAGGATGACCTCCCTCCGCCTGCTGGCCACACTCTTCTTGATGCACCCCAGGATGCCATTGGCCTTCTTGGCCACAAGGGCACATTGTTGGCTCCTGGTCATCCTGCTGTCCGCAAGAACTCCCAGGTCTTTCTCCTCAGAGCTTCTCTCCAGCAGGTCAGCCCCCAACCTGGACTGGTGCAGGGCGTTATTTCTCCCCAGGTGCAGCACCCTACACTCACCCTTTCTTTAGGTTTCTCTTGGCCCATCTCTCCAGCTTGTCCAGGTCTCGCTGGATGGCAGCACAGCCTTCTGGGGTGTCAGCCACCGTTCCGTTCCTAGTTTTGTGTCATCACCAAATTTGCTGAGGTTACATTCCATCCCTTCATTCAGGTCATTGATGAATGTATTGAAGAGGACTGGACCCAGTATTAACCCCTGAGGAACACCACTTGTTACAGACTTCCAGCTGGATTCTCTGCCCCTAATCACAACCTTCTGTCTTTTAGCCAGTTTTCAATACACTTAACTATCCATTCATCTAACCCACACATCCTAAGCTTACCTATGAGGATGCTGTGGGAGACTGTGTCAAAAGCCTTGCTGAAGTCAAGCTAGACAACTTCCACTGCCCTCTTCTTATCTATCCAACCAGTCATGACATCATAGAAAGCTATCAGGTTAGTCTGACATGACTTCCCCTTGGTAAACCCACGTAGACTACTCCTGATAGCTTTCTTTTCCTCCATATGCTACACTCAGGACGAGGTGTAAAGGAAGAGAAAATCCACCACAAATGAACAATAATAACATTCTTAAAGGTACTACAGGATGAAAGATTTTTACTTCTCTGGTCAACAGACTGTTACGGAGATGTGGAAATAAGCGCTACTTACCTTAAATCTGCTGTTTACCTCTTTGTGAATCTCAGGAATGAAGCCATCAGAGCCGTCCAGAGGTTGTTTGAACCCAAGCTTAGGTGATTCAAGTTGTTTTGTGATTCAAGCTCAAGACTGTGAGAAGACTGCACTTTCAAATGCATATTCAAACCTTCATTTTAATTCTTCTATGAAGGCTAAATTGGTCTACAGCTTAACATTACTTATCAGCCTCAGGAAAGGCAGTAAGTTTTGTACACAAATTATGCATAAAAATACAATGTTAAAAAAACAAAAAAGACCTCAAGTAGAGGAAAATCTTGAAGAGTTGCATTGAAGTGTCCAAAATGCAATCTTCTGCCCATACTCCATCGTCACCTCCAAAGAAAAGCTTAAATCCCTAAGAAGCATGCAACAATGGGAATTGCCTACAGACATATTCTGCATTGACATTTGCATATATACAAGGAATTTTGTTGGAATTTAGTAATAAATTCTTAAATTACAATGAAAGAACTTTGCATTTGTCTAAGAAGCCAGTTGTATTCATAGAGGCTATCTGGTTTAATTTCAGGCTTGGCTTCCTCAATCTGTCTTTGCATATAGAGCTTTAATGATCATCATATTTCACTCCATAATATTTTTCCTTCTCTAGCAAGAGAACAAAAGACTTCTCAACTCACTGATGGGAAATGAAGAATTGTAGTTCTAGGTGCCAGTTTTTGGAACTTTCACATAGTATTATTTTGCAGTTCTGAAATGTCATGATCGAACTTTTTTAGACAGCAGTTTGAATTTTTTTCCTAAAAAAAGGTAAAATATTAAATTAATTCAATAATTTATTGAAGAAACAAGTAATGTTTTGCAAGGGTTGGTTTAACACTAACTGGATAACCTGTGGAGGATGTGTTCACATAGTTTTTTGGAAGAAAGTAAAGGTGCAATGAAGGAAGCGGATTCATAGGTAAAGAAGTGTCAAGTCTTCTCTTAGAAGTCAAAACTGGAATAAATTCATAGTGAAGAGAATTTGGTAGCAGGGAAAACAAGAAAACAAGGCAGCTGCAATGGAAGACATTAGTCTCTACACGCTCTGCATCAAACTTAGCTGACCCAATGCATTTAGTGATGGAAGCCATCATAGCACGTTAATTCCAAGGTATGGGAACTGTCAATGAGATATGACATATTGCTAAAAGCATGAAAAGATGAAGATAAGGGCAGGTCCCACTAGTAAATAAATCATGCAAAAATTCATGCAAAACTCTTATAAACAGCAATCCAGCTGGAATTTTCTTCATTTGAGAGAAGGATGAGACATTTTGATAGTATTATCCCCAAAGAGATGTCAAGCTTTGAAAAATCCGTCTGCAGAATCGCAACATCATAAATGGAGTTTATTTCTATATCTTGAAGCAGGATGTGTTTTCCTGTGCTTTTTAGCACAACACAGAGGATTAACCCAACTACAGCTTCTCTCATCTTTTAGCCACAGGCAGGAGCAATGAGAGAACATATGAAAGACTACTTAATATGTAAAAACTCAAAGTATCCTCTTTTTCAGTGCCATCTGGGTCCATAATATCTTCTATGTCTCAAATTTACACCTAGCAGGTGATACCCGAAGCCTTATGACTGCAAATTATGATAAAAATCACATATAAGCCTACAATATTTTGGTCCTGTTCTTGCTCCTTGGTGACCTCAGACTGAGCTAGCTAGAGAACTAATGCAAGAAAGAAGTAAATAGCTTATATGAACTTCTCATCAAATTTATGCCCAGAGAAAAACTGTCATGACTAGATGAAGAGATACAGTTCAAACCAACAGTTGGAACTATGCCACCAGTAAAGGTAAAAATATAGAGGAATAAATATATGAAGCATAGAGAAAATAGGAAATAAAGAGAAATAAACAATGTAGATGGTTCTGTCTCTTGTACAGAGGCATGGATGAAATAGTCTAAAAGGGAGAATCCAGATCAGCAGGTCAATTGCTAAGAGATATATCACTGACCGTTACTACCTTTATTATAGGGATAATATCTGTTTAGACTTAAAATTTTTCACCATTGGTGTTTCCTCTTTCCATAGCAGTACTACCAGTAGTCTGCTAAGGATTAATCCCTAGCAGACTACAGAGTTTACTTTTGAGTTATGACTTGGAAAGAAGGTGAAATCATTTCAACCTAGAAATTGTTAGATCTTAGCTACAGATGAAACAGATGCTGTGAGAGAAGAAAAGAGCCTACACCCTGCTCTGAGGTCTCTTGAGCAGGCAGTGCACTGAGAGATTAACCTTGTGCCCACATGGTAGGAAGAGGGGAGACATATCCTTCTGTGCAACTTAAATAGATATGGAAAGCCTCAGGGTAGTCAATCAGTCTCCTCACCATGACCTCTAAGGATCCCCCATAGATAATCTTTCTTCTCCTAGTCTCACCTTGGGGGGATATGCATGAGTATTCATTTTCAATAACTCATTCTCCAGAGGTTGAGAGGTTTGCATAGGTACAGTTCAAATACAGTTCATACTTGTATCATTGGGATCAGAAACTCATCAGACAAATCTATAAATGTTGGTCACAAACAAGAATACTGAAGTGTTGTGGAAATACACAAGTATAGCAAAAATGTATGTCTATCCTCATGGCAGAGGTTGTGTCCCTCACTACCTTAATTCATCCTTTCTCTAAAAAGCAGGTTCCTGGTGGATTTATAGATAGTGAATCAGCCTTCCTACATATACATCTCTCTCTGCAAACAGTATCAGAGTCCTTCTACCATTTTTAAAAAGGGTAGAAAGGAAGACCCTGGGAACTACCAACCTG